>JAPIVC010000382.1:0-109787 GCA_030586385.1 Camponotus fellah | reverse complement strand
CATTTAGAACAAATCTTTAGACAAAAGTTGTAAGGATTAAAAGATGTATTTAACTGTAATATCCATTTGACATTGGTGGCGTCGCCAAGGTCAGGGAAGATCGACTTGAATTTTTAAATGGAACCCTCTTTTTTCATTCCATATTCTTGTAGCTTATCTCGAGGCTTTCCAAAACACTATAATAAAATATTTTTCTCGAGCACTTTTTGGTTATATGGCTTGAAATCATTTCTTAATTTTACATAAACCGTAAAATATTTTGTAAAAATTCATTTTCGATTATCTTACCTATATACTTTTAGCAAAATAATGAGAGGAATAATTGGGTTTAAAGAAAACACATAGTTATTTCGGAAAAAATATGTAATTTGCAATTAAATATTTTTTCTTAAAAGTAACTATGTGTTTTCTTTACACTAGTGATTCTCCCATTATTTTGTACAAAATATAGATAAGATAATTGAAAAATGAATTTTTCCGCCAATTTACGATTTTGTAAAATTAAGGAATGATTTCAACCATGCTCATAAAAGGAAAATAATTTATTATGGTGTTTTGGAAGCCTGGAAAAGCTACAAGAATACATGAAAATAGGAGGTTCCATTTAAAAAGTCAAGTTGACCTGACCTAACGGACACCACTCAATGTCAAATGAATTATTGTAAATACATCTTTTAATCCTTACAGCTTTGTCTAAGCATTTTTTCTAAAATGCATTCTATACAAGATATTCGACTGTATCCAGATTTTTGGTCCTCCCTGTATATATATTTATTTATTTCTATAATAGATTAAATAAAAAATGTTTCAAATATAAATTATTTTATTTAAGCCATTATACAAATCTTTTTAAACAGAATAACTTTTATTCGACACATTATTAAAAACATAACTGAATATGAATATGAATATCGAAATCAAAGACTTTATATTAAATTAGAATTATGATTACATGAAACAAAAGCGATGCAACAAAATTGACTCGAACTAATATAATCAATTTTATATTATTATGATAGAAAAATTTGTTTCACTTACTAGATTTTCAGACGCTAATCTGACAACCTTATGCTGCATGTAAAGTTCTGCTTGAGTTTGCGGCGATTTGCTTAAATTAATAGAAAGTAGCTTCTGCTGTTTGTCTATTTCTTCTTGAAGTCTGTCTACTTCATTTCGCCATTCATTTCTTTGCGATCGCCAATTCCTTTCTTTTCCTTGCAGCTCATCCTCCAATTGCCTTCAAAATAAAACATGCAGGTTTTGCTTTTTTTGAATTATAATTTTGATTATTATAATATTTGATTATTATATAAAATTTATATTTAATATTTAATATTTAATATTTAATATTTAATATTTAATATTTATTATATAAATTTATATTTTTTTATTATAATTACAAATTTATGGAATTGTTCAAGCACAAATAAATTGTTGACCTGATTTGTATTAAGCATAAAATCGTATTTATTAGCGTCACTAATAAAAATGATAAGGAAAACGTTTGAGAGAGACAATGACTAGAGCTAATGAATCATCAAAATCAAGAAAATTTTAGCGTGATTCACACAATACATTGACGTAAATGTTATTTTGCTAATTAATGACTTGGATTACGATGCTTCAAAACTAATGAAATTATAAAATCTCTTTTCTTTAATTGAACAGTTAAAAACAAAATGCTTAAACGGAAAATGAATCTGCTCAACTCTCGATGACTTTGTCTTAAGTTTACTATAAAATCAAAGTGCATACGCAAACGATAGGACTATTAGACACGGTATTCTGTTTTATTAGTTCTGTTTTATTAGTAGTCAACTCAGTTAAATGCGTGACTTGTTTCAGGTTACCGGTTAATCTGTTTCTGCGTTTCAAAAGCAAGTACGAGCTCGCCATCCTCGTTTATGATGTCTACACGACCATAATTGACATCTAAATCCTTCATCTTGCGTGTGTGATCAGCCAGCACACTATGCAGTTGGATACATTCTTCTCTTCTTCTTTCCAATTCTTCCTGTAGCGCCTCGAATTGTACTATAATGCCATCATGTCACTATTATCTTGTATTTCTTGTGTATTATTATTATTGTTTCTTACATAGTCATTTAATATTGGTGACTTTGAAAATTAATAGCAGGCGAACAAATTTAATTATCGCACATAAACATTTACATTTTTGTAAATTTATTACACAAATGTATAATAAATATATATCGAAAGTATTTTAAGGATGTTTTGTATCTATTTTTAAAATATTGAGAATTTAATGAAAATTGTCAACAGAATGTCCTTACATATGTTTAGAATCTTCGGTACAATTTTTAAATCGATTTAGTAAAGCGTTCACAAGTTATAAGGATTTTAATTTGCACCGAATTAATATGTGTTCTTATGGGAAACGTATAACCACGAGTATACGACTTTTTTTAAATTATTAACTACCCTAAAATTTATTAAATTTAAACCGAATTTAATTTCTTGTGATTTTATTAAAGAAAATTAATTAAAAATAAATAATTGAATCAGATAAATGTTAGATCATTATTGCATCGATCTTTTTGTTTATTCAATAAATTATTGAGATGTTAATTAATATTTTAACATTATTATTTATTCAAATAATTATTTGAGTATAATAGTGATATTAAAATATTAAGGATGTTTTGTACCTATTTTCAAAATATTAAAAATTTAATGAAAATTGTACAGAATGTCCTTACATATGTTTAGAATCTTCGATACAATTTTTGAATCGATTCACTAAAGCGTTCACAAGTTATAAGGATTTTAATTTGCACCGAATTAATATGTGTTCTTATGAGAAACATATAACCACGTCGATTCAAATGACAAAAACACATGAAAACAATATTCAGAATTCGTTGAAAATTTGCAAAAATTTAGATACAGTGAAAATATTATTTGGTCAAATAATATTATACAAGTACTAACTGGTTAAAAGGATATTAAATTTAATTCAATGAAGTTAGTATCTGTCACAAGGCGAAATTCTCTGCCAAAAGTTAATCATTTCGATTAACAAAATTCGGACTATTTCAATAAAAACGCAATAAATATTAAAAAATATATCTCTGAATTGTAGCTAAGTTCAAATTGTAATATTCCACACAATTTCTTATTCAAAATACATCAAAAATCATCAATATTGATTTTTTTCAGCTACTTTTTGCTGGAATTGTACAAAACATCCTTAAAGAATTATAACTTCCAAACATAGACTTTTGTAGTGTTTGTAAATTTTTATAATAATGATGAAACTGCTTAGAGTATTTTCAACTTTTAAAGATTAGAATTAAAATTAAAAACAGAAACTGAAATTATCGTAATTATCATAATTATAATATTGATATGATAATCGACAATTTCGCAAGCAATATGAGATGCATGATGCATGGATAATGGAAGAAATATCTCTCTTAATTATAATTATTAACACATTCTGTCTTAAGTTTAACACGACGCAAAACACAATCAATAAAAAGACGGTATTCAGAGGATAGAAAGGATAGACAGCAGAAAATAGAAGATATACCATGTGTTTATCTACGTCTCTTATCCTTCAGTGTTTAAATATTGAAAAATACAAAGTTGATTAACTCATATGTCAAAAGCCAATATATATTTACGATATTAATAAATTGTAATAGTAAATTACTCATGAGATTTTGTTGCGCAAATGATGGGCCGTTCAACGACACGGTCTCCCTCAATGAGTTTAAGTCTTTCTTAAGCTGCGAATTCTCCACTTTCAGCTCTTGAAGCTGCAAATAAACCATATTGTCTCGACTCGTCATTAATCCACTGATAATAGACAACAAAATAGTTTTATTGAGTTTATTGATAATATTTTAATAATGTAAATTTAATTAAAAATTAAAAAAAATTTAAATAAAAAAAATAAAAAAATTAAATAAAGAATTTAATTAAATAAAAAAAAATAAAAAAATTTAATTAAATAAAGAATTTAATTAAAAAAAATTTAAATACGCAAACTTAAAATGTTTTAATATCGCAAACTTGTTTGTTGGAAAAAGAAGATTGACAAGTACTAGAACAATATTTTTAATCTAAAACATGGACAAATAAATAGATTGTATCGAAAAAAAATTGGAAGAAGAGAACTGTTGCTCTAAATAAAATTTGCCATTCTTACTTTAAACGAATCTTGTATTTTGGAAGATTTCTCGTTATCGCGTTCCAGATCCTCGACCATTCTGATCAATCTGCCCTTCTCCTTCTCGACATCCTTTAGCTTCTGTTGCAGCTTCAGAACGAGACCGATGTCCACGAGGGCAAATGCGTATTTTTCCGAAGGCAATTTATTCATCTGAATTTCTCTGTCCGATGGAATATCCGATTCTTCTTGATTCCAGTCAATCGTTTCTACTCGCGAGTAAAGTGTTGACGAGGAAGCTATGGGTCTTACGGAGCCGTAACCAAAATCCTAGAGTAAAATCGGAAAGAATGAAGCTCTAATAGATATAATAATAATAAATCAATGATAAAATAATAAATTATAATGACGTTGATTTTGTTGACATTTAATTGTATTAAAATTCAAATTTCTTTTACCCAACTAATTCTCTGATTTATGATTCAATAATACACTGAGGAAAAAATTATCTTGAAATAAAAAAATTTTAATTAACTCAAGAAAGCTATTTATTCGGTGAGTACTAATCACGTATTTACTTGCATTCAAAACAGTCTGTTTGCTTAAGTTAACTATTTATTTACATATGTTTAACAAAATATAATTTTTAATTAAATATTTTTATTTCAATTTTACAAAGTATTTATTAAAATGCATTTTTTATTCCCAAAAATTTTAACTTTTTTAATTTTAAAAAGTAATATATTTAATTTAATAAATTATATTTATTAAATTAAATATATATTAAAAATATATATTTATATTAAATATATATTTTACGAAAATAGTATTTAAATATAAAAAATATATAAATGAAAATAATGTACGAGTACTTAATACAACATGCATATTTAATTAAAATTAAATTACTTTTGCTTAAAGGAAAGAAACAATTCCTTGCATTTAAAGCAAAAGTTTCAAGAAAACAAATTTATTTGATTTAAAACAATTTTTCCCTCAGTGTATATATTATAGCGTATCGACTTACGATTTGATCATCTTGTGAAATTTCTGTCAATGCGGTCTGACCACTATCGCTGGAAGCATTGCTTAAGAAACGCGAATATCCAGGTAACGCGAGCTTTTGTTCCAACATTTCTGCATGCTGTTCTAGCTCATGATATTCCTTGAGCAGCCTCTGATAGGCTCCACGATCCTGATCCTGTTCCAGCTGAAGCAGATCTTTCTCTTGTTCGAGGCGATACTTTAGATTTTCCTCGACACCGCGTTGATTGCTATTCAATTTCTCAGTCGCTATCGAGAGCTCCTTTCGTAATCTCTCGTTTTCCTGCTGCAGTTTCTTTTTTTCTTCATTCTTTTGTAGGGAAATCTTTTCTTTATCGTGCAATATATCCATCTTTTCGTCTCTCTCCTGCTTCAGAATTTCCTGTATATTTTTCAGCTCCTTCTCATTTTCCTGCACTAATCTTTTCAACTTTTTATTATCAATATCGATGGATTTCAAGTTATCCAGTTTGAGCTTCAAATCTGACATTTCATTTTGCATATTCTTCAAGAATTGATTTTCCCTTGCCTGAAAAATGGATTCATTTATTTCAAAAATGCAATCTTTTTTTATATTAATGTTGTTTTATATTGATATTAATATTTAGGTAATTTGTCAACAATTCTTTTATTATAATGTCTAACAATTCATTCGTTTTAATCGATCGTGATTTTATTGTTGTGGGAGCGACGAATCGTTAGAATATCGAAACTTTATGATTATATTTAATCTAACGTTAAAGATCCAAAAAAAGGATCGCCGAAATTTACAACAATATGTATGTTTATTGATTAAAGTTTTATTAAAATAATTTTGTGCATTACTTGACGCACAGATTCTTGTTGCTATTTTTTCCTATTTATAATAAGTAGGGTTGCACAAGACTCAAGACAAGACAATATTCGTAAAAATATTGTATTGATATCGAAAATTTTCAAAAATTTAAATTCAAAAACCTGATTTTTTTACCATTCTATATTTAAAAAATTTAAATTTTCAAAAATTTAAACATTTCTTATCTTGATCTTGAGTGAATATTGGTAGCAAAAATCTCGTCTTGTATTGTCTTGTCTCGATTTTATTAATAATTTTTTTATCTAATATTAAAAAATTATTTAAATAATATTTAACAGAATTTTTGTAATATAATTTGAAATAATTATTACTATTGTATTATATTTTAATTATAATTATTACTATGTAATGTCGATATAAATGCCGTCTATTTACATAAAAAAACATTTACTGTTTCATGGAAAACAGAAATTAATAACTATTTACAGGCTCCAAGGGAATGTGCAGATATAAATTTTGGAGTGGTAAAAAAATCAGGTTCATATTTATCCCACATTGTCAAAAATGGCTCGAGACATTTTAAGTTCAACTGCCTCGTCCGTGCCAGTAGAAAGACTTTTCTCAATAGAAACTCTGACTATGTCAAAAAATAGAACCAGATTACAAAGTAAATCTTTAAAAGCACTAATGTGCATCAATTCCTGGGTGAAATGCTCTTTAATGTCTAAAATTTGCGAGTTTGATTTCTAATTTATAAAAATGTTATATCGTATTAATATTAAATGTTTTTAAATTTATTAATATAAATGTTTTTATTGAATAAAATTTTTTTAATTCGTATATAGTGATTTTTTTTCATTTACAAATATAAATATTTTAGTTTCTTTGAGAACCAATAATCTTGACAAGACTAATAACCTTAATTAATTATCAAAACAATACCAAGACTAATAATCTTAGTCTTGATATTGTCTTGATAATTAATTAATATAAATGTTTTTATTGAATAAAATTTTTTAAATTCGTATATAGTGATTTTTTTTCATTTACAAATATAAATATTTTAGTTTCTTTGAGAACCAATAATTTTGACAAGACTAATAATTTTGACAATCTTAATCTTGGTATTGTCTTGATAACTAATTAATACAAATGTTTTTATTGAATAAAATTTTTTTAAATTCGTATATAGTGATTTTTTTCATTTACAAATATAAATATTTTAGTTTCTTTGAGAACCAATAATCTTGACAAGACTAATAATCTTGGCAATCTTAGTCTTGGTATTGTCTTGATAACTAATTAATATAAATGTTTTATTGAATAAAATTTTTTTTAATTCGTATATAGTGATTTTTTTTTCATTTACAAATATAAATATTTTAGTTTTTTTGAGAATTAATAATCTTGACAATCTTAGTCTTGGTATTGTCTTGATAACTAATTAATATAAATGTTTTTATTGAATAAAATTTTTTTAAATTCGTATATAGTGATTTTTTCTCATTTACAAATATAAATATTTTAGTTTTTTTGAGAATCAATAATCTTGACAAGACTAATAATCTTGACAATCTTAGTCTTGGTATTGTCTTGATAACTAATTAATACAAATGTTTTTATTGAATAAAATTTTTTTAAATTCGTATATAGTGATTTTTTTTCATTTACAAATATAAATATTTTAGTTTCTTTGAGAACCAATAATCTTGACAAGACTAATAATCTCGACAATCTTAGTCTTGGTATTGTCTTGATAACTAATTAATATAAATGTTTTTATTGAATAAAATATGTTTAAATTCGTATATAGTGATTTTTTTTCATTTACAAATATAAATATTTTAGTTTCTTTGAGAACCAATAATCTTGACAAGACTAATAATCTCGACAATCTTAGTCTTGATAACTAATTAAAAATCTTGTCTTGATCTTGTCTTGAAATTCAAGACTAATCTTGATATCTCGTGCGACCCTAATAATAAATAAATCTTAAACAAGATGTCACTCACTAATTCATCTATCTTTTGTTGTAACGTAATGATTTTCATTTCCAATCCTCTGTTAAGGGACTTGACGTGTTCTATGCTTTTGGCCTCGGCCTTCAATCGCCTAAAGATCTTCTTCGCCCGACGTCTTCTAACGCACGACTGCACAATAATTACATCCCTAAGTTTCTTCCTACACGCCATTCTTACGAGATATCCCCGAGCGAATCTTTGGATCACCGTCGCGGCTGCATCGTCCTTCATTATCTTGTACCTAACGCGAGCCATGTTACCCCTGCCACGTGTCTGCAGACCGAGGATTGCACGTTTCACCTGCTGATACCATCGCCTCTGCAGCCAACCCTTCACGCGCGCCTGTATCTTTATCGTGGCTCTCTCTCTCCTCACAACCTCCACCTTCTTCCTAGCGATATAACCCCTACCGCACCTCTGAAGACCCAGGATCGATCGACGGATCTTCATGTACCTGTTGCGATAGATGAAACCGCGCACCCTTTTCTGAATCATTATGGAAGCATCCCGCTGCCTCTCTGCTCGCAGTCTTTCTAAAAACGCTACTTGACCAGCTCTGAATAGCACCTTGGTCCGGCCGAACCTGAACTTGCTCTCATCATTAATATACCTGGCCAGTATACGTCGACAAGTTTCCTTCAGGTCATCCCGTCGTATCTCCTCGAATTTACAGAGACAGCGATACCTCTGGAAGAAGTCGGCGTACGTTCGTTGGCTCGGGAAGCCTGCGGCCGAGATCCTGATGGTCTCCAGAACGCCGCAAGCACGCAGCTGCTGCACCACTCGCACAGGATTGTATAGGAAGGCCTCTTTCCCGTCGTTCGGCTTGATGCAGCGGACGTAATGCGGCGTTGTAGCGTTCAACGTGGCCATCAGCGTGTTGAGCGAATCGCGAAACTGCGAGCCGACAGTTTTTCTGTTCTGCTTAATGGATACACTCGATGTATTCCGCTGCGTGGACACTTTCATCCCAATATGCGACACCATATTTGGATCTCCGAGCAGTTCCTTCAGTAGCTGGTTCTCGCTACCTCTCAGCACATCCACCTGCTCCTCGATTACAGTGTCGCGATTCTTTTCCAAGAAGCCCGATGTCTCGTATTGTACGAGACCGGCAAAGTGGTGAATCAGGAAGGCCGAAGTGCCGAACCTCGGCTTCTCGAAATGCCTCGACTTGCCGCATCTCGTGTACAACTTCTCCGTCCACGAGGCATCCGAACCCTTCGGCACGCGACACTCCTCGTCCAGCAGGTCCAGGATACCCAGTTTGGTTTCGATCAAATCGATGCACGGCTGGTTGTCGTGAAAGTCGATGAAGGTCCACTCGATGTTTTCCTTCAGATATTCCTCCTGCTCAAGTTTGAAGACATGCTGGTTGAACTGTTGCTGGAGCTTCTCGTTCGCGTAATTAATGCAGAACTGTTCGAACGAATTCACTTGGAACGTCTCGAAACCGTAGATATCTAGCACACCGATGAAATACCGCGCTTCGCTGAGAGATCGCAATGAACCGTCGATGCCGATCACGATCCAGTTGAAGAGCTCGGCGTAGATGTGCTTAGCTAAAGCGTCTCGCGCGCCGATCGCCTGCTCCAAGTTCATCGGCTTCTGGACGACTTCTCGCGTCGACACGATCTTTCGATGGCACAACCATTTGCGCATTGCCCTTACGTCGATGTCGAGTAGCTCGGAAATAATCAGCAAATGTCGGTCCGACGAAGAGACGTAGGTGGATTCGGTATCCACCTCGCTATCCTCGATCTTGCAATTACTTATCTCTACGTTACCTAAGTGCAATATGGCTGCTAGAATGCGCAGCATGTCTTCCAGCTGCTTGGACGTGAAACCGAGCATCGTCAACGCACTGATCGTTTCGTCAAAGCACTCGAGATCATCGACACCGTCGATCGTGGGACTGTCGCCCTGATTAAGATAGTGGAATTGATGCTGATAGGATAGATACAATTGGGGAAGACGTTCGGCTGCTGAGCACATCTGATAGAATATGTGATAATTTCGTTCCTCGTTCGTCTGGAATACGACCCGCGACTTTTCCAACAAGTAGGTCCTTATACTGGCGCCAGTGATATGGTAGTCCTTGTTGAACTGGATTTCGATAAACTTGCCGAATCTCGAGGAATTGTCGTTCCTGGTGGTTTTCGCGTTACCTATCGCCTCCATGATGGGAGAAGAGGCGAGAACCTTCTTCTCAACCTGGGTCTCTGTCGCCGATCCACCGATAGTCGCAAAATATCGCATGATATACTTGGCGGAGACCGTTTTCCCGGCGCCCGACTCGCCGGAAACGATGATCGACTGGTCGTGGTTCTCTCTAAATTGAAATAAAATTAATATTTTTATTTTTAATATTTTATTTTAATATTTTATTAATATATTATTTTATTTTAATATTTTATTTTAATATTTATTATTTTTTAATTAATTTTTTGGCTAAATAAATATAATTAAATTTGATAAATAAATCGAAATGTGATTTAATTCAATTTTTCTATATTTAATTTTATTTTTCTATATTTTTCTATATTTATTTATTTATTAAAAAATATAATGTATGTAAAATATCTCTCGAGTATTTTTTTCTTTTATTTTTTCTCTTCTGTATTTAATTTTATATTTATTTATTTATTGAAAAGTATAGTGTATATAAAATATCTCTCGAATATGTTTTCTTTTGTGTGGAAAATGCAGTTTAATATTCTATAATATTTTATAATAATTTAATATTCCATAAAAAAATTAATTATTCGATAGATTTATCTATAATTTTTTCTTTTTCATTCTTTTAATTCTTTATCTATTTATTTGTTCGTTATTTTTTTATCCAACGGGAAAATCATTTAATCTACTTCTTAATTAATAGCAACATACAGGACGTCTCAAAACTAATAACCCTCAGCGAAAATGTCGATGAAGGCCATCATTTTTTTGTTTCTGATTTTTGTCATCATATATCTTTGCAATTAAGGCTTAAATTAAAACTCAACTAAAGTAAACTCTATTTAAAATTAATCGAAGAATATGGTTCTGTTAATATTTTATTTCTACAAAGCTTTTCGACAAAGCATTTCTACAAAATTTACGAAAAACTCTTTATTTCCAATCACTTATAATTCGAAAATGATTAGTGCCTCGACATTTTCATTGAGGAAAAATCGTCTTCAGATGATCAGAAGAAAAGTTCTAGTTAATGATATTTAATACTTAATATATTTAATAATATTTAATATTTAATATATAATACTTTGGTTCCTTTTCTATTCTTATTAAGTAATTTCATGCTTAACTCTCAACATAAATTATAAATAAAAGAAAAATAAAAAACCTTAATTCTTCTTTTTAAAGAAGAACTTTTTTAAAACTACTGACCTGCTATGAGTTATGTATTATTAATTTAAAATGCTAAAATGTAGAATGTAACGTCAATCAATATCTTCTAAGTAATCTTTATTGTATTGATTGTTATTTAATATCCAAAAATAAATATTCTGCTAAAATAATACCCATCTTATCATTTTTATTTTATTATTCATATTTTTAATAGCGTTGTCAATTTTGGCAATGTTATTTACAGTTTAACGCTAGCGAAAAATTTAAATATTTACACAGATCAAAGCTATTAAGTATTTTTTGCTTGTTTCAAACATTCTTTCTTTAAAACATGTTTTTTTTTTACTTTACTTAAAAACACTATAAAACAAAAAACATTGTTCTAAACAAAAAAGCAATGTTTTTTGTTTAAAATAAAAAAAAAACAAGTTTTTTGTCAATCCTGGATTTAATCAATAGATAAATATTTGTCAATTTTGGCAACGTTATTTACAGTTTAATTTTTAGCGAAAAATTTAAATATTTACACGGATCAAAGCTATTAAGTATTTTTTGCTTGTTTAAAACATGCTTTTTTTTGTTTATTAAAACATGTTTTTTTTTTACTTTACTTAAAAACATAAATAAAACAAAAAACATTGTTCTAAACAAAAAAACAATGTTTTTTGTTTAAAATAAAAAAAACAAATTTTCTGCCAATCTTGAATTTAATCAATAGATAAATATTTGTCAATTTTGGCAACGTTATTTACAGTTTAACGCTAGCGAAAAATTTAAATATTTACACGGATCAAAGCTATTAAGTATTTTTTGCTTGTTTAAAACATGCTTTTTTTGTTTATTAAAACATGTTTTTTTTTACTTTACTTAAAAACACAAATAAAACAAAAAACATTGTTTTAAACAAAAAAACAATGTTTTTTGTTTAAAATAAGAAAAACAAGTGTTTTACCAACCCTGGATTTAATCAATACATAAATATTTGTCAATTTTGACAACGTTATTTACAGTTTAACGCTAGTGAAAATTTAAATATTTACACAGATCAAAGCTATTAAGTATTTTTTGCTTGTTTAAAACATGCTTTTTTTTGTTTATTAAAACATTTTTTTTTACTTTACTTAAAAACACAAATAAAACAAAAAACATTGTTTTAAACAAAAAAAACAATGTTTTTTGTTTAAAATAAGAAAAACATGTGTTTTACCAACCCTGGATTTAATCAATACATAAATATTTGTCAATTTTGACAACGTTATTTACAGTTTAACGCTAGCGAAAAATTTAAATATTTACACGGATCAAAGCTATTAAATATTTTTTGCTTGTTTAAAACATGCCTTTTTTGCTTAAAATATTTTTTTTACTTTACTTAAAAACACAAATAAAACAAAAAACATTGTTCTAAACAAAAAAACAATGTTTTTTGTTTAAAATAAGAAAAACAAGTGTTTTACCAACCCTGGATTTAATCAATAAATAAATATTTGTCAATTTTGGCAACGTTATTTACAGTTTAACGCTAGCGAAAAATTTAAATATTTACACGGATCAAAACTATTAATATTTTAGTATTTTTTGCTTGTTTAAAACATGCCTTTTTTGCTTAAAACCTTTTTTTTACTTTACTTAAAAACACAAATAAAACAAAAAACATTGTTCTAAACAAAAAAACAATGTTTTTTGTTTAAAATAAAAAAAAAACAAGTTTTCTGCCAACCCTGGATTTAATCAATAGATAAATATTTGTCAATTTTGGCAACGTTATTTACAGTTTAATTTCTAGCGAAAAATTTAAATATTTACACGGATCAAAGCTATTAAGTATTTTTTGCTTGTTTAAAACATGCTTTCTTTAAAACATGTTTTTTTTTTACTTTATTTAAAAACACAAATAAAACAAAAAACATTGTTCTAAACAAAATAATAATGTTTTTCGTTTAAAATAAAAAAAAAAACAAGTTTTTTGCCAATCCTGGATTTAATCAATAGATAAATATTGATGGACGCTTAGTCACCTCTCTAATTTCATGTAGGCCTCCTCGGCCACGGCGAATATATGAGGTTCCAGGTCGCCCATCGCCTGGCCCCTGTAGGCCCATATCGTATCATTGCCATAGATATGTAATTCGTTGTACGGATTAAAGGCTACCAGGACGATGCCGCAATAAGTGTAGATGGAATGCCGTTGAAAGCGGATCTGGAGATTGTGGAGAACAGCGGGCTCGTGAAGGAAGGACAATGATGTGAGATTATTTTTCCCTATAAGAATATCCGGATTTCGGAGCGGAGGAAGATCCACGTCTGATTTGATCTCCAATGTCTTTGTCTGATTTGACTCTTCCGTTCGTACTTTCAACATCGATTGATTCCGCTTGTAGTTCTCCAAAAGCACGGCGCCCTCCCATACTTTTTCCGGATGCGGCACCCAGATTCGGACACCCTATAATCAATTCGGTTTTTTTACGTTAGCAAACGTTTGCTGATTTTATTAGATAGTTTGATATAAAAATCTGTTAAATTATTATTAATAAAAATTATTATTAATAAAATTATTATTAAATTATTATTAATAAAAATTTGTAAAATTATTAAAATATCGAGACACAGATATATCGATGAGTTATAAGTATATTTTTTATTAAAAATGTATAAAGATATGTAACGCGATAACGCATGAAAAAATATGTATATTAGTTTTACTTTAAGTTAAATGAAAATATCATTGGACGATAAAATAAGTCATCGATAAAAAAATATTGATTCAGTTGACGAATGCTCTAATTTTCTGTCATTTTATGTTTTCAATGTTATTATGTATCATTTATGTACGATAGGGGTGGGAAGGATTTATTGTTTGATCTAAAAATTCTATTTATAATAATACTATTTAATATAATATTCATTAATCAAACATATAATTAATAACGATCTCTTTTGTTTTTGCGAACAAAAAATTAATCCACATAATAAATAATGAAAGGAAATTTTATCTCTATTATAAAAAAACTTATTAATAGTTGAAATATGAAATATATAATGGAGCTTTTCTGATATGTAAAATGATGATAAATTTTGAATACATTTATTTAAAAAAATTATATAAATATAATAAAAATAAAAATAAATGAAAAATCGTGTTACAGATAAACTTACGAATGCATTACAAAAATAACTATATTATAGAAGCCATTAATTGCGGCTTATTTTTGATATTTATCAATATTTTATGCTTCATATTTCAAATTTATATATTTTATATTTTTTGATACAAGCACCTATTTTTGATAAAGTACTTCAGAATATATGTTGATTCGTTAAGTAGAAACAAAAATAGTGGACATTTTCAATGCATATCTTCTCAGAAGCATAATTAATTAGTGACAATAAACAAAAATAAATTTAGCCATTGACTTTCGATGAAATAAAAGTTAATTATATAACAAGCATTTTAGATTACTTTGTAGAATATTGCCAGAGCTTTTATCTCACTAATAGAGACTGAAAGAGGTGCCAGAGAGGACCAACGTAATGCTTTATATATATAATCAATATGTCTTCATTTAATATAATTCAAGAAAATTACTCGTTTCCCGATTTTTTAAAATGAAAATAAAAATACTGATAGAGTATTTTTCGTTTTTTTTTTATAAAATTCGTAAGTTGAACTTTTATTGAGATGTACTTTTACAAACTAATCGAATTGCAAAACCTGTTATTCGAAGAATAAGATTTATTCATCAATAAGATATTTTATTTTCTTTTAATTATAAGACTGTCATAAAGAATCACATAAAGATGATATATAACGTATGCTTATTTGCCCTTCTTAATATTTCATAATTGTTGTAAAAATTGTAAAATGATAAAGGACTTCTCTGACCAGTTTATTGCTTTCTATCCCCTCACGTTGCTCCTTTATAAACCCTACACATATATATATTATTATATTATTTTTAAAGAGATTATTTGCATCGATTTCAGAAGGACGATATTAATCATGAAATATGCCTCCATGCGATATAAGAGTTATTAACTTTAGAATAGCTTTAGAAAACAATGTCAGGTATTGTTGATTCTCTAGTGTGTAAAGCTTAAGTTTAAAGCAAGAATTGAGATATAAGAACTTGTTTTCAATCAAAATATTTGAAATCGCAGAAGAGCAAACTTTGTAACTGAAGGGCAAACAAATTAATGTAAGAATAAAGATTATATTATAGTTTCGCATACGCATTCATAAACTCATCATAGTATCTGACATCGTTTTTAAAATTTTCACTGATTGTAACCGAGATATTTTTAGCTCCATGAGATTTCTAATTTGATGTAATTAGATCTTATATACTATTATATCCAGAGAATTTCTAAGTTTATGTTACATTTATGCTAATATAATCTACAATATAATTGATCTAAATTACAACAGCATATACTAGAATGTATCATTAATATTAAATTTTAAATAGCAGCGAAAGATTTTAGAGTCTGCTATCAAGTCTTATTAGACTTTTAATCAACTCTTTTGTTTGAATGCACTTGAAACATATTTTATATAAATAATATATTTTATTAAATTTATATTTTATTAAATTTATATTTTATATATATATTATACAGGGCGTCCCGAAACTACCGCTCCATATTTTAAAGATAGATTCTCTGACCAATTTAAAAATGATTTTTCCTCAGCGAAAATGTCGATCATTATTTTTTGCATATTCCCAATTTTTGTCATGATGTATCTTTCTAACTAAGCCTTAAATTAAAATTTTATTAAAGTAAACTCTACCTAAAATTAACTAAAGAATGTGACTTTATTAATATTTTATATTTATATTTATATTATTAATATTTATATATTTATATTATTTATATTATTAATATATTATTATATATATTTATATTATTAATATATTATTAATATTATTAATATTTTATATTTATATATTTATATTTTATATTTATTTATATTTAATTAATATTTTATTCTCATAAGACTTAGTTTGCAAAAAACCCTTTATTTTCAATTATTTATAACTCGAAAACTATTAGTGCTTCGACATTTTCGCTGAGGAAAAATCGTTTTTAAATTAGCCAAAGAATCTACCTTTTAAAATATGGAGCGATAGTTTCGGGACATCCTGTATATTATTTTTAAAGAGATTATTTGCATCGATTTCAGAAGGACGATATTAATCATGAAATATGCCTCCATGCGATATAAGAGTTATTAATTTTAGAATAACTTTAGAAAACAATGTCAGGTATTGTTGATTCTCTAGTGTGTAAAGCTTAAGTTTAAAGCAAGAATTGAGATATAAGAACTTGTTTGTTTCATTCAAAATATTTGAAATCGCAGAAGAGCAAACTTTGTAACTGAAGGGCAAACAAATTAATGTAAGAATGAAGTCAGATTATAATTTCGCATTCATAAACCCAAAGTATCTGACATCGTTTCTAAAATTTTCACTGATTGTAACCGAGATATTTTTAGCTCCATGAGATTTCTAATTGATGTAATTAGATCTCATACTGTTTTACATATCCAGAGAATTTCTAAGTTTACGTTACATTTATGCTAATATAATCTGCAATATAATCTACAATATAATTGATCTAAATTACAACAGCATATACTAGAATGTATCATTAAATTAAATTATCATTATATTAAATTTTAAATAGCAGCGAAAGATTTTAGAGTCTGCTATCAAATCTTGTTAGACTTTTAATCAACTCTTTTGCTTGAATGCACTTGAAACATATTTTATATAAATAATATATTTTATTAAATTTATATTTTATATATTATATTTTATTAAATTTATATTATATATATAAAATATAAATTTATAATATATATATATATATATATATTATTATTATTATTATTATTTTATTAAATTTATATTTATATTTTATTAAATATATTTTACATACATACTTCGCATTTATTTTCGCGCAAATATCTCTCATAAATTTCAGGATAACGAAAATAATTTGACAACTTTAATTATCACCTAAATTCGTTAAAAATTATTATTTGTCAAGAAGGTGATAAAATCCGAAATATCGAGTCGAGAATGAATAATTGGAAATACATGTTCATGTATTAAACTACACATTGAACAGAAACATCCCTCTGAAACGCAGATTTTCGATTTTTCTTGGGAAATTAAACCGATGCGAGCATCCTCAGCGCGCAATTTTACATCAGGAACGACCATCTTCCTCGAGGGTGCATATCAGATGTCTTCCCCTGAACTACTATTCGTGAATAATACCTTAACGTAGAGTTCCTTCGTAGTCATTGCAATCGATCTAAGCACCTGAATGTGGTAGAAGCTCGGTCAGAAGATATCACTGTGCAACACGATTACACACGACAGCAACGATAATGACTACGACGATGATGAAGACGAAGAATCTATCGCTTTGGTTGCATGCGTTCGAAAGTCGAAGACACTGAGTACTGTCGATTTCATCGGGTTGTACATATTATCACACCTAAAGTCACAGAATGTTTGTTTTCCTTTTTTCATTTCCTCCCTCTTTCGACTTCTCTCCTCGTTTCATTTCTCGGAGATCCGTAGAAGCCACCGAACATCATGAATTTCATTTGCTTAAATCTAATATTTTTTTTTATTATTTACTTAACATCATAATTTATACAATAAAAGATATTATCTCTGATTTTTGTACTAATAATGTATAAGAGTATTTAATTTAGATAATTTTATCACGTTTTTATATTTTCTGCATCTCTTTTAAAGAAAAAATTTAAAAATGTTTTTATATTATATACAAATTATTGTGAGAAATTTATTTATATATATTTATAATTTTATTTATATTTATAATATATTTATAATTTTATTTATACATATTTATAATTTATTTATATTTATATTGCTAAATGATTTTGAATATATAATAAAAGATTTTTATCACTTTTAAAAAGTATAAAAAATGGAGTAAGAATTGTTATCATTAATATAAAGAATAAGAACTGGTTTTATATTCATTTCAACACCAAATAAATATATCACATCAAGATATGTGTAAATATATTCTGTCCATTTCTCGAGAAATAATTTTTCTCTCTGTTCCTCTTTTTTGTTCTCCAGATATCATTATGTTTGTAATACGCAAAACCAATGAAATATCAAATTGTTACGATTCTATTACATCTATAATATCTAACATTCTATTCGTATAATGGCACAAAATACAAAATGGCATATATTTATAAAAATTAAAATATAAAAATATATCTTTTCTGTTTCTTTCGATCCTCTTTGTATTTCTATTTTTCTCATTGTTATGTCATTTCTCATCAAACTCGATTTTTTATCATAGTTCTCTCTCTATTTCTTTGAGAGAAATATCAAAATATACTATCTATATTAACATAACATTATATCTTTCTCTTCCTATTTCTCGCGCGCATACATTTCCTTTTTATACATTAATTATATCTTCAGTAAGTTTTCAACTTTAAGATATATAGAAAATACTTACAAAGATTCGCGATACAAAGTAATAAAATTATATATATAAACCTAATAAATAAATAGATACCTAAGATTTTGTATTCAATCATTATTGTCGTTGTCGTATATTTATTCATTAGATTATTATTTTCTTAGAATTTTAGAAATTGTTCCATATTCAGAAAAAATACAATATCTGAATTAACTCTTATTTTTGGAAACTTTATAATTTTATATTTTGTTGAAATGAGATAAATATATTTCTTTTTAAAATGTAACAATATATCTTTTCTGTTTCTTTCGGTCCTCTTCGTATTTCTATTTTTCTATTTTTCTTGTTATGTTATTTCTCCAACTCGATTTTTTATCATAATTCTTTCTCTATTTCTTTGATATCAAAATATACTATCTATATTAACATTATATCTTTCTCTTCCTATTTCTCGCGCGCATACATTTCCTTTTTATACATTAATTATATCTTCAGTAAGTTTTCAAATTTAAGATATACAGAAAATACTTACAAAGATTCGTGATACAAAATAATAAAATTATATATATATAAACCTATAAATAAATAGATACCTAAGATATTTTGTATTCAATCATTATTGTCGTTGTCATATATTTATTCATTAGATTATTATTTTCTTAGAATTGTTCCATATTCAGAGAAAATACAATACCTGAATTAACTCTTATTTTTGGAAATTTTATATTTTGTTGAAATGAGATAAATATATTTCTTTGTGTGTATCATAAAAAAATAATGCTTCAAGAGAATAGCAACTTATAAATTTATATATATTTATCTTCTAGAATTAAAAAAGTAATTAACAATAAATTTAGACAAATTAGAAAATTTATTTTAAAAATTCCAAGATGGAATAAATAAATAATAAATAATGTAATATATTACAAATTGAATAAATAAATAAATAAATAATGTAATATATTACAAATACGCGAAAAGTATAATATTATACAGATGTATTATATATATACATTGATATAATATTATATAGCACTTTTGTAATATATTTCATTAAAATATTATTTATTAATTTATTATTTATTATTTATTTATTATTTATTAATATAATATTATAATAAATATAAAATATATATTTTTTATCATTTATGTATTATAAATATATAATACAAATGATAAAATTATTATTTCTCCAAAGTTCATCTCAATACTGAAATTTATGATGAAATATCCGAAATAAAATCCTTATAAAAATTTTACTCATTCCTTTCTTTTTTTATACTTCAATATATAACAATAACAATAACAAAAAAATATCGGTCATTTTCATCAAGATCCAATCACATTTATCTGCACAACGGAGTTGACTTTAAATGCAAGTACGATTTGGAACAACATATTATAAAATCTATGAATTATCCGAATAAAAAAGAAACATGTATAAATCATGATATATATCATGATAAATCTCTTTTGATGCGTCTAATAAGTCGCATTTTATTGGTACTGCTGCTTCCATATGAATAAGGATTCAGGTACCTCAATATCTTCTAATCGAATGGCTGATAGATTGAATGGAAATCTTACAGGATAGGAATAATTTAGTTCCATTAACAGCTGAAAATGAAAAAATAATTATGTATTGCAAAAAATTCTTTTGCTATGTTAATTTTGTAAATTATTCCTATTTGAAAAAACGATAAATACACATGTGTGATTTTAGTTCTTTTAAACTTTTGATTAATTTAATTCTAAGAAAATTAATTCTTAAGAAAATTAATTACTTTTTATTGACGCAAAAAAGTTTACCTATTCATTGTTCTCTTTTAGTTTATTTTGCACTCTTTTAATGAACAGAGCAGGAACTCGAATCGTCAACTGGTGTGTATTGGTTCAGGATTTTCATTATTTGATTGGTCATCAATAATTTAGATCCATTAACAGCTGAAAATGAAAAGATAATTATATGTTGCAAAAAATTTTTTCGCTAATGTTAATTTTGTATAAATTATTCTTGTTTGAGAGAGCGATAAATACACATGTGTGACTTTAGTTCTTTTGGACTTTTGATTAATTTAATTCTAAGAAAATTAATTCTTAAGAAAATTAATTACTTATTAAATTGATTGCATATTTCGCAAACGAAATTAACATCCTTATCCGCTTTACACGCCTGCAGAAGCCGCAATATGATATCTGTATGATAAGTTGTAATGATCCAGATGCAATTTCTAGTTGTCGATCTCTATCCCATTGTTCTAAAAATAGAGATATTATCCCTTAATGAAAAATATATTGTATTATTGTAAGAATTCTATTGTGCAAATAATAAAACTAAGAATTAATATTAAGTCAAGTTCAGTTCTTCTTTCTTTCAAGTCCTTTTTCAGTCTTTTAAAATTTCGCGAAAAAATTAAAAATTTATTAATTTATAAAGCAAATTTTATTGATTTTTTAATCCATATATTTTTTGAAATGCAGTTATATTTGTGTTGGATTTTCTATTTCAGCAAATAAAAAGAAAGGTGGAAGGATTTTATTTTGTCATACATAGATATAGATCTAGTCATACATAGATCTTTTTAAACAAAATAACTTTTATTCAAAACATTATAACTTTATTAATTAAAAAAATAATTGAGTATATGATAATTTTATTAATTAAAAAAATAACTGAGTATATTTACTAAACCAAACATATTGTATATAAAATTAAGATTATGATTAAAAATAGAAGGGATGCAACAAAATTGATTAATATAATTTTATATCATTGTGATAGAAAAATTTGTTTCACTTACTAGATTTTGAAACCTCATGCTGCATAAAATTCTGCTTGGGTTTGTGGCAATTTGCTTAAATTAACTGAAAGCAATTTTTGTTATTTCTCGACCTCTTCTTATTGTTAGTCTCTGTCTATTTGTTTCGCCATTCATCTCTTTGCAATTGCCAACTCCTTTCTTTTTCTTGCTCATCATACTCCAATTGCCTTCAAAACAAAACATACAAATTTTTCTTTTTTTAAAAATCTATAATCTATAAATTCCTTGAATTGTTCAATCGCAAAAAAATTATATTATTCATAAAATTGTGCTTGTTATTAACCACTTAAGTGATGATGAAAAATGTTTGAGAGACAATGATTAAAACTAATGAATCGTTTAGAAAATTTAGCATGATTAATACAACACATTGATGTAATTGTTACTTTGCTAATTACCTGCTAATGACTTAAATTAAGATGCTTCAACTCATTCATGATATCCTGAAAAGACTATCAGACATGGCTTTATTATTATTAATTCATCTCGTTTCATATTACCTGTTATCTTTTCCTGTATCTTGAATTGTATTAATGTCATTATTATGTCAGTATTATTAATTACAAATAAATCTTCACCGGCTGATTCTGTTATTTTATGGATTATTTATATTTTGATAAAAGAGAAACAGAGAAAAGACTGAGAGATGCCTGCTTCTAGTTGATCCCTGAAAGCGATACTCCCTCTATAAACATTGAAAACGTGGACTTGAACTACAAAGCCAATGTCCATGAATGTTCTCAGAGGGTAATATATAATGCACAATTTTTGGTTTTGTTCCGTGCTAAGTGCATGAAATGTCGGTAACTTAAGATATTTATTATGTAAACTGATAATAAATAAATTATTCAATCGCGAAAGATAAGAAATTAAAGTTTTAAAGATAAGAAATAAATATTTTTCTATTTTTCTATTCATTGTCATCAGTGTTTGCTGGTATCTAGATAAAATTATCAAGATAATTATCTAAAGAAATGGATTATCTTTATCTTTAACTAGATTAAGAAATACAAAGTATCTTTGTCTTTATCTTAGATCAAAAATATATGTCATCTTATCTAAAAATTGTCTAAGATGACGTTTTCATTATGCAAAAAAGGCAAGCTTTTAAAAAATATCTAAAATTTTTGAGAAACTTTAAAACTTAATAACTTAAAATTAGAAAAGAACGCCGTCGAGTCTTTTTCATTCTGTTCATTTATTTAAATTTACTTACTTGTACTTGTTTTACTTAAATTTGTGCAATGCATTAATGTATATTTTATAAAAATGATATATGTATTATTACACATTGATTATTATATTATTAATATATTATAAATATATTATAAATATAAATTAATAAATAAATATTCATATCATTTATATATCTTTTTGTTATTATTTAAATATTCTTTAGGAAAAGAGAAAGAATATGCGTTTATGATTTTAATATCCCATTTATAATCTGCGTCACATTTTCTACAAATATTTATAGTCTTATAAAATAAACAAAAATATCTAGATAATTATCTAGATTATCACAATAATCTCATCTTTTATCTAGATTAAGTAAAAGTAGAATCATCTTTATCTCATCTAAGATAAATTTATAGATTTTTATCTTTATCTTTATCTAGATCATTTTGAAATTATCTACAGCAAACATTGATTGTCATATTTATATCTTTTTATTTTTTACAAAACACAAAATGTCTGCTGTGGGATAAAAACATTTTTAACTGTATTTTTATAAATCTTCTTAATTAGCAGTAAACTGATCTTCGATATTTATCAATCACTTTTCTAATTATTTAAAAATTTAATTATTAATACGTAATATATTGAATTTGTCAAATTAATATCACTGATTCTTCTGAAGTTTTTATAATATCAAGATTCGAAAAATATAGAAATATAAATATGTTGCAAAATATTTTAAGTATCTTCCTCTGTATAAAATACAGTTAAACCTGATTAAGTGGGACCTGGATAAGAGAGAAATCTCTATTATTGAGATTATTTCTGAAGTCCCAACATTTTTGCATCAAAAAATCTCTGTAAATAGCAATGTCTGACCTCTTTAACTGAGACTGATATTTAGCAATTCATAACAATAATTATCTCTATAACTAAGACGATCCCATAGAAAACCTCTGTAAATAAGATTATTATTGTTTTTACATTACAATATTGTGTATGGCGTTATCAAAAATAATAGATATCTTTTAAATAATTTTTTTTACAATGCATTACATTGTGCATTTTTTCACATGTGTAATGACATAGTGATTATTTGCATAATAAAGTTTACTTGAACACTTAATTTATGTACGTATTTTTATTTGATAATTACCTCTATAAGTGAGATATGCGCATTTTAAACCTGGATAATTGAGAAACTGCAAGTGAAATGCCTCTTTAAGAGAAATCAAATGAGCTGTCCCTTGCGATCTCACTTAACCAGGTTTGATTGTATAAAGAATTCATATGTTCCATTCTAATATAGCTAACATTATTTATATATTTTTATTATAATTTTCATATCAGCATAACTTTTATGCTTAATATTTTATATAATAGTATTACTATTAATAAATAGATTGTATGTACTGTCTTTTAGTTTCTAATCATTTCCAATCACTACGCATTTCTATTCAATATATTATCTTTTTTAAATTCTTGGATTATTATGGTTTATTGTATTCCTCTGTGTTAACATTAAAAATTATCATACTTGTCCCTTCCTAAAAAAATTTTAATGATCACCTAATAGCCCTAACAATCTTTTTTTTACATTATTTTATTTTTCATTATTTTATTTTTGATGATCACCTAATAATCCTAACAATCCTTTTTTTTACTTATTTTATTTTATTATTTTTTTTTTTTTTTTTAGTTTACATTATTTATTTTATTTATTTTACTTTTTGTTTTTTAATTTTAAATAATTTTTTCTTTGATAAAGTTGACTGATTTTATTACAGGCATCGTCAAAATAATGAGATATCGAGGCATTTATTATTATTTTAGACAGTACACTTTATAATTGATTCCGATATAAAACCTTTTGTTATTTTTTATTCCATCATCACATTTGCGCTGAAGATGGCCCAAAAATAGGATCAAAACGTTCGTTAACTTTTCTTTATATTTGTTTCATTCTTATTTAATTGTATAATAAATAATTGTGTTATAAGACCGACACTTGACTCGTATTGCCATTAAAACTGATTTGTTCAATTTTATATTTCGAGTCTTATATTTTTTTATTAATTATAATTATTGAAATATTTATTAATCTGTTCTCCCGAATATTATTTAAACCTACATTTCCTGATTCTTTAAAAGATACATAATATATTAATCACCTAAATTAATCACATAATAGCCCTAACAATCCTCTACTTCTTGAAAGGAAAATTAAAAAATCTTAATAATCATCTGATAACCCTAACAATCTTCAATTTCTCGATTAAATGAAATTATTCGAGCCTATCTCTAATCACTATATTTTAAATTACGTGCCCTAATTACATTCTCTAATCGCGTGAATAAATGTCCGTACTATTATACGTAAATCTTTTCTTCAGGCCAGTTGAATTTACCTTTCGTTGATCCTGGCCACTTTCTCGCTCGATCTCTAATCAGAGATCGAAAAAGGAGATAAACACTCCTTCTTTTGCCAATTAATTACCGGCAAATGAGCGTAAATATTTCACGCTCATCGTAACGATCGCTCGATTTTAAGATCGTTCATATAAAATATTTAAATATAATTTTTATATTAACTCAAATAAAGCCAAATTACTACAAATTTCTGTATATTATATTTTCTAATAAAATATAAAATTCACGTGTGTGTATAACTTTTATCATATTACAAATTATTTAGTTAATTAATCATTTGACTTTATATTAAGTTAAAATAAAATTTAAATACAATATCTACAAACAAATTCTACGATGGATGAGCTATAAGAAATTAGAATAAAATAAGTGCGCGTTATAAAAATAAAGCAGCATTAAAAATTAATAAAATTGATAAAATTATTAATGCGTGCACTTTATTTCATAAATCAGACAAAATATTTACAAAAAAATTTTCTTTTCTTAATTCTTTTTTTTTAATTAATACTTTAATACATTTTCTTTTTTTTTAATTAATACTTCAATATACTTTCACAATAGATGCAAAGCATGTCGAAAGAATTTATTAATAATTATTTAATTTAATCTATCCTAGCTCATCCATTTTAAGACAACGGATTTACTACAATCTACAATCTATAATCTACATCTACAATGTCAACGAATCCGTTATCTTAAAGTTAAATAAAAGTTTTTCTCACTCACCGACACTGATGCGCAACAACGGAGTTGTTGTTATCGAAGCTAGTTGTCTGTAACATACAAATATAAAATTCATTTATAATAATGTTCACAAAATGCAATCAATATTTCAAAACATTTTTATCGTTCGAAATTTTATATCCGATGTGTAAAATAATAAGCAGAGATAAACACGTGTGGAAAAATTTTCTAAATTTGTGAAACGGTTTTTTAAATCGAAAGTTTTATATGACTTTTATTAAAAATCTTTTTCTCTATTCTCTTTAATTCATTTAAATAATAATAAGACCGAATTATTATCCGTACAATTTATACTAATTAATATACAAATAATAAATATTCACCATCAGGTTGCTCCGCCGATGCAGGATGCCTCTCCCAGGCCTCCTCCTCCTCTCATGTTGTTGGCGCGCGACACTTTAATGACCTCCCCACTCGCGAGCGATATTTTTATATCGCTATTTCCGCTATTTTACGCGCGATACTAAACGGCACTCCCGCACTAATTCGGTACGATGAAAAATTTGGTCGCGCGATGTATATATTTAATATATACAGGGTGTTTTATTTTCTCCGACCAGTCGAATACCGCCAAGAGCAAAATATTTCAGACAAAAGTTTTTTGGTTTCGAGGGGGCCAAGGGGTATCATTGGTTTGACCTTCTCATTTGAGGGTCACGTTAAAGATCACTTCCATTTTTTAAATGGAACACCCTTTTTTTGCATTTTTGTAGCTTACTTAGAGCTTTCAAAACCAATTAAGTGCCTTTGTTACTTTTGAGTTATGAGGCTTATAACTTTTCTTACTTTACATAAACCTTAAATATCCTGTAAAATTATTTTTCGATTATCTTATCTTAATATTTTTACTAAAAAAGAGGAATCAATTGGTGTAAAAAAAAAGAGTTGTTTCAAAGAAAAATATGGAATTGTTAATTGCAAATTACATATTTTTCTTTAAAAATAAATATGTGTTTTCTTTACACCAATTGATTCCTCTCATTATTTTGTACGTAAAAGTATTAAGATAAGATAATCGGAAAATGAATATTTTACAAGATATTTTACGGTTTATGTAGAATTAAGAAATTATTTCAAGCCTCATAACTCAAAAAGTACTTAACGAAAAGGCATTTAATTATAGTGTTTTGGAAAGCACTTGAGATAAGCTATAAGAATGTGCAAAAATATATAGGGTGTTCCATTTAAAAAAATTGAAGTGACCTTCACGTGACTTTCAAATGACTCTTGAAGATCAAACCAATGATACCATCTTATGGCCCCCTCGAAACCAAATAACTTTTGTTTGAAATATTTTTCTCTCTCGGGCTTGGTTTTCGAGATATTCGACTGGTCGGATTAAAATGAAACACCCTGTATATATTTTGTACGCAGTGTTTGCTGGTATCTAGATAAAATTATCTAGATAATCATCTAGATAAAGAAATGATCATCTTTATCTTTAACTAGATGAAGAAATACAAAGCATCTTTATCTTTATCTCTAAAAAAAAAAATATATGTCATCTTATCTAAAAATTGTCTAAGATGACGTTTTCATTATAAAAAAAGTTTTCCAGGCAAGCTTCTAAAAATCTATCTAAAATATCTAAAATATATAATATTTTTTATATTATTATTATTAATATATTATAAATTTATATTATAAATTTATAATATATTATAAATATATTATAAATATAAATTAATAAATAAATATTTATCATATCATTTATATACCTTTTTGCTATTATTTCTTTATAATATTAAATATTCTTTAGGGAAAGAGAAAGAATATGTGTTTATGATTTTAATATTTCATTTATAATCTGTGTCACATTTTTTACAAATATTTATAGTCTTCTAAAATAAACAAAAATATCTAGATTATCAATAATTATCTCATCTTTCATCTAGATTAAGTAAAAGCAAAATCATCTTTATCTCATCTAAGATAAATTTACGGATTTTTATCTTTAGCTTTATCTAGATAATTTTAAAATTATCTACAGCAAACACTGTTTGTACGAGTTTCACTTCCGGTTTCGGAAAAAGCGACGATGCGAGAATATTACAACGCGAAAACGCAGTAAAAAAGTGCTTGCCATCCGCGACACGTTGATGGCACCGACGACACGAAAGGATACTTAGCTTCCTCTTCAGACACCTTAAGATTTATCATAAATTGAAAAATTTAAAATAAACCTTAAAGCACCATCCAAGTACTAAGCCCTCCCACCGCGACAAGGTGTACCCCATGGGAGGGTTATATTATATTATATATAATTTTATATATAATATAATATATAATTAATATATAACTATAATAATTATATAATTAATAAATATATAATAAATATATAATTAATTTCGTATTATACAATATAAATTTTATAACTTTTAAAAATATTAATTACTTACATCTTATTGATCCATCCATTTTCAAGACCTTCTTTTTTTCTTTTGTTTCACTTTGTCCTCGTGGCACTTTAATTCTGATTGCACTCGTTTGAATTCTACGTTGCACTTACATTCATTCCCGAAAAGTTCCTTGTTTCACTTGCAATTGTGATTAGAGAAAGAATTTGATAATATATGGAACGTCTCACATCACTACCTCACTGCTCGAGAGTCATTGACCGAATGATCGTAAGTCAGAAACATTATCACGGTACTGTTTATATCGTCAAGGTTGACTCTGTAAGAAAGAATTTGATAATATATAAAAAAAACTCTCTCGTCTTTACTCAAGGTTACTGTGCGAATGATAATAAAACCGTGTCACATGTTAACAATAGCGCGAAACTGTTTATCAAGGTCGAACACGGTGTTATTGATAAGTCTCTCGTTACGAAAATATTTTCTGTAATATAAAATATTTGTACGCGGAATTTTAAATTATAGAAGTATTTTAATTTATTGATTAAGATTAATTGAATATTTATTAAACCATTCATCTTGAAGTCTTTCGTTATGCTAATTATTTTCATCTATAATTCGATTGTTTTACTTCGTGTTCTCTCACAATTATATTATATCCTTATTATATCCTTCACAATTATATTTAGATTGTCAAGTAGAATAATAAAGTAACACGGATGAAATATATTTGTGACTCTAAATATTAAAATAATAATTATTGTTCGTAAAAATATTAAAATAATAATTATTGTTCGTAAAAATTGCAAACATCGATGCGATTATTTAATACGTTGGATTCCTATCATTTTATTGATTCATGATTAAATTATATATTGTTTAATTAAGAAAGGTTGAGAATATTTAAAGCATTGGTCGAAATATATTTAATTCTAATATTGTTAAAAAAACAGCATTATATAATAAACATCAATATGATCAAAAGATCATAATATATTTAATTCTCTTGTCCCCTTTCATGTATCCCTTGTTTCAATTTTTATTCGCAATAATAAATGATTACGATTCGATAAATATTTATCATTGCGATACAGTTTCATGTCGTTTATCAAAAATTAATTAATTTTTAATTATTAATATTTGTAGCAAATTATGTTTAATACTAATTGTAATCGTGTTTAATACAAAAATTACAATATACAAAGCTTTTCTCAGCACTACTTTATTACTCGAGAGTCATTGTGCGAATGATGACAAAGCCATAACGTATAGTGTGTTACTGTTTATATTTTATATTGTTAAAGCCGAACACCGTGTTATCGGCAATTCGTTGAAATATTTTATATCATAAAATATACATTAACGCGAAATATTAAATATCAGAAATACTTTAATTTATTGATTATTAATTAAATCATTTATCACGGAGCATTTCGTTACGTTAATTATTTGCATCTGTAATTCGATTGTTTTACTTCGTGTTCTTTCATAATGCAAATTACATTTAGATTGTCAAGTAGTACGACAAAATAACATGAATGAAATATATTTCACTCTAAATATTAAAATAATAATTATTGTCCGTAAGAGATCACAATGATCCAAATGATTATTTAATATCTTGTATTTCTATCATTTTATCGATTCTTTTTTTCTCGATTAAATTGTTTGTTGTTTAATTAATAAGGATTCAGAATATTTAAAGCATTGGTCCAAATATATTTAATTCTATAATATTGTTAAGGAAATATCATTATAATAAGCACCAATATGATTGAAAGATCATAACATAATTAATTCTCTTATGTCCTTTTATGTATCTTCTGTTTCAATTTTTATTTGCAGTAGTGAATGAATGCGATTCGATAAAGATTTATCGTTACAGTTTGATGTCGTTAATTAATTTTTAATTAATTAATACTTATTAATATTTATAGCAAATTATATGTTTCGATACTAATCGTAATCATGTTTAGTACAAAAATTATAATATACGGAGCGTTTCTCATCACTACTTTATTACTCGAGAGTCACCGTGCGAATGATGACAAAGCCGTGATGACATGTATGGCGCGTTTATTATACGTCACCAAGGTCAAACATGATATTATTGATAATTCTCTGCCGAAATATTTTACGTATTATACACGCGGAATTTGAAATTATAGAGGTATATTTTATTTTAAATTAATTATTAAACAATTAATATATCACGGAACCTTTTGTTATGCTAATTGATTTGAATTCATTCGATTGTTTTACCGCGATTTTCCGAAGTCAAATCATTTTATAATATTTAGTTTTGCATTTTAAAAGACTGACTTAGAGTAAACTAAATAAATAAATAAATAAATGTTGTTGAGAAAAAGAAAAAGAAGACACATAAATAAATAAATAAATAAATAATAGCGTGAAAAGAGAGAGCATACTAATATTTTTATATAATAAACTATTATTATTATAACTAATTATTATTTATAACTAATAATATTTTTATATAATTATTAAATTATTTATATTTTTATTTATTTATTATTTATATTATCAGAGGAACATACAGGGTGAGTTTTAACGCTTGTGTCAATCTTTTTATCATGCGGGAGATTATCGATTGCATAATAAATTTATCGATACATAAATGTCAATTATTTGAATCGATGGTATCGAAGGCTCGTATAATAGTAATAATAATATAATAATAATAATAATAATAATAATAATAATAATAATAATAATAATAATAAATGTAGCTTTAATAATAATAATAATAATAATAATAATAATAATAATAATAATAATAATAATAATAATAATAATAATAATAATAAATATATAGCTTTAATAATAATAATAATAATAATAAATGTGTAGCTTTAATAATAATAATAATAATAATAATAATAATAACAATAATAATGATAATAATAATAATAATAATAACAATAATAATAAATCCATATTACATAATTTCAGCTATTAATTTGCTTTAATTGTACACATTATATTCGAGCCTTCGATGTTATCTTCTGAGAACATTCGTGGAAATTGGTTTTATAATTCACGTCCACGTTTTTAATGTTTACAGAAGGAGTATCGCTTTTAGGGATCACCTAAAAGCGGGCCATCTCTCAGTCCTCTCTGATTAAATTCAGCTAAAAAGAACAAAAAATTCATGTCGGGATTCTAGGGATTCTCTCTATTCACAGCCAATCAGATAATGGAAAATTTCAAATATAATTTTGGAAGGTACCTGTCGCCAATTGGCCAATTCAAAATACGACTCTCTGATTGGTCAATCGTTGCTGGTTACTTTAGGCACAGATCGATGTAATTGGCTGTGGTCAAACTAGATACTCCCTATAATTTCGAGCACATCCCTCTAGTGTCAACGTATCTCCATAAAAGTTCTGTCAAAAGCGTTTGCCATCTGACATCTCTGATATCTCTGCGTTTATGGTACATTCATAATTAATCCTAACCTTTATCAAATCCAATCAATCGTTCACATTTAAAATAACGATAAAGGAAAAAAACGAACAATACAATAATAAAAATATAAGATAATATTTATCATAATTATCTGACGAATTTATTTTTTTATTTACATCAATGATTTGATAGTTTTTAACATTATCGCACATGTGCAGTTAACCTCGAAGTATTTCATGACACGTTTCAGGAGAGCGGGGTAAAGGATCTTCTGGTGAGCGTCTTTGTGTCTGTCAAACATGCCTATTCCTTGCGAAGATATCATCGAGGACATCGAAGATTTAATCGCGTCGCAGGATATAACGCCTAAAGAGAGGTATAACTCGAGGAAGCATATCACGGTACGGCCTAAACGGAGGAAACAGGAGCAGGAGGAAGTCCCGCAGCCGCCTATCCTGTCGAGTATAATACCTGGCACGCAGACAATCTACGTGAAAACGTGGGGATGTACGCACAATAATTCAGACACCGAATACATGGCTGGACAGCTGGCGATGTACGGCTACAAATTGTCGGACGATAAGCTAAAGGCAGACTTGTGGCTTCTGAATTCGTGCACCGTCAAAAATCCTGCGGAGGATCAGTTTAGGAATGAGATCGAGCATGGGAAGAAGATCGGCAAACATATTGTAGTTGCCGGGTATGTTACTTGAAGATGTGATGAGCGAGAATTGAATTATTGGAGAACTTTAGACAAAATATATTTATAGAAGAATATACAATCATACAGAGATATTTTACTTAAAAGAGTTAAACTGAGAAATTTAGAATTTTGGAAATTTTTCTTTAGACTTTTTTTTGTAAAAATGTGCTGCAAACTATTAGTGCTAATTTAATAATATAGTAAAATATGTAAATTATTTCATTTGTAAATTATTTGATATTTTTATTCTTAATTGAAAATTAATATATAAATGTATTTATATATAATTAATATATTAATATTAATATGTAATTAATATATAAAATTTTAGACAATTTATTTCTTGATTTTAAGAATTTTACAAAATTTTGGAAATTTGTTTTTCTTTAGACTTTTTTTTTTTAAATGTGGTGGCAAATTAGTGCTAATTTTATAATGTATTAAAATATATAAATTATTTCATTTGTAAATTATTTAGTATTTTTATTCTTAATTGAAAATTAATATATAAATATATTTTAAATATGTCTCCGACATCGGTTTTAGAAACACCCTGTATATCAACTATATTATTGAAGTGATTAATACTTTGATTGATATTCATAAATTTTGTAAAATTCTTAAAATCAAGAAATAAATTGTCTAAAATTTTATATATTAATTACATATTAATATTAATATATTAATTATATATAAATATATTTATATATTAATTTTCAATTAAGAATAAAAATATCAAATAATTACAAATGAAATAATTTATATATTTTAATACATTATTAAATTAGCATTATTAATAGTTTACCACCACATTTCTACAAAAAAAAATGTCTAAAGAAAAACAAATTTTCAAAATTTTGTAAAACTCTTAAAATCAAGAAATAAATTATCTAAAATTTTATATATTAATTACATATTAATATTAATATATTAATTATATATAAATATATTTATATATTAATTTTCAATTAAGAATAAAAATACTTTTAAGGGTGTATTTTAGGGGTTAAAATAAGAAAAAGTTCATATATATAAACATGAATCCAAAAATGCTTTTCCTCCGAGTTATAGCCCTCTAAAGTTGAGGGAAAAAATTGTCAAAACCACATAAAAATGAAGCTTATTATTAATTATTAATGCTGTGCAAAACTTTAACGTTCTATAAAAAAATCTCCGAGAGTTACAATATATTTTTCGATTTTTTCCCTCAACTTTAGGGGGCTATAACTCGGAGGAAAAGCATTTTTGGACTCATGTTTATATGAGCTTCTTTTCTTATTTTAATCCTTAGAATACGCCCTTAAAATCTCCGACATAGTTTTAGAAACACCCTGTATAATCAGGAGATTCAACATTAGATTGCTGATGGAAATTAATTAAAATTCTAATTTGCATTATATTCTAAATAAATAATCTCAATTATCTTTTACAGATGTGTGCCACAAGGTGCTCCAAAATCCTCTTTCCTTCAAGGCTTAAGCATAATCGGAGTGCAACAGATTGACCGAGTGGTAGAAGTTGTAGAAGAAACCTTAAAAGGAAATACAGTAAGATTCTTACATCAGAAAAAGAATTCCGGTAAGAAGATGGGCGGCGCTTCTCTAAGTCTTCCAAAAGTGCGGCGGAATCCGCTCATCGAGATCATAGCCGTCAACACAGGCTGCCTGAATCAGTGTACCTACTGTAAAACGAAACACGCGCGAGGAGAGTTGGGCAGTTATCAACCGGAGGAGATAGTCGAGCGAGCTAAGCAGGCCTTCGAGGAGGGTGTGTGCGAATTATGGCTCACGTCGGAAGATACCGGGGCCTACGGCAGAGACATCGGCACCAGTTTGCCGGAATTGCTGTGGAAACTGGTAGACGTAATCCCGGATGGTTGTATGATGCGTGTCGGGATGACCAATCCACCGTACATCCTCGAGCACCTGGACGAGATGGCCAAGATCTTGCGGCATCCCAAAGTCTACAGCTTCCTCCACATTCCGGTGCAGTCTGGCAGCGATCAGGTGCTGGCCGACATGAGACGAGAGTACACGCGGGCCGAGTTCGAGCACACGGTTAATTTCTTGAGCGAGCGTGTGCCGGGTCTGACCATCGCCACGGATATCATTTGCGGCTTCCCCACGGAAACGGAGGCGGATTTCGAGGAGACGATGGCGCTCTGCGAAAAATACAAGTTCCCGAGTCTTTTCATCAATCAGTTCTTCTCCCGGCCCGGTACACCCGCTGCTAGAATGCCGAAAGTGCCCGCGCAACAAGTGAAGACGAGGACGAAAAGGTTGTCGGAATTCTTCCAGTCGTACGAGCCGTACCGGCATAAAGTGGGATTGTCGCAGAAGGTGCTGGTGACGGAGACGTCGCACGATAAGCAGCATTACGTGGGTCACAACAAGTTCTACGAACAGGTGTTGATTCCTATGGAGGAGAGGTACATGGGGAAAATGATCGACGTGAAGATTACAGAAGCGACGAAGTTCTCCATGAAAGGGGAACCGATTGGCGAAGGCGTATCCCCGGTACTTAAAGCTCCTCTATCGCGAGAAATCGCTCTTCATCGAGTATTGGAAGACGAGACGAAGGCATCGAGATATAGAATAGCGACAATTACGGCAATCTTTTTTGCTGTGATAATTAGAGTACTATGGAAATTTCTAACTTAGATATACATAATTTATTCTAAGAGTATATAAATAGATTATGTAAATAAATTATATGACGTTGCACACGAAATATATGTGGAATTTTATGTCCACAGTAAAATGAATATTTTCTAAAATATTTAATCAGAGATGTAAATCTTATAATTATCTTTGGATATAAAGAAAGAGACGTGAGATTATACAGAAAATACTATATTTAATTGACAGCACAGGAACCTACCCTGAAAGGGGCTTACAACATTCAATTAATTTAATTTAGACTCGCTATAATTCTTGGGGACCTCTCTAAATATCTCTTCTAACACGCAAAGATTCTAAATTCTTCAAATTTAAGATATATAATAATAATATACAGAAACGATTGAGCATTGTTGCATTTTTCATAGCTTCGAGTAAATGTATTATAAAACTTATATGCTAACAATAAGTATTAAAATATGTTTACTCTTATAAAAATATCGAGATTTTTCTTATCGCTTATCATCAACGCATTTTATTTGGTATCACTTTCTCCTTGCTAAACAAAATTCTTTTTTTCTTTTTTTTTTTAATATTTAAACTTAGTATAAATGCATTGGATTATTGCCAAGATATTTTTTGAGTATTAAAAATAAAACGTTTCAAGATACCACATGCAAGATATTTTTTACATGAATTGTTTCGCCGAAATGGAAAGAGAAAATCATTTTTTATTGCATTAATCATTGCAAATTATAATCACTTATTAATATTAAAATTGTATTTTCCCTGTTATAACATTATAACGCAGGCGAGCTTGGAAATCGATAAATTAGTATGTTTATATTGGTTAAAATATGAAACATATATGTTTATAAATATGAAATGTGTGTGTGAAAGATATAAAACGCGACAGTAGCAGTCGAGTCTTCGAATTAAAAGATCAAACAGCAAGTTTGATTTAAAGAAATAATAATATAAAACGTTCGAAATAAATAATTTAAAAGATTTTAATGAGTATCTTATAGTATGCGCGCGTGTGTGTGTTCATTCGCGCGTGAATCATGCTTAACTCATGATATTAACATACGATATTAATAATAATTTTTTTCGCTCGGATTATTTCGTGATCAATATTTTCATCAACGAAGACACGCAAAATGCTTCTACATCTATTTCTTTAGAGAGCATGAAGAGAGCATTAATAAAATAGATTAATTTATACATATATTTGACATTAATGAAGCAAGAGAGTGATAAAAAGTTGGTTGCCTGTTTTGCTACATCATAAAGATAATTTTACTGAAACAATATTAGCCTAATATATTTATCCTACATTAATCCTGTTTATTCAAAGCACATTCGTGGAATGAGATATCATTTTAATTATGTAACAAACGTACTTTTATATCGTTTTTTTAAAAAGAATGTAGCGTAAATAAAATATCGATCACGAGACTTTGCTCGGTACTGACACGAAATATATTACTATTACGCTTAATTATTTACATACAGTCTTTTTCGCACATGCACCGGTACAAGAATAACAATAGAAACGAAATAAACTAGCGCTCGTTTAAAAGATAGGGAAAAATATAGAGAGACTAAATTAAAAAGAGAAAAATATACAAACAAAAATACACAAACAGAATATGGCATCCTTATTAAGGGCGTTATTCGAGGACGAAAAGTGCTCGATCTTTCTTATAATTATATCAGTTTTTTAAAATATGGCAATTCCTATGGCGCAGGAGAGAAGGAAAACTTATCATGGCACAAATGCAATCATGGTATAATTCTTTGTACCGGCTTTTTGATGTCAGAAAATACGGAACAAAGAAAGGAGCGTTTTTCTCTTTTACATAAATATTTTAAATTTCTCGTTTCTACATAAAACCTTCAATTAATCTATCCAATAATCCGAAACGAGAATATTGGAAAATGTTTCAACCATATTCGCGGAATAATAATTCTCTTGCCGATTATATGATTGTCATTATTGAACGCTCCATCTTTTCTGATGACCTTTCCTTGTCTGAATATTAGTTTTAAGAAAGATATCTGCTTTCTTATGTTAATTATTTCATTTGCCACTATGAGCATTGTACATGTGATGGAAAACAATAGTGTATCGAATATATATATATATTGATGGAAAAAAATAGTGTATTGAATTACTTTTGATTCTCGATGTCTAAACTGGAGGGAAAAAAATTGTAAACTTGACTAAATATTCTCAACTGATTGTTATTATTTTAATGAAAATCTTTAAGTATTAAAGTTAAATGGATGATTTAGATTGAATCGTATTTAATTTAAATGCCTAAATATTTCGATCGCAAGAATAAAAATTAGTTGAAAATATTTCAATCAAGTCTACAATTTTTTTTCTCAGTGTACAATATTATTTCTCGCGTTTAATCGCATTTCTCGCATTAATTTTGCATTTCTTTCTCGCTAGAGCCGAGAGCGACTCTAGAATTGGACTAGTTTTTCTCTCCCCCGAACGCGATCCGAGGATGTCGTTTTACAATCGCCGCAGATTCCGCTTGCTCTGCCTCGAACCGACAATGAGACGTTTATTGTTGCGTTTCGTTGGGGTGGCCAATAATGGCGTCTTGCACGGGCCCGTATGCGGCTTCGACGAACAGGAGATGCAGAATTCAATGGAGCAGCCCTGCCTCGAGCAGGTTCCCACGTTCTTCTCGCTGTCCACGTGACAGGGAAACCTGCATTTCGGACATGGTAGAAGATACTCGCCACTTGCGAGGGTACGACTAGCCTAAAACGAGAAAGAAATCTCTTGTTAAAAGAGAAATAAAGTCAAAAGTTGAAATAATAACATATAATTATATAATAATTATACAAAAACATATTAATTACAAATTATATTAATTATAAAAACATATTAAAATTACAAATTGTATAAAAAGTAATAAAAGAAGAATAAGCAGAATATATAAAACATAATATAATTAATAATAAATAATATAATTAATAACTTGATATAAAAAGTCTCCATTTTTTGGAATATATTTTTCTTAATCTTAGGAATATATTTTTGGAATATATTTTTCTTAATCTTAAGAATATATTTTTGGAATATATTTTTCTTAATCTATATTTTTCTTTGGAATATATTTTTCTTAATCTTAGGAATATATACGCTCATAAATTTTTTTATTTTTTTACGATTTTTTATTATTTTTTATTTTTATTTTTTATTTTTTTACGATTTTTAAAAATTTAATAGAAATTTAATAGAAATATAAGAAAGATAAGAAAGATTTATAAAATTAAATCTTTAGAATTAATTTTAAAATAATTTTATAAAAAAAGACAATATTTTTTTCTCATCACAATTTTATGGAAATGAATCTTTTTTTAATTTACTAGAGTGTTACACTCATATATGTATATATCACACATATATGAGTGTAACACTCTAGTAGATTAAAAAAGATTCATTTCCATAAAATTATGATGAGAAAAAAATATTGTCTTTTTTATAAAATTATTTTAAAGTTTTTTAAAATTATTTTAAAATTAATTCTAAAGATTTAATTTTATAAATCTTTCTTATCTTTCATATTTCTATCTATTAAAAATTATGCAGATATTAAATACATATATAGATAGATTTTTTATAAATTATTTTTTATAAATTTTTTTAATTGCTAGTGTTATTATCGCATATAAATAAATATATACGCATAAATAGCAGTTTATACAAAGTACGATTATAAAGTTGACGAACTGGCAACGATTCAGCGGCAGCCGATACTTTTGAAGCCTTTCTCAGAACTTTGATAAGCAGGTCTATCACGTAACTTACAGGCTGAAGATTTGCATGAAGGTGAGTGATACGAGAGGAACGCAAGCGCGTGCGTTTCTTCTCCTATGAACTCACTGACATTAGTGGATTTCAACTTGTAATTTTAATAAGAAAAAACACGCGATTATAGAAATAACAAATATTAAGAAACAACTAAAAGATAACACATGCATCTAGAAATCAGAAATTTTATTAAAAAATTAAATTATATTAAATTATATTAAATTATATTAAATTATATTAAATTATATTAAATTATATTAAAATTACAAATGTTCACGAAATAAGAAATTATATTAGTAAATTAAATTATATTAAAATCACAGATGTTCACAATATTTAAATACTCAAATTTAATAATAATAATAATAATTTTATATAGATATATAAAATTTAAATTTTTTAATTATTAGAGCAATAGAGTTAAGGATATTCTCAATTATTGTACGTGAAATTGCGTTTCACTAATAAGCAAACATACACAGAGAAAAATATATATTGTATTCAAGTAAATATTATTTATTTTAAGTATATCATAAATTTGTATATCCGCAAATATATTATAAGTTCACCACAAGCATTAAATTTAATTGAATATATTCTGAATTTTAGTAAGTGCAGTATTTTCAAGAATATTAAATTAAAACAAAAATTTGCTCACTACAAGAGTTGACGTAAAATAAAGTTTGATTTTTCTTTGATACAACTTTACAATATTCTTGAAGAGAAAATAATTTCCTCTTTCGAGCACATGATAATGAGATTTTCTAACACTTGTGATGAGTATAATTTAAGATTATTATCAAGAATATTCTTTCTTGAAGAAAATTATTATTTAAAAAAAGAAAAATAAATTGAGTAATCGCTTTTCTTGATACTAGAATGATATTTTTCTCTGTGTAGTTGTAAAAAAATTTATGCAACATTGAAAACAAATTTCGATTTTTTTACTGTTATAAAAAATAAATATTTCTTTTATTAAAAATTTAAACTTTTATTACAAATTATTAAAAAACTTTTATTATAAATTATTAAATATTAAAAATTTTATTACAAATTAATTGAAATTTATAATAATACTGTTATTATCGATATATTGACGTCAACGATAAGATCATGTCAGTCTCTTTTATGTGAAAAAGTTGAAATTTATTTTGACACAATGCTGCATATATTTTTACGCATGATAATTGTTCTATTTGATTTTAATAATCATTTTTTGCAATTTTAGTTTGAAAAAAATAAAGAAAATTTTGGGACGAATTTTTTTCAAACAGACGCAGTTAAACTCGAAATGGAAAAAGGAAATATTTTCTATCGTTTTTCTCCCTCGTCGGATCCGTGATGCTTGGGATTCAGATGGGACCCTAAACACACAATGTAGAAACTGGCTTGAGGCATTCCCCACGCCATCTTAGCTTTTCCGAGAACTATTACCACATAACACCATTGCCTTCGAAAAAAAACTATAGTATGTGGCATCGTTTTAATATAAATATAGTCTATCAATTTCTTAAATTCCAAAGGGAAAATCGAATTAAAAGTATAGATCGATCGGAAACTAATTGTCTTAATGCATCTTTCTACAATTTTACGAAACAATGTAGCTCACGCACAAAATGGCAATATAAATATATATCTGAGAAATTCTTCTTTTACACATTATATAATAAATTTATACGAATAATTAATTTCAATGAAAAATTAATGTCAAGCTCTCGTAATATAATATCTCCTAAATAAAACCATTAATGTTATTTTTCTATTTAATAAATAATAAATAATTAATTTAAATAATAAATTTAAAATAAATTAAAAAAAATAAAAAATAAATTTATAAAAATAAAAAATAAATTTCAAAAAATAAAAAATAAATTTAAAAAAATAAAAAATAAATTTAAAAAAATAAAAATTAAATTTAAAAAAATAAAAAAATAAATTTAAAAAAATAAAAAATAAATTTAAAAAAATAAAAAATAAATTTAAAAAAATAAATTTAAAAAAATAAAAAATATATCAAGTATAAATATATAATTGGGAAAATACAAATATGTGCAGAAATAATGTATTTTTTTTTCATTCTTAAGGCACAACATTGTACTGGCTCTTGCCTATATCAATAATATCCCCGGCAATTCAAGCTGATGACGTATGCGTAGATTTCTGGTGGGGTACTCTACTAACAAGCAATGGCATCCAGCAGCTGATGCTACAATGTGATATACTAGATGATACAAAAATGTACTTCTTTTCACAATTTCTACTTCTTAATTTTAAAGCATTAGATTCATATAAAAAATACAAAAGAAATATATGTATGTTAATTAGATAAAATTTCAACTTTATTCATAAAAAAACACATAAATTATAATTTAATAATTGCTTAAATTTTTTACTCCCAAAGATTGATTTTGTGTTTTTTTTTCCGTTCATTTTATCTATAATAAACTGTATTTAAATGATTAATGATCTGATGCAACTTTGTAAAGGTCATCATTTTAAGAAACTACCATGAGAAGAGAATGTTGTGTTTTTAATAGAACATATCTACCAATCCTGTCATCCTATCGTGAAATATTATCCCTTATTTTTCGCCGCCTTCATTAATAGCTGCGTAGACCAATATCTCTCTGTAGCTACTTAGTTGTGGTTCTAGCAATCTAATGGGAAATGTAGATTATGGTTCTCGAAGTGGTCTGTAGGGAACGCTACAATGTAATGGGACCCAAGCAACTTTGTGTCTTCCACATGCGGGTTCACCGATCTTCCCAGAGAAAAACGCTCGTCTCGTAACGACCACAAACTACTTCTCTGGACCATGGCACATTGTTGCACGAAGAGAAGAATGGGAGAAATCATGCGGTTAGAACGAAAATTTTAATTTCACGTCGAGTGTACAAAATTATTTTATACGGAATTTTATAATATTTAATCTATTTGAATTTTCCGATAAATTTTACACCGAAAAAAAAGTCATATATAAAATAATATTGTAGAATTTTCACGGTATGTATTAATAGTATGCAATAAAATTATTTCTTAAAATTAATTAATAGTACACAATAAAATTATTTCTTAATTAAATTAATGGATATAAATAAAAATTTTATTCCGAAATTTTATTCAAAAATTGAATCAAAGTAATTCAAGTATTTACAAACATTTAACACAAATTAATTATTATATAATTATTATATAATTGTATAATTTTATTAACATTTTAAGAAATGCAAAAGTGTATTATTATATTATAGTGTTTCACTATATTCTTGTAAATTTTATATGTGTGTATATAATATTATATAAAGAATTTTTTAGTTTTGTATGTTTATAAAAAAAATGTAAATGTCTCACATGCAATTTTTAATCTTTATCATTTTAATAAAAGAATTTCAAACATTTTTATTGTTATATGTTCCGACATAAAACTACAATTTTTAAAAACTAAAATTTTTAAGAACTGCATTTTTAAAATTATATTAAAAAAAAATATAGAAAATATATATAATATACATAAATGCAGAAAATAAAGGAAGAAACAATATTTTATATCATCTACTTCTGCGTCGTGCAACAAAGTGGCATTCGTGTATCGCGTTAGTCCTAACAAAGCAGTCTTTGATATTCCTTCCTTTCCCTTTGCTGCCCGACAACCGGATATAGTTCCTCCGAAAATTTAGAAGATAACAGTTTAATCTGCCTATTATTTGTACATGTGCGGAAAATGTTTCGAAAAAATGTTTTAAAAACAATATTATCTGCACCCTTTTTTTTTCAAATTCCAACAACAATTATCGTGGGTGTTTTTATCTATAAAATAGATGAAAAAAAAAACCAAAAAAAAAAAACAAAAATAAAACAAAAAAATGATTAATTAATTTAAAACGAAAAAATTATTATTGTTACACATAGTGAAAAATATATATTATTATACTCTATAAAGGACATTTAATTGTATATACTGTGCGCTATTAAAAATAATATAATAGCAAATTAAATTTATTTAATATTTAATTTAAATTTAATTTAATAAATATTTAATAAATATTTAATTTAAATTTATTTAATAAAATTATTAAATTTTAGGTGTTAATAAATAAATAAGCATGTATATAATTGATTATATTTGTTTTTGAATTGACATTACTTTTTTCAAGATAATGTAGAAATATTTTTGTATTTTATTTTTCTAATTATATTAATTTTTATTTTCTAATTATATTAATTTTTAGCAAACAAATTCCGCAAGATATATTTTTATATTTCGACCGTGATAGTTATACGGATATAAAAAGTGCGAGAAATTATTATTATTATAATCCCATTCTTTCATTTATTTTTTGAAGGGAAATTTCAGAAAACTAAGAAAGAGATTAATAGACTTAACACAAGTTAGAACACATTAGAAACTATATAATTTATTAGAGCAATTTATAATTGCTTTAAAAACACGATCTAAGATATTTTTTATCACGCTCAGACTGTTTTCCATATATCAGCAATTTTTCACTCAATTCACTACAAAAGTGACATACATTCATCGTTAAAATAATTCCTGATCAAGATACGAGATAAAACGATCAAAAGACATGATAATAATCATATAACCGTGGTAACACTTTTTAAATGTAGATTTTTTTTTATAATTATAAATTATATTATAATTTAAAATTCATATAAATTGAAAAATAATCGAAAAATGATAAGTATGCCAAGTCTAAAGTTTGCGAATAATATATTATAAATCGTTGATTATGATGCTAATGATCTCTATTCAACAGAAACAAGATGTCACGTTCGATAAATTATTATTAATTGGTCGATTATAAATCGAATGTAAGAATTTAAATTTCTATAAAGAATTAATTCATGCACAAAAATAGATAGTCTAAAAACGCATTTAAAAAATAGCAAAGGTTTCTCTCTGTCATCTGCAATATTAATATAAATTACGCAGTTGATTTTAAAATAATGAAAATTAATAAATAAATGTTGAAGATATAAATCGCCATCGTTTTGTAAAAGTTACTCAAAAATAAATTAAAATTAATAAATTCCGTCAAAATTTCGAAAAAATTTTTTCGTGCAGCAGATATTTTAATAAAGATTTTTTTTTTAATATATTTGATCGAGAGCAAAATCACGCTAATCTTTGCGTGAACGGCATCTTAACAAATTCGAATCATTTATCTGCGTTCTTTCGCCCATCAGATCGAATTAGGGTGTGCTCGTAATTCGATATCTCTATTAAGCATACTAAGTATTGAATTTCGGACTCTGATTCCGTCGAATTGCCCGATTAGATCTTTTCAATCGAGTCTGAATCTTGGATCTCCGGATCCTTGATTTCGAAAAATTTAATAGATTTTGATGTAACACGTCTTTCGCAACAAAAGATTGTCAGAAATATTCTTGTCACTAATGTTGAATAGAATAATTAATTATGTAATAATTATATAAATAAAAATGTATCATTTCAAAATGTCAAAAAATAAATGTCAACACAAATATGAAAAAATTCTTAGATATAATTGCGTAAAAATCAGTGATAATATACAGGGTAGCCCCGAACGTTCCAGACTTTGCAAACCAGACTTTGAAATTTTATAGAAAATTTAATTCTGAATAAAAAATTTCCTATAAATCGAAAAATGCTTCCTTAAGAAGTTATTGCTCAAAAACCTTTGATGAAGGAAGAGCAAAAGGTGAAGAGAAAATGAAATAAAAAGAAAATTAAATTAAATAAATTTCTTGAAAAAAAACGATAAAAATAAAAAATAAAAAATCTTTTTCTTTTATGAAAATAAAATAAAAGTTTAAAAAAAAAATTATTTTATTTTCATAAAAAAAAGATTTTTATTTTTTATTATTGTTTTTTTTTTATAATAATGAAAGAATAATAAAATGATGAAAGAATAATAATGAAAAAAATAATAAAATAATTATTATATATAAATAACAATTATTTGTTGGAATAGATTTATCAGAAACGTTGCATCGTTCAGAACAATGCAAAGTTGATTGTGTTGACTGTTTACATTCTCGGCGAGTTATGGATCATGAAGAATATACGAATAGAGATGAAAGAACATGCCGATAATTGAGAAATTCCTAAAGTATTATAGGCTTGAATAATCGATAACAAACGCGATGTATGTTCGACCGAAGCTACATAGCATAATAATACCAATCAAAGAGCTGACCTTAATGGCACTTTGCATCACGCAAAAAAATAACTCGATAGTTTGCAAAGTTTCTTTATGAATATTTATATTTAATTTTTTTTTTATTTTTATTTATTATAAATTATTATTTATTATTACTAATAAACTGTTGTAATGTAACTGCTATCCTACTAATGTTCCCTTTGTCTAGGATCGAGTAAAGAACAATAATTTTCTTTCTTCAAAAGATATAAACAAATTCTGAAAAAAAATTTAACCGACTTAAATAAAAACTGAAAAATGAAAAAAGATGTGTATAAAAAATAAGTAATGCAGAAATGTTACATCTTCCTTTGCTTACCGAAGCTTTACTTTTCTTTTATGAAAATAAAATAATTTTTTTTTAACTAACTTTTATTTTCATAAAAGAAAAAGATTTTTATTTTTTATTTTTATCGTTTTTTTTTCAAGAAATTTATTTAGTTTCATTTTCTTTTTATTTCATTTTCTTTTCACCTTTTGCTTACTATAATATTTATGAAATTTATCAATTAAATTGAATTATCGAGGCAATTTTAAAAAGAAAATGACAAGTGTGAGGAAAAAATTTTTCATTATTCAATGCAAAGTGATAAAATAAGATATTTGTGCATCACTTTTCCTCACATTTTTGCATTTTTTCTTCACCTCCACGATTTATCCGATTAATACTTAAAGCAATGCATGCACTTATTGCTCGATTTATTGCGAAGTGAGATGAAATTGCATGATTGAAACAAGCCATTGGCTTACTATTATTCTGCAGAAGAATTATTATGTATAAAAAAGAGGATACATTATATATAAAGTGGTTTCGAGGTTTTTTTCTGCCCGCGAGTGCATTTTGTTCGCAGTAGCTTTTTCTCTTCCCAGGCTCGAATTCATGTTCTCTTCAAACATCTCTCCACAAGCATCCTCCACAAGCATCATTACTCGACAAAGGAAGCTTGTTACGAGCCATTGCGCGAAAAAAATGCCAATAATGCGATGTATACAGATACCTCGACCTTGTGACACGTCGTCTTTGTGTCTCCAATTATTCTATTGCATCATAAATCGAGACTAGGAACGACCTCGAAAGGTCTCTTTCAGAATAGATTGGAAGATGCTGAGAAATTCGAGGCGTGTAATTCGTGATTCACACTTGTGATCTATTTCCCAGTCGATTATTTCGATTATTTCGATTATTCTGATTATCCCAGTCGATTATTTCTATTATATTTTAGATATGTGAAAACTTTTCTATTTTTATTATATTTTAGAATTTTATTTTAGAATTTTGAAAACAGACTTTGTGCATAAGAAGATGAATTTTAAATTAAATTATTTTATTTCGCGAAATTTTTGATAAAATTCAAACAAAGTTTCTTCTAATAAAATATTTTGATTCATCATTCAATTTTATTGTGTGCGATAATAACATAAGTGAAATATCAAGCAAAGGAAAAATTAAGCTATGAAAATATGCGATATATCTAAAGAGCTCTAGTAAGAATTATTATAAAAAAATTGTCGATAAAAATGTACAGTTATAAATGCAATAATTACAAAATAAAAATATGCATCTATAACATGTGCGTATATTTATTAGAAGAATTTACGAACTAAAAATCGATAAAAATTCGATATTAATTAAAAACTAATTCAGCTTGAATTATTTAGAGAGAGAGAATTTCCGATTTACAGTAAATATATAATAAAAAAAATTAATATATAAAAATTAATATATAAATTAATATATAAAAAATTAATATATAAATTTTTATATATTAATAATTTATATATTTTTTATTACATATTATATATTTATTATATATTATTTATTTTTATTATATATTATATATTTTTATTATATATTAGATATATTTAATATATATTATCATATATTAATATAAATAAATTAGCATATTTATTTCCATATAAAAATTCAGACTAAAAAAGAGAATATTAATGTGATCAACGAACAGGTGATTTTTGTCAACTTGATTACTCGTGAAAAAGAAAGGAAAAGAAAGGATGTAACTTAACATTCGACTGAATCAGGGAGAAACCGAAGTAGCGATGTCTGGTAACCCGATATATACGGTACACAATCTCCGCATGATTTCGGCGACGAAAAGAATTTTTTTCGAATGAACAGTTCCTCGGGAAGAACAAGTCTTGGGTTCCTTCAGAACAATCGGAACAAAGGCAATATATAATAAAATTATATGGTAAATATACATATATATAATATATAATAAAAAATAATATATAATAATAAATATAATCAATATATAAATTATTAAAGTATTACACGTGTATAATAATATAAAATCATTTATTGGCTATTAAATATATAATATATAATAAAAATATATAATATATAATAAAAAATAAATAATATATAATAAATACATGATATATAATAAAAAATATATATATAAATTTATATATATATTTTTATATATAATAATTTATATATATATTTTTTATTATATATTATATATTTATTATATATTATTTATTTTTTATTATATATTATACATTTTTATTATATATTAAATATATTTAATATATATTATCATATATTAATATAAATATATTAACATATATTTATTTCCATACATTTATTTATTGAAATTCCATACATATATTTATTGGAATAAAATTATTTTGAATTGAAAATTTAATTTAAATAAAATTATTTTGGAATAATTAATTTCGAATAAAATTATTTTGAATTGAAAATTTAATTATTAATAATTTATATATTTTTTTTTATTATATATTTATTATATATTATTTATTTTTTATTATATATATATTTATTATATAATTTTATTATATACTAGATATATTTAATATATATCATATATTAATATAAACATATTAACGTATTTATTTCCATTGGAACGAAATTATTTTGGATTGGAAATAGAATTTCAAGCTTCGACGGAGGGTCGAAGTGAAACTTTCCAGGGGTTTGGTGCGAAATGGCGTAAGGCGGGGTACCCAGCATCACTCTTCGCAAAACTTCACGTTGGCGTTGCACATACACAGAGTGTCTCACACACGTGAAACGCATGGCGCGGGGTCGTTTGGTTTTCAAGTGGGCCAGAGGCCCGCCGGCAACGTGCGTCAGATGTATCATTATCTCGGCCTCACTCTGTTGCTATGCAATTAGAGTCCGTTAATCGGGATCCCTACCATCCGAGAAACTGAGCACGCCTTTCATGACGCGAATCCGCAAATCGGAGGAAGGGAAATCGGCGAATCGGAGGGGGAAGAGGCCAAAAAAAAGGAAGAGAGAGAGAGAGAGATGAATTCGCGAATGAGGCAGACCTAAGATGACGAAGAGGCTGGAGGTGGACAGAGACAGGTGCTACGATGTTAGACGAAGATAGACAAGAGGGAAACGAAGAGATAGACGAAGGGAGAGAGAAGCTCGAGGAGGAAATCCATACCCAGTCGCTAGACGAGGATGGCAACAACAACAATAACAACGGCAGCACGTGGAAGACTTCATCTCCCAGGGATTCCGAGCCCTCTCTTTTGCTCTCGAGCTTCCCTCCCTTCTGTCTTTATCCCCTCTATGTTTCCAGCCACTTATTTTCGCGCTTCTCTTATTCCGTTCGTTGTTTCTTTCGCTTGTGGCGAAATTCGATTTTTCGCACGCCAAAAAATCCCGTTTTCGTGCACGAATGTCCTGTCAATTGACGAGGGAAATTTTTTTGCGACGACTTGAGATTTCGCGCGAGCGAAATTTATGTTTCTACGCTTTCGCATTTTTTGCTGTAATCAGCAACCGAAATTATTCCGAGCATCGAAATGGAAAAATCATCAATCTTTGTGTCACAAAAGAAATTAAGCAATAAAATTAAAATTTCTACAACTTTTTAAATAATTTTTTCCGAAGCATATAAGATACATAAATTAATCTATAAAATATGCTTAAATAAATTTTGTCTTTTATAAAAAAATTCTTTAATAAAATTTAATAAAATGTCTTACCAAAGAAATTAAGCAATAAAATCAAAAATTCTTCATTTTTTTAAATAATTAATTTTTCCCGAAGCATATAAGATACACAATTTAATCTATAAAATATGCCTACATCTTAAATCAATTTTGTCTTTTATAAAAAAATTTTTTAATAAAATTTAATAAAATGTCACACAAAAGTAAAGAAATTAAACAATAACATCAAAAATTCTCCATTTTTTTTAACTAATTTTTTCCAAAGCATATAAGATACACAAATTAATCTATAAAATATGCTTAAATCTTAAATCAATTTTGTCTTTTATAAAAAAATTCTTTAATAAAATTAAATAAAATGTCACACCAAAGTAAAGAAATTAAACAATAACATCAAAAATTCTCCATTTTTTTAAATAACTAATTTTTCCCAAAGCATATAAGATACACAAATTAATCTATAAAATATGCTTAAATCTTAAATCAATTTTTTTTTTAAAAAAAATTCTTTAATAAAATTTAATAAAATGTCTCACCAAAGAAATTAAGCAATAACATCAAAAATTCTCCATTTTTTTTTAAATAACTAATCTTTTCTCGAAGCATATAAGATACACAAATTAATCTATAAAATATGTTTAAATCTTAAATCAACTTTGTCTTTTATAAAAAAATTCTTTAATAAAATTAAATAAAATGTCACACCAAAGTAAAGAAATTAAACAATAACATCAAAAATTCTCCATTTTTTTTTAAATAACTAATTTTTTCCAAAGCATATAAAATATGCTTAAATCTCAAATCAATTTTGTCTTTTATAAAAAAATTCTTTAATAAAATTTAATAAAATTTCGTTTTGATAAAATTTAAGTGTTTAATAAAAATTTATATATTTATTACGTATCAAAGCCACGTTAAAAATGTACCAGAGCTCGCGCATTCTCTTCTAAATAATAATTTTATATTTATAATTTTATAATAATTATTTTATAATTATTATAGATAATTATTATTATATTATAATTATTATTTTATAATTATTTTATAATAATTAATAATATTTATAATAATTTTGCGACATCGAGCCATGACGCAAAATTCTAATCCTATGCATGTCTCGTGATGCAAGGACGAGGAGACGACATATGCGATCGTCGCGGGCTTTCTCGGCATTCATTAAGAATTGTCCGGCCTTGGGGGATGCTGCGCGCGCAGCATCCAATTGCGCGGGAGAAGCATCGCTGGGGCCGTCGACCACGAGGCTCTCTCCTTCATTCATTTGAGTCCTTCATTGTTTCTTCCGCTCTCTGCCGTCTAATTATTTGCATTTCACACATTTTCTGTACCTTATCTCCGAATTGATATTCTGATTAATAGCCTCGCTGTTAGATATTTTTTACCATTCGATTCTTTATCTCTCGAAGATGTTATAAAATTTTAATCAATATTAATTATATAAAATTTTAATCAATATTAATTATTTAAAATTTTAATCAATATTAATTATTTAAAATTTTAATCAATATTAATTATTTAAAATTTTAATCAATATTAATTATTTAAAATTTTAATTAATATTATTTATATAAAATTTTAATTAATATTAATTATGTAAATATTTAATTAATATTAATGTTAATATTAGATATTTTTCAGATTGATATTTTTCGAACTGATATTCTGATTAATAGCCTCGCTATTATTTTTTTACCATTCAATTCTTTATCTCTCGAAAATGTTATAAAATTTTAATCAATATTAATTATATAAAATTTTAATCAATATTAATTATTTAAAATTTTAATCAATATTAATTATTTAAAATTTTAATCGATATTAATTATTTAAAATTTTAATCAATATTAATTATTTAAAATTTTAATTAATATTATTTATATAAAATTTTAATTAATATTAATTATGTAAATATTTAATTAATATTAATGTTAATATTAGATATTTTTCAGATTGATATTTATTTATATATCTAGTTGCCTTATTGATGTTTTATAATGGATATGGCTCACACTAAAATTGAAGTCTTTTTTTATTCGAGATCTGAGTAAATGACTTTCTCCGATTTTAATTTGAAGCCTTGACGCTGCGCAGCAAAATCATTTATCATATTTTATAAGTGAAATCTAGTGATAATTATTTACTGTTTATATTTGGCTAAATATTTATAATTTTTGTGAAAACTATATTTTTATTATACATACATCAGAAAAGCGCAGACATTTCTTGTAAATATGTGTTATTTTAATTCAAAATATATTCTTGAAGTCGTGGAAGAAATAGCGAATAATTGAGTTATTTCAAGTGCAAGTTAGCATATCTCACGAGAGATTAATCAATCTAAATATCGCATCATGGCTATATTTATGACTAATCTCCAAAATTCTCGATGCAACGTCATGCTTCTTGGAATTGACTCTGATGTAGACTAGGATTTAATGACAATATTATTTTCGAATAATCGTCGATATTCCCGCGTCATTCTTCAAAAAATGACGAAACCCCGTTAAACGAGTCTGTACATATACATATTGAAGCTACAAGTATCGAAAACACATTTTAAAGCTTTTAATTATCGATGAAATGCAATGTAATGTGTGATATGGCGCATATTTCAATTATGATGTTTAGCACGTTAACTTTTAAAGTTTGTCAAATATGCCTTTGTTTGACATATTTAAGACCTTTTTCAAATGCATGGAATTAATGTAAAAAAATGGGCAGACTGGAAAATCCTTCTTTTCATCTGAATTGGCCATAAAATTATTAATCGATCTTACAGATCGATTGTTTGCAAACTTTTATTTGTGTAAGAAGATTTTGTACAAATATATCATATTTATAAAAAATTATTTCTTTCATTAAAAGAAGGACTTGTCTCTGTCAAGACAAAAAACTACGAATAACAATTTTTGAAATTTATATATTTTTATATTTATATTTTTAATAATTTTTACGAATATTCATGAAATATAAAAATGCTACGAGGAACATATTATTTTTTAGTTTTAAAAAATAAAAGATCTTATTTAGAAAAAATTCTTTATTTTCTATTCTAAAAAAATCTCTATTCTCTATTCTAAAAGTTCTCTATTTAAAAAGAAATCTTATTTAAAAAAAAATTCTTGAAATATAAAAATGCTACAAGGAACATATTTTTTTCTAATTTTTAAAAAATAAAAGATGTTATTTAAAAAAAATCTTCTCTGGAAAAGTTTTATTTCCGATATTTTTTTTTTCTTTGGGATTAATTCTTCATTTTATTTTCATCAAACACGAGGGTCCAATTGCTTCTCCCCTCCTGTCATTGATACTGAATTTCGTGGCAACTCAGGGATTCAGGATATCTCGTCAAATGAACATATTATTTTCTAGTTTTAAAAAATAAAAGATCTTATTTAGAAAAAATTCTTTATTTTCTATTCTAAAAAAATCTCTATTCTCTATTCTAAAAGTTCTCTATTTAAAAGAAATCTTATTTAAAAAAAAATTCTCGAAATATAAAAATGCTACAAGGAACATATTTTTTTCTAATTTTTAAAAAATAAAAGATGTTATTTAGAAAAAATTCTGTGGAAAAGTTTTATTTCCGATATATTTATTTTTTCTTTGGGATTAATTCTTCATTTTTTCTTTGGGATTAATTCTTCATTTCATTTTTTCTAGTTTAAAAAAATAAAAGATGTTATTTAGAAAAAATTTTTGTGGAAAAGTTTTATTTCCGATATATATTTTTTTTTCTTTGGGATTAATTCTTCATTTTATTTTCATCAAACACGAGGGTCCAATTGCTTCTCCCCTCCCATCATTGATACCGAATTTCGTGGCAACTCAGAGATTCAGGATATCTCGCCAAAGGAACATATTATTTTCTAGTTTTAAAAAATAAAAAATCTTATTTAGAAAAAATTCTTTATTTTCTATTCTAAAAAAATCTCTATTCTCTATTCTAAAAATTCTCTATTTAGAAAGAAATCTTATTTAGAAAAAATTCTTCTTGAAATATAAAAATGTTACAAGAAACATATTTTTTTCTAATTTTTAAAAAATAAAAAATGTTATTTAGAAAAAATTCTGTGGAAAAGTTTTATTTCCGATATATTTTTCTCTAGTTTTTCTATTTTTATCTAGTTTTAAAATATCTTATTTAGAAAAAATTCTTCTTGTTTAGAAAAAATCTTATTCAGAAAAAATTGTTTATTCTCTATTCTAAAAAAAATCTTTATTCTTTACTCTAAGAATTCTCTATTTAGAAATCTTATTTAGAAAAAATTCTTGAAATATAAAAATGCTACAAGGAACATATTTTTTCTAATTTTTAAAAAATAAAAGATGTTATTTAGAAAAAAATTCTGTGGAAAAGTTTTATTTCCGATATATTTTTCTCTAGTTTTTCTATTTTTATCTAGTTTTAAAATATCTTATTTAGAAAAAATTCTTCTTGTTTAGAAAAAAATCTTATTTAGAAAAAATTGTTTATTCTCTATTCTAAAAAAAAATCTTTATTCTTTACTCTAAGAATTCTCTATTTAGAAATCTTATTTAGAAAAAATTCTTGAAATATAAAAAATGCTACAAGGAACATATTTTTTTCTAATTTTTAAAAAATAAAAGATGTTATTTAGAAAAAAATTCTGTGGAAAAGTTTTATTTCCGATATATTTTTCTCTAGTTTTTCTATTTTTATCTAGTTTTAAAATATCTTATTTAGAAAAAATTCTTCTTGTTTAGAAAAATCTTATTCAGAAAAAATTGTTTATTCTCTATTCTAAAAAAAATCTTTATTCTTTACTCTAAGAATTCTCTATTTAGAAATCTTATTTAGAAAAAATTCTTGAAATATAAAAAATGCTACAAGGAACATATTTTTTTCTAATTTTTAAAAAATAAAAAATGTTATTTAGAAAAAATTCTGTGGAAAAGTTTTATTTCCGATATATTTTTCTCTAGTTTTTCTATTTTTATCTAGTTTTAAAATATCTTATTTAGAAAAAATTCTTCTTGTTTAGAAAAAATCTTATTTAGAAAAAATTGTTTATTCTCTATTCTAAAAAAATCTTTATTCTTTACTCTAAGAATTCTCTATTTAGAAATCTTATTTAGAAAAAATTCTTGAAATATAAAAATGCTACAAGGAACATATTTTTTTCTAATTTTTAAAAAATAAAAGATGTTATTTAGAAAAATTCTGTGGAAAAGTTTTATTTCCGATATATTTTTCTCTAGTTTTTCTATTTTTATCTAGTTTTAAAATATCTTATTTAGAAAAAAATCTTATTTAGAAAAAAATTGCTTATTCTCTATTCTAAAAAAATCTTTATTCTTTACTCTAAGAATTCTCTATTTAGAAATCTTATTTAGAAAAAATTCTTGAAATATAAAAATGCTACAAGGAACATATTTTTTTCTAATTTTTAAAAAATAAAAGATGTTATTTAGAAAAAATTCTGTGGAAAAGTTTTATTTCCGATATATTTTTCTCTAGTTTTTCTATTTTTATCTAGTTTTAAAATATCTTATTTAGAAAAAATTCTTCTTGTTTAGAAAAAATCTTATTTAGAAAAAATTGCTTATTCTCTATTCTAAAAAAAATCTTTATTCTTTACTCTAAGAATTCTCTATTTAGAAATCTTATTTAGAAAAAATTCTTGAAATATAAAAATGCTACAAGGAACATATTTTTTTCTAATTTTTAAAAAAATAAAAGATGTTATTTAGAAAAAAATTCTGTGGAAAAGTTTTATTTCCGATATATTTTTTTTTTCTTTCGGATTAATTCTTCATTTTTTCTTTGGGATTAATTCTTCATTTTCATCAAACACGAGGATCCAATTGCTTCTCCCCTCCCGTCATTGATACCGAATTTCGTGGCAGCTCAGGGATTCAGGATATCTCGCCAATGACGTATCACGATCCAAGGACGCGCGCTTCGTCCTGCGCAAAATACGCAGCGGCTTTCCCGCCCCTCTGCTCCCCGCTCTCCTCCTGTCATCCCGCCGCTAATTAAACCCCCTTCCACCGGAGGCTCCGAAAATTTCGCGGCCCCGCGAGGCCGCGTGCCTCTGCTGTAAACATGCATTATTCAACGCAATCGCTCAAAAACTCTCGTTGCGAATTCCGCACGATGCACCGTAACCGGGTAGCAACAGGGACCCGGCAACAGGACCTGTCTCCGTTCCGTTCTCTCCCCACCAGCATCTTTGGCCACCGCACGTCGTCCTCTGCGGCCCCTGCGTTTCTCTCTCTCTCTCTCCTCTCCTCTCCGTAAACTGTCGGTCGTCGCTTTCTCGTTAACAACGTCGGCGGCCGCCTTTGCTTCGGCGGCCCCTTCCCCCCTTTTTCGACGCATTTCGATAGCGACATCGCGGGACATCGCGATCGACGACGGGAATTCGAGAATTCAAGCTCGGATAAAATATGAAACCGATCTTCGAAACAAAATTAATAGCGTAGACTTTAATATCAATCGAGAATTTTTCATTAAATTAAATTATATTTATTATATTATATTGTTGTAGGATATTGTTATATTATTATATTTATTTTATTTATTATTATATATTTTATTTATTATTATATTTTATATTTTATTTATTTTGTTATTATATTTTATATTTTATTATTTTATTATTTATTATTATTATATTATTTTAATTATAATTTTTAAATATTTAGACGTACACTAAAATATGCAAATAATATCGATAAATTTAATGATAGTCATACGGGATGTCATAGATGTCAAACTAAAACACGTGGACAAACAAGAAGAGTGAAATTAATGAATTAATAATTAATTTAATAAATTTAATAATCTGAATTATTCTACGAAGATATATTATTATTGTATATTGTTATATTATTATATTTATTTTATTTATTATTATATTTTATTTATTATTATATTTTATATTTCCTTATTTTATTATTATTTTATATTTTATATTTTATAATTGTTTGCAAACTTTTATTTGTGTAAGAAGATTTTGTACAAATATATCATATTTATAAAATATATCAGATTTTGTACAAATATATCATATTTATAAAAAATTCTTTCTTTCATTAAAAGGACTTGTCTCTGTCAAGAGAAAAAAAAACTACAAATAACAATTTTTATACGAATCTTCATGAAATATAAAAATGCTACAAGGAATATATTATTTTCTAGTTTTAAAAAATAAAGGATCTTATTTAGAAAAAATTCTTTATTCTCTATTCTAAAAAAAATCTATAATTTAATATTATATTAATTATAATATTTTAAATATTTAGATGTACACTAAAAAGTGCAAATAATCTCGATAAATTGAATGACAGTCATACGGGATGTCATAGCTGTCAAACTGAAACACATGGACAGGAAGAGTGAAATTAATGAATTAATAATTAATTTAATAAATTTAATAATCTGAATTATTCTATGAAGATATTATATTATTATAGTATATTGTTATATTATTATATTTATTTCATTCATTATTATATATTTTATTTATTATTATATTTTATTTATTTTATTATTATATTTTATATTTTATAATTTTATAATTTATTATTACTCCAATTATAATTTTTAAATATTTAGATGTACACTAAAAAGTGCAAATAATATCGATAAATTGAATGACAGTCGTACGAGATGTCATAGCTGTCAAACTGAAACACGTGGACAGGAAGAGTGAAATTAATGAATTAATAATTAATTTAATAAATTTAATAATCTGAATTATTCTACGAAGATATTATATTATTATAATATATTGTTATATTATTATATTTATTTTATTTATTATTATATTTTATATTTTATTTATTTTATTATTATATTTTATATTTTATAATTTTATAATTTATTACTACTCCAATTATAATTTTTAAATATTTAGATGTACACTAAAAAGTGCAAATAATATCGATAAATTGAATGACAGTCGTACGAGATGTCATAGCTGTCAAACTGAAACACGTGGACAGGGAGAGTGAAATTAATGAATTTAATAATCTGAATTATTCTGCGAAGATCTTAACACTATATCCGTCTCTATTAGCCCACAATAATATTCATGCGTCCGCGCTGCCAGAAAATATTATAGGAACCCATACGCATAAGCTTCCATGAAAGAAATGGACAAGCAAGCGCGTATGCGCGAAACGAGTGTAGGGCAATTTGAATGTTAATCATCCGACCCGCGGGCGAAATTGCCGAGGCTGAAGAGATTGCAACAGGAGGAAGGCGTTACCACGCGAGATCGCGTCCGAAATCGATCTCTCGCCGTGCCCTGTTGCTGCAAAGGGACAATGCAGCCGCATATCTGTCTCCTCTCGCGCTGGTCCAACGCGACGCCCACGCACTTCCGCGTGAGATACTCCCGCAACGTCCCACGCATTTTATTAATTCGCATTACCACGCTCGAGTCGACTAATAACGAAGTTGATAAATCGATTGAAATTTGTTTGTTTGCCTCGGAAGTGAGTGATTTTACGCGGCTTTCATTTTAATTAATTTTATTATTGTCTTATTTTATACAAATTACTCCTACCTAAATATTTCTGTGCAAGAATGCAAACTTCTTTAGATACAAAGCTCGAGAATTTTTCATTAAATTAAATTATTATATTTATTATATTATATTTTATTGTTATATTATTATATTTATTTTATTTATTATTATGTTTTATTTATTATTATATATTTTATTTATTATTATTTATTTTATTTATTATTATATTTTATATTTTATTTATTTTATTATTATGATTTATATTTCATAATTTTATTATTTATTATTATATTATTTTAATTATAATTTTTAAATTTATTAATATTATTTATTTAAATGTACACTAAAAAGTATATCTAAAAAGTATATAACAATAATAACAAATAAGTATATAATAATAATAAACAATAAATAATATCGATAAATTTAATGATAATCATACGGGATGTTAATTTTACAATACATTGTAACTAACAAGGAATTGTAAAATTAGCATTGATGTAATTTATAATGTGTGTGTATTAATTAATACACATTAAAAATTAATTATTATTATTATAATTAAATTTTATTATTATATTTTATTTATTATTATATATTTTATTTATTATTATATTTTATATTTTATTTATTTTATTATTATGATTTATATTTTATAATTTTATTATTTTATAATTTTATTTTTTATTTTATAATTTTATTTATTATTATATTATTTTAATTATAATTTTTAAATTTATTAATATTATTTATTTAGATGTATACTAAAAACTACATAAAATCGATAAATTTAATAATAGTCATATGGGATGCTAATTTTACAATACATTGTAACTAACAACGAATTGTAAAATTGGCATTTATGTCATTTATAATGTGTGTGTGTATTAATTAAAACACATAAAAAATTATAATCATAAAATTATCATCATCATTTAATAATATTTGGATTCCTGACGCGAATATGTATTGATATCCTGAAGAACGTTTGTTGGAATTGATCTTAGTGGACACAATTAGCGGTACCTTAGACGAGTATCTGCTCTTCGGGGTAGGTAGGTAGCGAGAAGGTAGGTCTCGTACACGAACAGGTACGATCGGGGTCAGAGTTCAACGCTAACGACGACTCGATAATGAGACGCGGATAAACGTAAGGTGGGTGTTCCCGCGCGAAACAGGTATTTGTAAGAGAATTTTAAAGAGTCCGGGATTTTTCTTTTGTTGTATTTAATTGCGTTTCGTAAATGTTAGTTGATTTTATTTGTAATTATATTAATAATTTTATTTTAAATTTAATTTTTCAGATAATTATATTTTGGATTAATTATATTTGTGCGTACATTATATTATTATTATAGAAAAACGTGATGTATAAATTGTGTTATTTAAAATTATAGTGATTTTATTATTTTATATAAATTAATATAATAAATTAAAATATAATAAATTAAAAATTTAAATAAATTTAAAATTAATATAATAAATTTAAAATTTAAATAAATTTAAAATTAATAAATTTATATAAATTAATATAAAATACTAAGTAAGAATTTTTCAAGCTATATTTATTCTACATAATAAATCCACAACGCACATTAAATAAATAAATAAAAACCTAAAAAATAAATAAATCCTAAGAAATTATGCTTATAATTTTCCATTAATTTACTCTATTATTTCTGATAATTTAATAATATTAAAGCGAATTCAATTAATTGCATATGGTAGCATCTAATAGAAATCGGTTGATTGACTTATTGAATTCCAACCGGAAGACGTCTCATTCAGTTAGTGCCAGAGATAGTCTGATGAATGGACGAAACAACCAGACGTCATCAAAGAACGTCACTCACGTAAAGATTATTGAGAGCATTGTATGCGATTATAAGACCATGTTTATTTTGCGAATAAACGCCAGCTGTAACATTACTTATAGCTTATATGTAAATAAGTTTACGCATGTAACAGTTTTCAATTAGGACTATTTAACAGGCGCTCCAGTTCACTTGCACTCATGTTCGTCATCTATAAGCATGTGTCATTTTAATCATCGGTTGACGGTATTATTTACAAAAGAACGTGAACAAATAATCTTGAATTTTTATTGGAAAATTATATTTTTATTGGAATTTTTATTGGAAAATTATATTTTTATTGGAAAGTATCGATCAATTTTTCTTGTTTTTATTTGGTTTACGATCAGTATTATTCAAACAAAAAGTATATATTATTTTTCCTTGATTATAAATATAATCAATTTCTTTTTATTTTTTCTTTCCTTTGTCTCGTGAGCAAATAATCTTGACATTTTTATTGGAAAATTATATTTTTATTGGAAAATATCGATCAATTTTTCTTGTTTTTATTTGTTTTACGATCAGTATTATTCAGACAAAAAGTATATATTATTTTTACTTGATTATAAATATAATCAATTTCTTTTTATTTTTTCTTTCCTTTGTCTCGTGAACAAATAATCTTGACATTTTTATTGGAAAATTATATTTTTATTGGAATTTTTTTTGGAAAATTATATTTCTATTGGATAATATCGATCAATTTTTTTTGTTTTTACTTGTTTTACGATTAGTATTATTCAGATAAAAAGTATATATTATTTTTCCTTGATTATAAATATAATCAATTTCTTTTTATTTTTTCTTTCCTTTGTCTCGTGAGCAAATAATCTTGATATTTTTATTAAAAAATTATATTTTTATTGGAATTTTTATAGGAAAATATCGATCAATTTTTCTTGTTTTTATTTGGTTTACGATCAGTATTATTCAGACAAAAAATATATATTATTTCTCCTTGATTAAAAATATTTCTTTTTATTTTTTCTTTCCTTTGTCTCGTGAGCAAATAATCTTGATATTTTTATTAAAAAATTATATTTTTATTGGAATTTTTATGGGAAAATATCGATCAATTTTTCTTGTTTTTATTTGGTTTACGATCAGTATTATTCAGACAAAAAATATATATTATTTTTCCTTGATTATAAATATAATCAATTTCTTTTTATTTTTTCTTTCCTTTGTCTCGTGAATAAATAATCTTGATATTTTTATTGGAAAATTATATTTTTATTGGCATTTTTATTGGAAAATTATATTTTTATTGGAAAATATCGATCAATTTTTCGGGTTTTTATTTGTTTTACGATCAATATTATTCAGACAAAAAGTATATATTATTTTTCCTTGATTATAAATATCAATTAATAATAAATTTCTTTTTATTTTTTCTTTCTTTTGTCGCGTGAGCAAATAATCTTGACATTTTTATTGGAAAATTATATTTTTATTGGAAAATATCGATCAATTTTTCGGATTTTTATTTGTTTTACGATCAATATTATTCAGACAAAAAGTATATATTATTTTTCCTTGATTTTAAATATAATCAATTTCTTTTTATTTTTTCTTTCCTTTGTCTCCCAATCTCATCTTTGAATATCTTTGATCGATTATGAAAATACGATACTGCACTATATTATTATTATATCTTTGATTAATAACAGAATATGTAATATGACTGTAGCATCCGGTGGAGATTCCTATTAGAAATAACGGGAAAGTGAATATTACTTGTATATTTATTCCGGCCAACATTCCGCACAAGGTCGTTTGATGCTCGATAAAACATGTTAGTATCACGTTCTTCTATTAAACGTGCCATAATTTCTTCTCTATTGGCTTCAACATGAACTATATATCACATGACGTTATCTAAACAATCTTCTTGAGGGAGACAGAGACAGACAGAAAAGGATAAAAAGCGAAAGCTGTCATGCAATCCGGTTTTACATTAGATGCGAATGCATTCATTAGCACATTTTTCAATATAACATCGTCATTCAAAAAACACTAAAGAGTAACAGTACGTTTATAACAAGGTTGTTATAGATTGGAAGCTCGTCATGCTTGTCCTTGAGAAATTATGCGCCGTAGCATATGATTATATAATCTAAAAACACGATAAAAAGATATATAATCGATTTAAAGCATCTGATTTAACAAGGTATTAAATCAAAAATTTACAATAAATTCTACAAACAAACAAAAATTAGTTTTTGAATTTTTACTCAATATTTTGAAGGCAGGCATTTAACTTATGCAGAGAAACTTACTTGCAAAATAAATGATATGAATAATAATTAATAATTATTAAGATTATATTTATATATTTAATATATTTATATTAATTATTATATAATTATTTAATATATTTATATTTAATAATAATTAATAATTATTAATATATTTACATATTTATAAATTTAATATATTTATATTATATTATTATAAAATTATTTAATATATTTATATTAATTATTATAAAATTATTTAATATATTTATATTTAATAATAATTAATAATTAATTTTTAAGTATATTAATTTAAGAATAAGAAAAATGTATGTATGAGAATTGAACCGTTTATGATGCACCATGCGAACAAATTCCATAATTATAAAAAAAAATCTGATCGCGCGTTAATTGCGAATATTTTTCGCTCTCGCACTGATTTTATTCGCTTCAAGTACATCCGCGATATACACGTTGAATAAGCTCGTAAAAGACAATCATACCGCCTTACATTACCGCAATATTTTATCTAGCAGTCAACGTCATTATCTCTTGTGTCTGTATAGAAATATATCGAGGCCTATTATCTTGGCCACCTCGTCAAGCACCTTTGGTTCAGGTGATCAGCAAGTGTCTGATTTACACGGCTACGCACATTTTGTTTCTCATTTGTAGCGAAGCCTCTCGCGTTCGTGCGTTATTTATTACCTGTACTCGCGAGCAAAAAATACAGATATGTGCATCAACGACGACGTTATGTATTGTTTATCATTTACGGGGAAAAATATTGATATTGTATCTCTCGGCGCGTTTTTCTAATACGTATATTTAAAAAAAAAATATGTTAAATATTTTAAAATATGTTAAATATTTTTTTCTTCTAAAAATAATATCCTATTTTTATTTTAATTAATAAATAATTATTTCTTATTTATTATTTCTTAATTTATTATTTATTATTTCTTATTTATTATTATTATTATTTATTATTTTTTCTTCTAAAAATAATATCCTCTTTTATTTTAATTAATAAATAATTATTTCTTATTTATTATTTCTTAATTTATTATTTATTATTTCTTATTTATTATTATTATTATTTATTATTTTTTCTTCTAAAAATAATATCCTCTTTTTATTTTAATTAATAAATAATTATTTCTTATTTATTATTTCTTAATTTATTATTTATTATTTCTTATTTATTATTATTATTATTTATTATTTTTTCTTCTAAAAATAATATCCTATTTTTATTTTAATTAATAAATAATTATTTCTTATTTATTATTTCTTATTTATTATTATTATTATTTATTATTTATTATTATTATTTATTATTTATTATTTTTTAAGATATCAAAGGAAATAATTTCTTTTAAATACGAATAGAATTTTAAATTTGAATAGAACATGATCTATTATTGGGCAAAAATAAAAATATTAAAACCTAACAATTATTGCGTTAATAAATAAATAAATACGTTGTAATAACATGGTAGAAATGCTACGCATTTCAATCCTCATTAGTACACAAGCAGTCTCGTTTGTAGCGACAAAAGCAACATGAATATGCGTGTCATACGTGATCATATGTGAATTGTATCCAGCGATGGCATAATTACCGGACGCCGAGAGAGGTTTCTAATTCTTTTATAGTGATCGTGTCGTGAAGCGAATAATTTACAAATCGTGCCGATTGATACAACATATCGTGTTGCTCGTCAACATCCAATTAATTGCGCATTCGGCGAATCTATAAAACTATTAAGGCAACGTGATGTAAAACAGACGAAAGAAATTTTAAATGTCAATTTGGACGTATAAAAATTAATTATCCTTAATTATATACAATAAAATATCACTATATAAAACAGGTATAAACAACTTTTTTTTTAATTTTTTATTTTTCTTATTATCTTTATTTTTTATTTTTTATTATTCTTATTATCTTTATTATTTATTATTCTTTATTATTCTTTATTATTTATTATTCTTTATTCTTTATTTTTTACATTATTTATTATTTTATTTTTTATTATTCTTATTATCTTTATTTTTTATTTTTTATTATTCTTATTATCTTTATTATTTATTATTCTTATTATTTATTATTCTTATTATCTTTATTATTTCTTATTCTTTATTCTTTATTATTTTTTATTATTTATTATTTATTATTCTTTATTTTTTATTATTTATTATTTTATTTTTTATTGTTCTTATTATCTTTATTTTTTATTTTTTATTATTCTTATTATCTTTATTATTTATTATTCTTAATTATTATTCTTATTTATTATTCTTAATTCTTCAAATCGAATCATACTTTTTAATCAAGAATACTTTTTATTAATTAATTTAATTAATAAATTTAATTAAAATTTTTATAAATTTTATGAATTTATTGCAACGAAAACGAATGTCTTTCGATTAAAAGAAAAAATTATTGCGACAAGATAAAGATTCTCGATCCAATTACAATATGAATAAATCTATTTGGGAAAATTAATCTAATTTGGCGATTTACATTTAGATTAAAGCAACTGAAAAACAAAGATTCTCTCATCGCTACAGGCACATATTTTGATTGTTGTCTAGGTCGTGTAAGATTGAGAGTGTAGATGAGGATGCGTTAAGAATCTGAAGGAAGGTGAGAGGAGTCCTTAGAAGCTCACATCTAAAGGAAAAGAAAGAAATGCCAGACGGGATCTTTATTATAGGTTACATTGCGCGCTCCAGCGATAAGAATATAAAAAATTGCACGTCTCTACAGGTACATGAGGTTCACGTACATAATATTATAATTGTAATATTTAAAAAATAATCAAAAAAAGGATCCCCATAATTGAGATGCAAAAATTATATGCACATGGAAATAACGTATTCCAGTATCTAAAATATCTAAAATAATTGTAGGAAGATAATCAATAGTATTTTTTTTTATTTTTTTAGTTAGTTTTTGTTAGTTTTTTTACATTATTTCCATATCTTTTGTAGACAATTGGTTTTAAGTATTGTACAGTTAGTTTTAAATCTCAAAATGTTTCTACCTGACTCAGAATTCTTTCTTGTAACGTTTATATAAGAAACTTTTACTTTTAAATAGTGTGTCACATTATTATCTTTGTATATAAAAAAAATAAAAATACAAAGAAAAAACATTTCTAAAAAAAAATTCAAAAATCGAGGAATCATCTATAAAAGACACCGCAATAAAACATACATTTTATTTTAAAGAGATTCTTTTATTTTTAAAATTTTGTAATTTTTTTAAAAATATTTTAATAATTTTTAAAAATTTAAAGCGAAATTTAAGCAATAATTATTTGAGTGTACTGCGGAAATTTTAATTTCCAGAAGAAATGTAGCGAATAGAAGAAATCAAGCGAGCCAAGAAAAGAAATTTGGCGCGAAACTTTGGGTCCTTGCAACTGACTCGAGAAACCTAGATATGTTTCCTTCCTCTTTCTCCTCTCTCTTTCCAGATTGCCATTCTCCAGTGCTGGAAGGCGACCTGTTGCCAAGGGAAGCTTTAAAAGTAAACAACGTAAGTTACGTCATTAGGGAGGGAGGAAGGGGGGGAGGGACTCCTGGTGTCTAGAGATCTGTTGCCAGCTAAACGCCGGTCCCCGTTTCCTCTTGTATCTTTCTCTCTCGGTGCCGATGATCGCCAAATCTTATTCCGGTCGCATATATATACGGGGTGGTCGCTTTATCTAGATTTTCTCCGGTGGCGTGCAATCTCCCCCCATATGTATATTTTTTTTATCGTGTACTGTACAAACAACTATCTATTATTTTCCTAACGAGATAGACAATTTCAGTAAACGATTTATCCGAATTATTTATACATATGTGTATTTATGTATAAATTATTTTACTGATGGTTTAAAGTATTTTACTGATTTATATTTTTTTCTCTGATTTATGTTTTTTCTCTGATTTATATTTTTTCTTTTATCTATATTTTTTTTTTACTAATTTATATTTTTTCTTTTTACTGATTTATTTTTAATTATTTTACTGATTTATATTTTTTCTCTGATTTATATTTTTTCTTTTATCTATCTATATTTTTTTCCTAATTTATATTTTTTTACTGATTTATATCTTTCCTTTTTACCGATTTATTTTTAATTATTTTACTGATTTATATTTTTTTCTTTTATCTATCTATATTTTTTTCCTAATCTATATTTTTTACTGATTTATATTTTTTCTTTTTACTGATTTATTTTCAATTATTTTACTGATTTATATTTTTTTCTTTTATAAAATATCTTGTTTCAAAAAATTAAAAATCTAAATAGAAATATATACCTATAAATCTCAGGATTATTGTATTTATGACTGATTAAATGAAAATAAAAATTGGAAGAATTATGAGAATACCAAGTAACTTTTGTCCCTCTTAATCATCGGCAAGATCATACGCAAATATAATATTCGTGCCAGGATCATACCAAACACATCGAGTACGTGTCACTTGCATCGGCATGCTCGCCACAAAACAACACTTTATTACGATTTTCTAAATTTCTTCTTTCTAGATTTTCTCCGGTGGCGCGCAATCTCTCCTCCACATGTATATTTTTTTTTTATCGTGTATCGTACAAACAACTATCTATTATTTTCCACACGAGATAGACAATTGCAGTAAACGATTTATCCGAATTATTTATACATATGTATATTTATGTATAAATTATTTTACTGATGGTTTAAATTATTTTATCGATTTATATTTTTTCTTTTATCTATCTATATTTTTTTCCTAATCTATATTTTTTTATTGGTTTATATTTTTTTTCTTTTTACTGAGTTATTTTTAATTATTTTACTGATTTATATTTTTTTCTGATTTATATTTTTTCTTTTTACTGATTTATTTTTCATTATTTTACTGATTTATTTTTCATTATTTTACCGATTTATTTTCAATTATTTTACTGATTTATATTTTTCCTATTATAAAATATCTTGTTTAAAAAAATTAAAAATCTAAATAGAGATAAATACCTACTAATCTCAGGATTATTGTATTATTTTGTAATTGATTAAATAAAAATAAATAAATAAATAAAAAATAAATAAATAAATAAAAAATAATTTTCCTAATCTATATTTTTTTATTGGTTTATATTTTTTCTTTTTACTGAGTTATTTTTAATTATTTTACTGATTTATATTTTTCATTATTTTACCGATTTATTTTCAATTATTTTACTGATTTATATTTTTCCTATTATAAAATCTTATTATAATATCTTGTTTAAAAAAATTAAAAATCTAAATAAAGATATATACCTACAAATCTCAGGATTATTATTTTGTATTATTTTGTGATTGATTAAATAAAAATAAAAATTGGAAGAATTATGAGAATACCAAGTAACTTTTGTCCCTCTTAATCATCGGCAAGATCATACGCAAATATAATATTCGTGCCAGGATCATACCAAACACATCGAGTACGTGTCACTTGCATCGGCACGCTCGCGACAAAACAACACTTTATTACGGACCCCGGGTATACATCTGCGTGCACGCACGCGGGAAAGCACGTGGGGAGAGAGAGAGAAAGAGAGAGAGAGCGAGCAAGAAGTGAGAGATGAGGAAGGGGACAATAAAAAAAAGGCGGTCGGCCAGCAACGGCGAAACACGCGGCCTCTTCGCTGGCGGGCCGCACTGGTTATTCGGCCGCGAATAATAATCATAGCGGTCGCTTTCCTCTCGTTCGTGTTTCGGCGCGGCTGTTTCCCTCTCTCTCTCTCTCCTCCCGCGGATCTCCGCAGCGGCCGCTGCATAGCAACAAGGATCGACCTCTCGCTCTATCCCGTGGATCGAGGCACGATCGGTCCGTCCAGCTCGAGGACGGAAGGCACGCCGAGGACAGAAGGAGAGAGAGATCCGAGAGCGAGGGAGAGGGAGGAGGGTGGAAGAAGAGAGAAACCGAGAGACACGCGGGACGACAGATGCGACGAAGGACGGAAAGAGACGAAAAGCGAGAGAGAAGGACGCGGGGAAAGGAGAGAGAAGGGCGAAGGAAGTGAGAGAAAAGTTTGGGAACGAGCACGGAAGACGGAGAACGATAGAAAATATAGAGTGGGACGGAAAGAGAGAGAGAGAGGGACGTCAGAGATACGCAGTTCCCTCTGTCTAGACGACCTAAGATACAGGGTTGGCAAGAAACTTGTTTTTTTTTTATTTTAAACAAAAAACATTGTTTTTTGTTTAGATGTTTTTCATTTTATTTGTGATTTTTAAGTAAAGTAAAAAAAAAAAACATGTTTTAAACAAGCAGAAAATAGATTAATAGCTTCGATCTGTGTGAATATTTAAATTTTTCACTGGCGTTAAACTGTAAATTATTAACTGTTAATGTGTTAACTGTTATTATTTTTATTAAATTATTAAATTATTTTTATTAAATTTTTATTTTTATTTTTATTTTTATTAAATTATTTTATTATTTATATTTTTAATAACGTTGCCAAAATTGACAACGCTATTAAAAATATGAATAATAAAATAAAAATCATAAGATGGGTGTTATTTTAGCAGAATATTTATTTTTGGATATTAAATAAATATAATAATTTTTGGATATTGAATAAATATAATAATCCAAACAATTTGGATATAAAATATTAATATTATAAATATAAATATAATATTTATATAAATAAAATATTAATATTATAAATATAAATATAATATTTGGATATTAAATAAATATAATGAATATTAAATAAAAATAATCAATACAATAAAGATTACTTGGAAGATATTGACTGACTTTACATTTTACATTTGTCATTTTAAATTAATGGTACATAACTCATAGCAGGTCAGTAGTTCTAAAAAAAAGTTCTAGTTAATAATATTTAATATATAATACTTTGGTTCCTTTCTTATTCTTATTAAGTAGCCTCATGCTTAACTCTCAACATAAATTCTAAATAAAAGAAAAATAATTCTAAATAAAAGAAAAAAACCGTACTTAAAAGAAGAATTTTTTTTTAAAACTACTGACCTGCTATGAGTTATGTACCATTAATTTAAAATGCCGAAATGTAAAATGTAAAGTCAGTCAATATTTTCTAAGTAATCTTTATTGCATTGATTGTTATTTAATATCCAAAAATAAATATCCTGCTAAAATAATACCCATCTTATCATTTTTATTTTATTATTCATATTTTTATATCTATATATTACATAAATATAGATATAAAAAACTAAAAACACTAAAACAAAAACTTTTTTGCAACATACAACACATCTATTAGTTTTTCTTTGTTTTTAATATTTTTTCCAATTTCTTTTCCAAATAATCATATATTTTATTTGCGATATTTTAAAACAGTTCCAAACAATAGTTTAAGACAAAACTTTAAAACAGTGGACACTGTTTTAAACAAGTTTTCAATCCAACAGTTTTAAACACATTGTTTAAAACATGCCAACCCTGCTGACAATAAGAAAGAACGAAGCATGGACCATCGTAGCCTCTGTCTCCGGGGTCTTCCTGCCCTCTTCCTCCCCCGTCAGCTTCCCTTTTCACTCTTTGAGTCTCTTATTTCGCGCACCGACCAGCCACCTTCATTCCAAGCCTCATCGCGATCGCTGACAGCTGTTTGATGGCGATGTGGAGGGATCATGTCACGTCCCTCTCTCTCTCTCTTTCTCATTGCTCAGCACGTGATTCCCATGAAGATCGCACTCTCGTTGCTAAATCGAATGTACGTGGGTCAGCGAGTATCATAGTCATCAATGTCATCATCCCTGTGGGATTTGGCGCCAACTGAGCGCGTTGCGAATGTATCAACGTGTTCGCGTTTGGCGCCAAACACCTACCGTCCCTTGGTAAACATATCGAATTTCGCCTCTTCGGAGAAAGATTATCCCAACATGAGGCCAAAGTTCAATGAGAAAATTAATATACAGGGTGGCGTTCCAGCCAGACTTTGAGATCTTATAGGAAATTTAATTCTGAACAAAAAATTTCATATAAACAAGGGTCGAAAAATGCTTCCTTAAGAAATTATCGCTCAGAAATTTCTGATGAAGGAAGAGTAAAAGGTGAAGAGAAAATGAAATAAAAAGAAAATGAAACTAAATAAATTTCTTGAAAAAAAAAAAAACGATAAAAATAAAAAATAAAAATCTTTTTCTTTTATAAAAATAAAATAAAAGTTAGTTAAAAAAAAAAGTATTTTATTTTCATAAAAAAATAAGATTTTTATTTTTTATTTTTTTATCGTTTTTTTTTTTTTCAAGAAATTTATTTAGTTTAATTTTCTTTTTATTTCATTTTCTCTTCACCTTTTGTTTTTCTTTCATCAGAAGTTTTTAAGTGATAACTTCTTAAGAAAGCATTTTTCGACCCATGTTTATAGGAAATTTTTTGTTCAGAATTAAATTTCCTATAAGAAGTCTCAAAGTCTGGCTGGAACGTTTGGAGCCACCCTGTATATCTATATATGTCTATATATTTTTTTTAATAGTTTCTATCATTGTAAATAAAGTAAATGCGATATACTTTAATATTATAATAATAATAATTTACATTATAATCTGATCTTTCACAATCAGATGAGTTGTTGTCCATTTTCGGAAGTAATTTTATTCGTATTCTCGGAGTCAATATTATTATAAAAATGTACTTGCACAATTTATAGCATATTTATATCAAAATCATATTTATATAATTTTAAAAAACGCAAATATATGATTATACATGTAAAGATAATTTCCAATAATAATTTCTAAATAATTATAATTATATTAATAATAATTATATTAATTATTTTAATAATTATATAATAATTATATATAAATAATTATAATTATATATACAATTATATCAATAATAATTATAATAATAAAAATATCAAATATCATTTCACCTATTAAATTTTTTGAAAAGATTATCTTTTAAAAGTGCACTTACAAAATATTACAATTTATACATACTATTTATTTATATCATACATATCAACTCCATGGCAGGATTTCCGATCTCGCGCGTATCTTGACACGCATTTTGCTCGCGTCACAGCTGATGGTGGAAATTTGTGTCAAGCGAAACTAACGAGACCACATTCTACTAACTCTATCCCTATGTGAATAATCTGAGATTTTTTATTAGCGTCCCAATTTCCGGAGACCGTATTAAAGCGTCAAACGAAAAAAAATCTCAGGTATAAGCGAATTTACATAAATGTTTCTGCGATCAACTATATTCATCGCAATAATCCGTGTTGTATATCTTTCGTAATTAAACGTGCTCAATTTAACTGATTTATGCATTCATTTGATGATGCCGATAATTATGAAAATTCAATTCTAATGTGACATATAAATTTTTCGATTACATTTATCATTGTATTCTTATGTATCTCACAAGAGATAAATAAGAAAGCGATCGATATTTAATTTCAGAAATTAGAGCATAAATTGATTCGTTGATAGAAATTCTAATTTATTTAAAATATAATTTATGATGAAAAATAAATAAAATCATATATTTTAAGAAAACTAAGGATTTAAAAATTCGAAAATTATGGAAATAAGTTTATCCAATATACAGGATGGTCCCGAACGTTCCAACCAGACTTTGAGATTTTATAGGAAATTGAATTCTGAACAAAACATTTCCTATAAACATGGGAAGGAAGAGCAAAAGGTGAAGAAAAAAATGGAATAAAAAGAAAATAAATAAATTTCTTGAAAAAAACGATAAAGATGAAAAATAAAAATCTTTTCCTTTTATGAAAATTAAATAATTTTTTTTAACTAACTTTTATTTTATTTTCATAAAAGATTTTTATTTTTTATTTTTATCGTTTTTTTTTTCAAAAAATTTATTTAGTTTCATTTTTATTTTTATCTCTCTTTTTTTATTTTTTATTTTTTTTTATTTTTTTATTTTTATTTTTTTTTATTTATTTATTTATTTATTTTTTTTTAAAGAAATTTATTTAGTTTCATTTTCTTTTCACCTTTTGCTCTTCCTTCATCAGAGATTTTTGAGCGATAACTTTTAAGGAAGCATTTTTCGACCCATGTTTATAGGAAATTTTTTACTCAGAATTAAATTTCCTATAAGATTTCAAAGTCTGGCTTGCAAAGTCTGGAACGTTCGGGGCTACCCTGTATATTATCACTGATTTTTATACGCAATTGTATCTAAGAATTTTTTCATATTTGTGTTGACATTTATTTTTTGACATTTTGAAATGATACATTTTTATTTATATTATTACATAATTAATTATTCTATTCAACATTAGTGACAAGAATGTTTCTGACAATCTTTTGTTGCGAAAGAACGTGTTACATCAAAATCTATTAAATTTTTCGAAATCAAGGATCATGTTTATAGGAAATTTTTTACTCAGAATTAAATTTCCTATAAGAGAGATCTCTGGCTGGGCCACCCTGTATAATATCTAAAATCATAGTCACCCTGTATAATATCCAAAATCATAGCTAGAAAGTATATCGAGTTGAAAGAAAAATGACCAGTAAATGAAACTGTCAATTAAATGGCGCGAAAGTCGACTCGCGATTCATTTACTGATTCTTCACGTCATAATATCAATATCAAAAAGTGACTGATTCGAAGGAGGCTCCAGGAGGGTGTCGCGAGTCACGTGGCTGGGCCAATCATATGATGACATAGCAAATTTGGCCAACTAGCAACAGCGGAACGACTCGTGCATGAGTTCCTTTACCTGCTTTTCTCTCTCTCTCTCTCTTTTCTCTTTCTCTTGACCGGATAGAAATTTTCATGTTTCATCGACAATCTCCGTCTCCGTTTCCGAGAAAAGGAGACGGTAAGATCTACAAGTCGGTGCGACTGACAAAAGGCGCCAAAGGGAGACCTTCTGACTTCGTCCATGAATAATTATCGCGACCCACCCGCGAATATCTATGCGTGCCTAAGTCGAGGTTGAAGAAACCTGACAGCCAGAGCGAAATTAGCGTTAGGTTTGGCAAGAGTTTATGGAAATGAGCCTTTAAGAAATACGAAAAATTTCTTTTAATATTTTTTCACGGCGAATTACGAGATAACTTTATAAATGAATTGCGTGACTTGAATTGCTACTGCCGGTACATTACACGCCAAAATACCTTTCATCCCAATCCCATTTTTCGCTATCTCGTTGTGCGAAATCTTAAAATTAGAAAAAAAATTAATATAAAACTTTTCCCCTTTTTATTTTAATTTTTAAACTGTTTTATCTTAATTTTTAAACTGTTTTTTCTCTATAATATATGTTATATCCAGGGTGTATCTTAAAAACCATTTTTTTCCCAAGATTCGTTAAATAATTAATTAGATTTAAGTATTAAAAAGATTTCTGAAAAGATGAATTGTTTAAAAATTCACACAAAACAGTTTATTTTTTTTTGGCTTATCCAAATCTTTATATGTTGATAATGAGGAAGTTTGTCTTTTTATTGGCGCGACTTTACTCATTAATTACTGCTTTAGTAAGCATTATGGAAAAAAATAGTTCAGGACTTTTCGACTTGGTTTTTAATCAGGAATAATGCTTAGTGGGAGTTTTTTAAGATACACCCTGTATACAGAATGTTTCTTGATAAATTCAAAAAATTTTAGGAGATGATTCTTTGTCGAAAATTAAGGAGGATTTTTCATATAAACATATATTCCTACATCCCTTCTTGTGGAGTTACACTCCTTCAAAAATGAGGGTAAAAATTAGGTTTTTATTTTTTTTCTTAAATTTGAAACAAGTTAAAGAAATAAAATTAGGTGGATATTTTTTACTAATAAAAAGATTATTTATTAATATTTTTTTCAGTCTCCTGTATTGTTATAAGGGGATGAAACTAGTAACCTCTATTCAATTTTTTATTAAAACTTCTTAATGAACCGAAATATGATCATCTAAAAATATGCATTAAAAAGTTTGATTTATTTAGAAACTTTTTTATTTCTTTTATTTTTTCATAAAATCAGTAGTTTTCATGAAAATAAAATAAAATAAAATAAAATAAGTTATCGTGCACAGCACGATGCTAAATAATGGGTTTCGAATTATGAAAAGTTAAATTTTAAAATTAAAATAAAATTAGAATAAATCTTGGGAAGATTAGAATAAAAATAAAATTATAATAAAAACCTAATAAAATAAAAAAATAAAAACTTAATTTTTACTCCTATTTTTGGAGGATTTTGGAGGATTTTGGCGATGTAACTTCACAGGAAGGGATGTAGGAGTATATTTTTATATGAAAAACTCCACTTAATGTTCGACAAAGAATCATCTCCTGAAATTTTTCGCACTTATTAAGAAGTACAAGATGAGAAAAAAATATGGAAACCCCTAAATTTTTCGAAAACTATGCATTTTAGAAACAAATGTTTCAGACAAAAGTTGTAAGGTTTCAAGTAATGCATTACGTAGCAATATCAGTATAACCTTGAATAGCACCATTAAGATCACATAAAAATCACTTTGAATTTTTTAAATGGAACCCCCTATTTTTTATTATATATTCTTGTAGCTTGTTTCAAGAGCTTTCCAAAACACTATAATAAAGTATTTTTTCAATGAGTACTTTTCGAGTTATAAGGCTCGAAATAATTTCTTAATTTTACATAAACCATAAACAATAAAATATCTTTTCTTCAAAATTTTTTTTTCTTTACACCAATTGATTCTTCACATTATCTTATGCATAAAAATATAAAAGTGAGATAATAAAAAAATGAATATTTTATTAAATATTTTATGGTTTAGGAAAAATTAAAAATGATTTCAAGCCTCATAACTCAAAAAGTACTCAATGAAAAAACACTTTAATATAGTGTTTTGGAAAACTCTTGAAACAAGCTATAAGAATGTGTAATAAAAAATAGGGAGTTCCATTTAAAAAATTCGAACTGATTTTTATGTGATCTTGATGGTGCTGTTCAAAGTCATTCTGATATTGCTACATAATGCCTTACTTGAAACCCTACAACTTTCGTCTGAAACATTTGTTTCTAAAATGCATAGTTTTCGAAAAATTTAAAGATTTCCATATTTTTTCCTCTATATTTCCCTGTCTAAAATTAAGGCATTAATCTCACTTTGAAAAAAATTGAGGCGGAAAATCACAAAGGTTGAGTCCAAATGATCGGCTTAAAATTAAGTTTCGCGGCCGTATAAGCCAAACGCGCGCCTTCAAATGGTATAATAAATAATCATACGCGTAGAGATAAGCTACGCGATATAACGCTGACAATGAATACTGTGTGTATCGTGGTCCAGCCGTTAGAATGCGGTGCGGTTAATGCTACTATGGTAACGATGGAAACATCGTTTGAAACCGTGACTTGTCATTCGCTGGCTATTTCCGCTGGTTAGTACGCAATGATGTTTACAAGCGCGAATGTGTGCGAAGAAACTGCATGCATCCCCTATTATGACAGCGCTATGATGCGCCTGGGATGCGCGAAGAGATGCACCGTGCATCCCATTAAATAAACCTACGTTACGTTTATTGATCAGCATGCGTAGCTTTACGATGCCAGCGAACAATGTCGCATTTATCTCTCGTGGCATGCGTTAACCTTGTAACGACAAATCTATTACATGGATCGTGATATTGATTAAACGACCATTCCATCATAATGTCTAGAAATGTTAATAAATTATTTAATAATAATTTATTTAATTAATTTAATTAATAATTCATTGAAATAATAATTAATAATTTAAATAATTAATTTTTTAAAGAATAATCAATAATAATTTTTTTAATAATAATTAATAATTTTAATAATTTATTTAATTTTAATTTATTTAAAAATAAAAAAATCGTTGACTTTTAAATTTTCTACTTTCATATATACATTATCATAGATTGCCTGGATCAAAGTCTCTCTATTAATTCTTGACAATCAAAGATTAGATCCTTTCTTACTTCTATTCATAAAATTCATCCTGATGATCCTGATAATTTTTTAAATAATAATTAATAATTTTAATAATTTATTTAATTTTAATTTATTTAAAAATAAAAAAAATCGTTGGCTTTTAAATGTTTCTATTTTCATATATACATTATCATAGATTGCCTGGACCAAAGTCTCTCTATTAATTCTTGTCAATCAAGGATTAGGTCCTTTCTTACTTCTATTCATCCTGATAATTTTTTAAATAATAATTAATAATTTTAATAATTTATTTAATTTTAATTTATTTAAAAATAAAAAAATCGTTGACTATTAAATGTTTCTTTCATATATACATTATCATAGATTGCCTGGACCAAAATCTCTCTATTAATTCTTGTCAATCAAGGATTAGTCCTTTCTTACTTCTATTCATAAAATTCATCCTGATAATCCTGATGATTTTTTAAATAATAATTAATAATTTTAATAATTTATTTAATTTTAATTTATTTAAAAATAAAAAAATCGTTGACTTTTAAATGTTTCTACTTTCATATATACATTATCATAGATTGCCTGGACCAAAGTCTCTCTATTAATTCTTGTCAATCAAGGATTAGGTCCTTTCTTACTTCTATTCATCCTGATAATCCTGATAATTTTTTAAATAATAATTAATAATTTTAATAATTTATTTAATTTTAATTTATTTAAAAATAAAAAAATCGTTGACTTTTAAATGTTTCTACTTTCGTATATACATTATCATAGATTGCCTGGATCAAAGTCTCTCTATTAATTCTTGTCAATCAAGGATTAGGTCCTTTCTTACTTCTATTCATAAAATTCATCCTGATAATCCTGATAATTTTTTAAATAATAATTAATAATTTTAATAATTTATTTAATCTTAATTTATTTAAAAATAAAAAAATCGTTGACTTTTAAATGTTTCTACTTTCATATATACATTATCATAGATTGCCTGGACCAAAGTCTCTCTATTAATTCTTGTCAATCAAGGATTAGTCCTTTCTTACTTCTATTCATAAAATTCATCCTGATAATCCTGATAATTTTTTAAATAACAATTAATAATTTTAATAATTTATTTAATCTTAATTTATTTAAAAATAAAAAATCGTTGACTTTTAAATGTTTCTACTTTCATATATACGTTATCATAGATTGCCTGGACCAAAGTCTCTCTATTAATTCTTGACAATCAAAGATTAGATCCTTTTTATTTCTATTCATAAAATTCGTCCTGATAATCCTGATAATTTTTTAAATAACAATTAATAATTTTAATAATTTATTTAATCTTAATTTATTTAAAAATAAAAAATCGTTGACTTTTAAATGTTTCTACTTTCATATATACGTTATCATAGATTGCCTGGACCAAAGTCTCTTTAATTTTGACAATCAAAGATTAGATCCTTTTTACTTCTATTCATAAAATTCATCCTGATAATCCTGATAATTTTTTAAATAACAATTAATAATTTTAATAATTTATTTAATCTTAATTTATTTAAAAATAAAAAATCGTTGACTTTAAATGTTTCTACTTTCATATATACGTTATCAAAGATTGCCCGGACCAAAGTCTCTATTAATTCTTGACAATCAAAGATTAGATCCTTTTTATTCTATTCATAAAATTAATCCTGATAATTTTTTAAATAACAATTAATAATTTTAATAATTTATTTAATCTTAATTTATTTAAAAATAAAAAATTGTTGACTTTTAAATGTTTCTACTTTCATATATACGTTATCAAAGATTGCCCGGACCAAAGTCTCTCTATTAATTCTTGACAATCAAAGATTAGATCCTTTTTTATTTCTATTCATAAAATTCATCCTGATAATCCTGATAATTTTTTAAATAACAATTAATAATTTTAATAATTTATTTAATCTTAATTTATTTAAAAATAAAAAAATCGTTGACTTTTAAATGTTTCTACTTTCATATATACGTTATCATAGATTGCCTGGACCAAAGTCTCTCTATTAATTCTTGACAATCAAAGATTAGATCCTTTTTACTTCTATTCATAAAATTCATCCTGATAATCCTGATAATTTTTTAAATAACAATTAATAATTTTAATAATTTATTTAATCTTAATTTATTTAAAAATAAAAAATCGTTGACTTTTAAATGTTTCTACTTTCATATATACGTTATCAAAGATTGCCCGGACCAAAGTCTCTCTATTAATTCTTGACAATCAAAGATTAGATCCTTTTTTACTTCTATTCATAAAATTCATCCTGATAATCGCATGAGAAATGATTACCCTAGGTCACAGATGAGAGATTTATAGTATAATAAACGTTGGTTGAATGGAAAAAGGAGGAGAAGAGGACGGAGATATTGCAAGGAATAAAAGAAGGAAAGAAAGAGTGAGATTTGCCTTGAAAAATCCTGTGCGTGCTGCACAGCTGTCGTTCTCAAGGAGGTTCATCGTTCTAGGGGAGGTTTCTGATCGTGTGTTCTCTTTCTTTTCCCTTTAGAAGGCTCCCTTTCTCTTCCCTTTTCGTCTCGCTTCCTCTCGTAACGTATTGGATTACTATCTCTTGCCAGGTTTTCGAAAGCAAAAGCCCATAGGATAGGGGCAGCTGCTATACATTCCTTCGTTTCCATCTTCATTCAAGGAGCTACCGCTCCTTCTTCTCTACTTTTATATACAATTCTTTTTCCCTCTCACCCTCGTATTTTTACTCCTTTTTATTTGCTACAGACATACTTTACTCGGTGATTTTGCCTCTCTTGATCACTTGTATTTGAGATTTATTCACATTAAAAATAATTGGAACGAAAGAAAGTTTTAGGAAAATTATGAAATTTATTTTATTTATGTTAGAGATCGCTGCAAATTTTCTTAAGTTTCTACAATATCAAAAAAACGAATTTTGAAAAATAATTTGTTATTATTTTATCATTTATATACGTATTAATCAGAAAGATATACGAAGAAAATTTTAAAATATATATTTCTTTTTAAATTATTAAATAATAAATGCACTTATAATTATTATTCTGTCTTTTCGAGAAAAAAAAGCATTTTAAACATAATTCGACATTTCTCTTCACTTTTATTCTATATTTTTATGTCTTGTTATTTAATTTAATCTTATTATATTTAATTATTGTATTATATTTAATTTATGTTATTATATTTGTTATTATATTTGATTTGATATTATTATATTTAATTTAATTTTATGCTTTTATTATTAATTTTATTTTGTTATTTAATTTAATAATTAAATCTTCATGTTTATTATTGTTATTTAATTTAATAATTGTTATTTAATTTAATAATTCAATCTTCATGTTTATTATATAAATATTAAAAAGATAAAACTTTTCTGGAAATGTACTAACAAATTAGCTGTAATGTTAGATTATAAATTTGAAAAATCAGGTGTGTGAACAGGTAAGCATTGTTATTTATACGAGAGTGCAATAAACCTGTACAGCTTTAGTTATCCTGACGCGCTATCTGTTTACGAAAGAGTTAAAAAGTTTCGGCACCAACACAAGCGCATGCAGTCGTTACTATGCAAGATAAAATTCTGGAGAGATTAGAGAGAGCTCTCATTTCTCTTAATTCTCTCATATCTCCGCCGGAAGTAGCGGCATCACCAAAACCCTACCGCTGCAACACACTTTCTGGTTCACGAGCTGTTTTCCGGTTGCATAATCTTCGAACGACATATCTGTGTTTTTTTAGATCAATTAACACATTTAAGAAATCACTACTTTCGTAACTGCGCTTCCGAAAATTAAATGAAGAAGAAATTAAATGAAGGAGAAATTCCGTAACTCTTTATTAATATTTTTCTACTGGATTTTTTAATAAAAATCATAGTCATTAAATTTTTATTATTAATATTTTTCTATTGGATTATTAATTTTTTATTAATATTTTTCTACTGGATTTTTTTAATAAAAATTATAGTCATTAAATTTTTATTAGTAATATTTTTCCACTGGATTATTAATTTTTTATTAATATTTTTCTACTGGATTTTTTAATAAAAATTATAGTCATTAAATTTTTATTATTAATATTTTTCTACTGGATTATTAATTTTTTATTAATATTTTTCTACTGGATGTTTTAATAAAAATTATAGTCATTAAATTTTTATTAATAATATTTTTCTACTGGATTATTAATTTTTTATTAATATTTTTCTACTGGATTTTTTAATAGGAATTATAGTCATTAAATTTTTATTACTAATATTTTTCCACTGGATTATTAATTTTTTATCAATATTTTTCTACTGGATTTTTTAATAAAAATTATAGTCATTAAATTTTTATTACTAATATTTTTCCACTGGATTATTAATTTTTTATTAATATTTTTCTACTGGATGTTTTAATAAAGATTATAGTCATTAAATTTTTATTATTAATATTTTTCCACTGGATTATTAATTTTTTATCAATATTTTTCTACTGGATGTTTTAATAAAAATTATAGTCATTAAATTTTTATTATTAATATTTTTCTATTGTATTATTAATTTTTTTATAATATTTTTCTACTGGATTTTTTAATAAAAATTATAGTCATTAAATTTTTATTTTAACGAGAAGATTTTATCTATGAATGAGAATAATAAATATATGTGTCAAGTTGGATAAAATATTTTTTGACAAATTTTTAAAAGAAGAACTTTAAATACATGTCGATATAAAATTAAAAAAATTTAATTGAAAGTTACAAATGCATCTCCCGTCGATACATGTTTGTATTCTTTGTTATTTTACCCGAAACGTGCTGATCTTCGATCTGCACGTTCTGCAAAAGAATCCATACCTTTAATTAAATTCTTTTTGTCCGATCAGGTACGAAGAAAGAGAATCTGCCAGATACGTGCTCTGCGATTTCAGTAAACTTACGAAACAAGTTTCCTTGTACAAGTGCATTATGAACAGCATCAAGTAAGAAAGAGAATAGTTATGATGTATATTAATTATATTAATATAATTAATTATAATTAATTAATATAATTAATTAATTATATTAATGTATATAGATTTTTTCTATTTCGTAAAAAGATTTTTTCTATTTCGAGAAATTCCGTGAATCTTTATTAATATTTTTCTATTGGATTTTATCTATTGAATTATTAATTTTTTATTAATATTTTTCTACTGGATTTTTTAATAAAAATTATAGTCATTAAATTTTTGCCTCTAAAGCTTATACGAAATGAGAAATGCAATTAAAAGAAATATTTAAAGACTACGAATTATTTTTATTTTGTACTTGTTGTATATTATTATTTAAAGTGCATTGTTTTGCACATATGTATTTATTAACGTTTTATTTAAAAAAATATCAACATAGTAATTATAATAATAATTTATTTATTACAAAACCACATAATTATATTATTATAATTATATTAATTATTAAAATTAGATTTTTAAATGTAATTATATATTAAATAATATTAAATATTAATTATATATTAAAATTATATTTTTAAATATAATTCTAAAATTTATATATTTTCAAAATATGAAAATATATGATGTAAATTAAAAAAGCGCAAAATGCACGAAATTTCGATAGAAAATTTCCATGTAGACTGATTACGATGTCAATTTATCAAGAGAGCTGCATCATAAATTATGGGACAATTATGTAAATCCGCCTATTAAGAACCGATCTTTATTCACATCGACCTTCGCGGTTTTTTTTTGTATGCTCTGAACAGTTCTCCGTCATCTTGCATTTGATGCAAATAAGGTATATGCATAAGAATATACTTGTGAAAGTACACAAAAATGTAACGGTTGCTTATATATACGGAGATCCCGAAATAAATTTGGTACCGAAAAGAAATATTGTACGAGAAGAAACCCCTTAAATAATTACCTATTCATCGAACAATATCGCATTCCAAGAAAACGTCTGTGTATTTGTTCCGAAAAAATATGGTGAAAGCCATAAAACCGGAAGGAGGAACATATTGTTTCGTTAAGAACTTTTCATTAAGGAATTTTTAAACAACTCTTCTTTGAAGAAATCGAAAAAATTTAATTTAATTTAAAGAAATTAATTCAATTCGGTGTTTAATATTTCGTTTCTGATCTCATTAAAAAAGACACTACATATGACATTAAAAATTGTCTGTCGATCATTACTTGATGTTACATTAAAAAGTTAAAAATTATATCAAAAGATGTAATTTATATTATACGGTTTTTTATTAAGATCTTTTTAGATTTTTTTTTCAGAAAAATTTTATAATTATATTTGACAAACATGATAAATATTGAAAGAAATAATAATGTGTGAAAGTAAAATAAAGATAAATAGAAGTTTCATGATTATTTTTTTATCGGAAGAGAGAAATAATTTTGTTACAATTATTGTGTATTTATTATTACGCGTATTTATTATATATTATTTTATATATTACTATATATTATTTTATATATTATTATATATTATATATTATTTTATTATTTTATATATTATTTTTATATTATTATATATTATTATATTATATAATTATATTATTATTATATTATTATATATTAGTAGATTATTATTAGATTATTATAAGATTATTATATTACATATCATTATTATATATTTTGTTACAATTATTTTAAATATAAATATTATTTTATTATTTTATGTTTCATTTAAATATTATTTTATTTATTTTATTATTTTCATATTATTATATATTATTATATTACATATGATTATTATAACTTTTAAAAATTTATAATAAATATTTTTGTAACAAGATTTTCGATTTGGATGATCATCTATCATATTTGGTAAACAATTTTAATAGCACGCGAGTTCGATATTATTTTCAGACGCAGCTCGAGAAGACGATTATTCTGCGCAATTGACAAAGTCATGACATGCAATGAGCAGTGTCTGTTGTGTGAGACAGTCGAATAACAGACTGAGCAAGTGACAATCAAATTCGACACGTAGAGAATGAGATGCATTCACGCAGTCCACTTTGTATTCACTCATGCGAATACTCGCCTTACCATATATTCCAACACGCGTGTATCGATGCATTTCTTACACTGGTAACATGACCAATTATACTTGCGAATGCAAAGTTACCGACCAACTACAAAGTCTGTATTTATTTTTCCCGATGTCATAAACAGATAAAAATATAATAATTAAATTTCTATATTGAAAAATAAAAATTAAACATATTAAAGTATATAAATAATGCGCTGTTTGAATATTTATAAGTATTTTATTATTACTATTTTAAGATTATAACAACTAATTAAATTAATAATTTGTATAAAAAAATGTGAAAAAATTTATTAAATATATGCTAAAATTTCGACAATATTATTTTTATTAATCGAGATTCATATTAATATTTCTGATCACCTTACATTTTTATATCAATATGTATATCAATTATATATTTATTGTTTTTTAAATATAACATTAATTTAGTATATATTTATTATATATTTATTTAAGATATACGTATATTTTTTACATACATTTTTTAGCCCCTTTCAAAATAACTCTTTCATACTTTTTTTATACTACATTGATAATGTTTTTTAAGCATCGTACTCTTTCCTTCTTTCATTTTAAGATTATAACAACTAATTAAATTAATAGTTTGTGTAAAAACTGTGAAAAAATTTATTAAATATATGCTAAAATTTCGACAATATTATTTTTATTAATCGAGATTCATATTAATATTTCTGATCACCTCACATTTTTATATCATTGAATATATATATCAATTATATATCTATTGTTTTTTAAATATAATATTAATTTAATATATATTTATTATATATTTATCATATATTTATTTAAGATATACGTATATTTTTTATATACATTTTTTCCTCTTTCAAAATAATTCTTTCATACTTTCTTTATACTATATTGATAATGTTTTTTAAGCATCGTACTCTTTCCTTCTTTCATTTTAAGATTACAACAACTAATTAAATTAATAGCTTGTATAAAAAAATATGAAAAAATTTATTAAATATATGCTAAAATTTCGACAATATTATTTTTATTAATCGAGATTCATATTAATATTTCTGATCACCTCACATTTTTATATCATTGAATATATATATCAATTATATATCTATTGTTTTTTAAATATAACATTAATTTAATATATATTTATTATATATTTATCATATATTTATTTAAGATATACGTATATTTTTTATATACATTTTTTCCTCTTTCAAAATAATTCTTTCATACTTTCTTTATACTATATTGATAATGTTTTTTAAGCATCGTACTCTTTCCTTCTTTCATTTTAAGATTACAACAACTAATTAAATTAATAGTTTGTGTAAAAAATTGTGAAAAAATTTATTAAATATATGCTAAAATTTCGACAATATTATTTTTATTAATCGAGATTCATATTAATATTTCTGATCACCTCACATTTTTATATCATTGAATATGTATATCAATTATATATCTATTGTTTTTTAAATATAATATTAATTTAATATATATTTATTATATATTTATTTAAGATATACGTATATTTTTTACATACATTTTTTCCCCTTTCAAAATAATTCTTTTATACTTTCTTTATATTACATTGATAATGATTCTTAAGCATTGTACTCTTCCTTTTTTTCATTTTATAAAAAAATAAATAAATTTTCTTTTGTGGCAGTTTATGCTCTTAGCATGTATCGTGCAAAGAGTTCGGTAAACTGCATCGCGGAAACGTGACCGAGCACGATCGAGGCGCATATAACAAAGAAGGAAACGACAGAGAGAAAGAGAAAGAGAGAGAGAGAGAGATGAAAAGGGCTCGTTTCTTATAGTTGTCCTCTCTCAGACGACTCTTGAGGGTTCGAATTTTTCTCTCAGTGCGAGTGATGAGATACATGGCCCCTCCTTCGAGGGGTTACGTCCATCTCGTGCCACATCCTTACTAGCTACGAACTGGATACGTATCCAGGTTTTTCGAAGTTATAGGCCGTATCTTTGTTAACTGATATCCCAAAATGCTTAATATTGTATTTCGATTTTCTCATTTTCTTTATCATAGAAATAATAAAAATAAATATATAGAAGATAAAATATATAGAAGATTTTTTGTTATTATTTTGTAGATATTTAGTAATTTTATTTGCTTTTTAATTTGCACTCTTTGCATAAATAAATTTTCTTTTCTACGGAAAATAAAGAAATTGTAGAATTAGTTTTATAGAGATTTATAAATGTATTTAAAACCATTTCATATTTAATTCAGTATTCAACATTTTTTATATATAATTTTTTTGATATCTATTTATATGTCATTTTTTTCAAAAAAATAATCACGAAATATCATTATATAATAAAGGAAATCTCATGTAATATTGCACAATTTTCATTAATATACTCATATATAAAGTCTCATTTTTACATTTTAAGTCCTAGAATATTATTGCTTATTTTCTTCTCCAAAATATTTATATAATTATTAAGCTTTCGATTATTTATTAAATGTGCAAAAATTTAATGTAGAAATTAAATGGACAAACAATCTTTGAATTAGATAGAAAATAAATTGATAAAATAAAATGCGATGAAATATAATTACTATTAAAAATATTGCATGTATATTTAAGATTTATTGTTAATATATCTAGATTCATTCTAGATTCTTTTAATTTAAAAATAAAAACGGATAATGTTTGTATACTAGAATAATAGATACGCAGCTGTCGTTAACGCAGCCGTCTTTTCCTTGCTCCGTTAATCTACACGGATATGCAGGTAGTGACATTAATGTCTCAAACATGCGATTTTTTATAAGAAGGTATAGGTGTTCATCGTTCCGTGGTTCCCTTTCCTTGGAAGAAAGTAACCAATTGTTAACATATAGGCAATGTGCGAATATTTAATTTATTGTTGGTATTAATTATTAATTAATTTATTAATGTATTAATTGAAAGGATAATTGTTGAAGCAATTTAATAAAAATTGTACTATTAATAAAACTATTAATAAAAATTTGTATAATCTAGAGCTATATTTTTCATGTTAATATTTTAAAAATATATTATTGATCTCAGCAGATTTTGTGTCAAACGAATTTTCATTAATTATTCTTCGGAATAAATTTTTTTTTTGCACATTTTTGCACATTTTTTACTTTGAGGAAATTAAGTGTGCAACTTATAAGGAAGACCCTAAAAATTTGTACTATTAATAAAACTATTAATAAAAATTTGTATAATCTAGAGCTATATTTTTCATGTTATTTTAAAAATATATTATTGATATTTGCAGCATATTTTGTGTCAAACGAATTTTCACGAATTTTTTAATTATTTTTCAGAATAAATTTTTTTTTGCACATTTTTGCACATTTTTTACTTTGAGGAAATTAAGTGTGCAACTTATAAGGAAGACCCTAAAAATTTGTACTATTAATAAAACTATTAATAAAAATTTGTATAATCTAGAGCTATATTTTTCATGTTAATATTTTAAAAATATATTATTGATATCTGCAGGAGATTTTGTGTCAAACGAATTTTCATTAATTATTTTTCGGAATAAATTTTTTTTTGCACATTTTTGCACATTTTTTACTTTGAGCAAATTAAATGTGCAACTTATAAGGAAGACCCTAAAAATTTGTACTATTAATAAAACTATTAATAAAAATTTGTATAATCTAGAGCTATATTTTTCATGTTAATATTTTAAAAATATATTATTGATATCAGCAGATTTTGTGTCAAACGAATTTTCATTAATTATTCTTCGGAATAAATTTTTTTTGCACATTTTTGCACATTTTTTACTTTGAGGAAATTAAGTGTGCAAGTTATAAGGAAGACCCTATTTATTTTCACTTCATAGCCTGCACTCCCGATTAGCCTTAAATGTTATCTACAGAACGGTCGTCCTTTAACGCTTAATTTATTATCGATAAGCCCAAAAAGTGACTGTTTTAAAATTAGTTTACTGACGTACAAATGTGAGAAAATCTTATCTAATCACGTAGCAGGTGCAATCGGTGATATGTTTGTCCTCTTTAAGAGTCTATAGATCTAGGGTCACACTATCTGTCACCTTCGTGTCAATTCTGTATCGATTATATTACAAAGAAGTGTCATCGTTCGCACTTTTAGTGATTCTATTTGTCAAAAAATGCCCGAACTATCGATAAGCGTGGCTTTCGCTAACAAAGCGTTACAGAAACTGTTATCGGTCATGTATAACGCGTGTCATAATGATAAAAAATACGCAATCTCTCTATTCAATACCTTTTTTACGTTCGAAATAAATATGATCGCATGAATTTCGTATAATAATAATACGTATGTTTAATCAATATTGATAAATTTTACTTTCTCTCTCTTTCTTTATTTCTCATATATCTTATATATTTAATTTAAAAAATAAAATTTATATTTAAAAAAATACAATAATTATAAAATATTTTTTTATTTTATAATTATTTTTTTAATATAATTATTTTTTTAATATAATTATTATTAAAAGAATTATTAAACAATTATTATATTTAAAAAAATACAATAATTATAAAATATTTTTTATTTTATAATTATTTTTTAAATATAATTATTTTATCTTTTATTATTGTATTTAAAAGAATACAATAATTATTTTACATAATTACACCGAGTTTGAAAATGATAATCAGTATATATTTAATATTAAAAATTAAAGTATGAGATTGTTGTGATTATATATTTTTATTATTTTTATTTCGAGATGTAATTATTAATATAATACATAAGACTAATACTTAAGAAATATATATATTAAACGTTGTATATTCGAATAATATTAGATACTTTAGAATCTAATATTAATTAATAAAATAATATTAAATAAAATAAATATATAGAAGTAATTATTTTCTGAGAAATTTCTTATTAAACAATCATTATCATCTATTATATGCATAGTATTACTTCAATTAATATCTCGTAATTAGCGCACATTATCGATGAGCGCACACTACCGATGTGGCAAATTACTCGTTGCAGAGATCTGATTGGATAGCGCGAATATACGATAGTGCAATTCATCGTGCAATTTAATGCATTTATCGATGCATCGAGTCGCGAGCTCGTACTTTTGCCCAGGCATGTACGGCTTTGAGAAGATTGTGGGGCTAGGGGTTCGTGTAATCATAAGTTTGCTCTCATCTTTGGGCGGATACATAATAACCCTTCGCCTCTTTTTTTTCTTCTTGTTAAATCGCGTAAAATAACTATCTGCACCAAGCAGTTTGCATGCAACCTTAATCAACCATCGCCAGACGAAATATGTAAAAATATTTTTAAATTGCAAAGTGTGTAAATTGCGTTGTAAAAACCGACTGTATACAAATTTTACAATTTTAACTTTAATAATAAATCTAGAATAATATAGTTTATAGTGCATTTTCATTGTAACTTTTTCCTATCAACTAAATTTTATTATTAATAATTCTTTATTAATAATGAATTTATATTTATAATTTATTATTAATAATTCAATAAAAATTAAAAGCCGATTGTATACAAATTTTATAATTTTAATTTTGATAATCTAGAATAATATACATAGTTTATACTACATTTTCATTGTAATTTTTTGCTATCAATTAAATTTTATTATTAATAATTTCATTATTAATAATTTATTATTAATAATGAATTTATATTTATAATTTATTATTAATAATTCAATAAAAATTAAGAGATAAATTCAAATTATCGCATCAAGTTCTCAATCTTAAAATACAAGATCATGACTTTAATTAATATAAATAAATATTAAGCGAAATTAAAATATGATTTTATTTAAAGTTTTCTCTCTTTCTTTTTAAAATATCTTATAAAGAATATTTTGTGCGCTCCATTGCATAAATATTTAATGCAAATATTTATGAATAAAAGACGTTAAATATTTTTAAATTGCAAATTGTGTAAATTGTATCATAAAAACCGACTGTATACAAATTTTACAATTTTAACTTTGATAATCTAGAATAATATACATAGTTTATACTACATTTTCATTGTAACTTTTTCCTATCAATTAAATTTTATTATTAATAATTTCATTATTAATAATTTATTATTAATAATGAATTTATATTTATAATTTATTATTAATAATTCAATAAAAATTAAGAGATAAACTCAAATTATCGCATCAAGTTCTCAATCTCAAAATACAAGATCATGACTTCAATTAATATAAATAAATATTAAGCGAAATTAAAATATGATTTTATTTAAAGTTTTCTCTCTTTCTTTTTAAAATATCTTATAAAGAATATTTTGTGCACTCCATTGCATAAATATTTAATGCAAATATTTATGAATAAAAGACGTTAAATATTTTTAAATTGCAAATTGTGTAAATTGTATCGTAAAAACTGACTATACAAATTTTATAATTTTAACTTTGATAATCTAGAATAATATACATAGTTTATACTACATTTTCATTGTAACTTTTTCCTATCAATTAAATTTTATTATTAGTAATTTCATTATTAATAATTTATTATTAATAATGAATTTATATTTATAATTTATCATTAATAATTCAATAAAAATTAAACTCAAATTATCGCATCAAGTTCTCGTTTTCAATCTCAAAATACAAGATCATGAGTTCAATTTTAATATAAATAAATATTAAGCGAAATTAAAATATGATTTTATTTAAAGTTTTCTCTCTTTCTTTTTAAAATATCTTACAAAGAATATTTTGTGCGTACCATAAATATTTAATGCAAATATTTCTGAATAAAAGACGTTAAATATTTTGTTAATTTTATTTCTGTGTTTTCTTGGAAAATTATATTAATCTATTTAATTCGAGTAAACTTCTTCAGCTCTTTTGCGGTGATAAATAATGGTTCCCTTGTTATAATGCACGTTGAAATGCACATGCATGGCACGATTCGCAGAAGCTAGCGGCGTCTTTAAAAGGAGCTATTGTGGAGAGGTAAAGACTTGAGGTATCGGGCATTCGATTTAATGCATTTATCGGGCTCTATCGAGACATTCCTGGTCTTTTTACCGAGAGGATGAGCGGACCATGGAACCGGGAGGTTTGTTCTCCACTACCTGCGACTTGTTGCACACATGCCGATCTTGGAAATCTTATACACGGTGCGGATAAGAAAGAAAGAGAGAGAGAAAGAGAGAGAGAGAGAGAGAGAGAAAAGATTAAGAGGGTGAAAAGAGGAGAAATCTGCTGATACTGATAACTATCAATCGCACGACCTCGAGTTCATATCGAATATAAAGATGAATGGAAGCCTAACGCAATCTCGAGGGAATACTTTTCGGATTCTAAGAATAAGATAAAAGAATATACATTTTATGAAGAATACTCAATATTCCACAAAATTTATATTTTCATATTTTTTATATTTTTAATTTATATTTCATCTGACGCGAACGGAAAATATTTGAAAAAATGTCACGTATATTTATTTCATCATTTTTTAATTTAAAATTTCTCTAACTTAATATTTTTTTTATTGAACTTAATATCTTATCTTAATATTTTTTTTTAGTTCATATAGAGCATAAAGATGAATGGCGAAGCCTAACGCATTCTCGGGGGAGTACTTTTCGGATTCTAAGAATAAGATAAAAGAATATACATTTTATGAAGAATATTCAATATTCCACAAAATTTATATTTTCATATTTTTTATATTTTTAATTTATATTTCATCTGACGCGAACGGAAAATATTTGAAAAAATGTCACGTATATTTACTTCATCATTTTTTAATTTAAAATTTCTCTAACTTAATATTTTTTTTTATCTAACATAATATTTTTTTTTAGTTCATATCGAGCATAAAGATGAATGGCAAAGCTTTAACGTATTCTCGGGGGAGTACTTTTCGGATTCTAAGAATAAGATAAAAAAATATACATTTTGTGAAGAATACTCAATATTCCACAAAATTTATATTTTCATATTTTTTATATTTTTATTTTATCTGACGTGAACGGAAAATATTTCAAAAAATGTCACGTATATATTTACTTCATCATTTTTTAATTTAAAATTTCTCTAACTTAATATTTTTTTTTATCTAACTTAATATCTTATCTTAATATTTTTTTTAGTTCATATAGAGCATAAAGATGAATGGCGAAGCTTAACGCATTCTCGGGGGAGTACTTTTCGATTCTAAGAATAAGCTAAAAGAATATACATTTTGTGAAGAATGCTCAATATTCCACAAAATTTATATTTTCATATTTTTTATATTTTTAATTTATATTTCATCTGATGCGAACGGAAAATATTTGAAAAAATGTCACGTATATTTACTTAATCATTTTTTAATTTAAAATTTCTCTAACTTAATATTTTTTTTTATCTAACTTAATATCTTATCTTAATATTTTTTTTAGATCATATAGAGCATAAAGATGAATGGCGAAGCTTAACGCATTCTCGGGGGAGTACTTTTCGGATTCTAAGAATAAGATAAAAAAATATACATTTTGTGAAGAATACTCAATATTCCACAAAATTTATATTTTCATATTTTTATATTTTTATTTTATATTTCATCTGACGCGAACGGAAAATATTTCAAAAAATGTCATGTATATTTACTTCATCATTTTTTAATTTAAAATTTCTCTAACTTAATATTTTTTTTTATCGAACTTAATATCTTATCTTAATATTTTTTTTAGTTCATATAGAGCATAAAGATGAATGGCGAAGCCTAACGATTCTCGGGGAGTACTTTTCGGATTCTAAGAATAAGATAAAAAAATATACATTTTGTGAAGAATACTCAATATTCCACAAAATTTATATTTTCATATTTTTTATATTTTTAATTTATATTTCATCTGACGCGAACGGAAAATATTTCAAAAAATGTCACATATATTTACTTCATCATTTTTTAATTTAAAAATTTCCCTAATCTAATATTTTTTTTTATTTAAACTCAATCTCGTTATACATTCTTTTAAAAATAAAATCTAGGAAATTGCAATATATAAATTTTATAAATAGAATTATATGAAGAGAATATATTCAACCCCTCATTATAATTTTTTTTTAATTTTCTAAATAAATAAATAGAAAATAAAAATAAAAATAAGAAAATAAAAATAAAAATAACTTTTTTTACATTGAAGAAATTCAGTAAGTAATCTTTGCATGTGCAAATCAGGCAGCTTGTCGACTTGAAAAATTAATTTTCTCCGATTGTAACGGAGCGAAATTAATCCAAAATTAACAATGCAAATAACTTGGAGGAAATCGTCGCGTGCCGCGCATATTTCACACGATGACGGTACGCGTGGCTTACTCGCACTATTTTACTCCATGTATAAAACGGTCTTTCTGCTGTCCGTTGTCGGACTGCTTTATGCTCCGCGAAGCACGCAGCGAAAAAGAGAGAGAAAGAGAAAGAGAGAGAGAGAGAGAGAGAGAGAGAGGAGAAGAGAGAGAGAGAGAAGAGAGAGAGAGACTGACAGTGAAAAAGAGAGAGAAATGATCGGAGCCCGGTGCACCTGGCCAGGTGCTACATAACAGTGGGTCAATATGAACATATGACGATACCATCGCGGAACCGTTGAGCGCCAAAATAAAATAAAACGTAAAATAATAATGAAAGAATAGGCAGAAAATTCCTCCTCATTCGCGTTAAAATAATTCTCGACTCGTTAAAATAATTGCATGTACGTTAAATACGTATCATAACACGCATAAGAACGAATTTGAGTGATAAGTGTTTCGAAATTAAATGAATTAATCATTTGACAAACAACGCGATCGAAGAAATTAATTAGAAGTTTCTGAATTTATTATCAAACATCAAAATTTTTTCAATCAAAAAAATGTGTAAAAAATTTAATATCAAACTATCATTAATATAATTTAAAGTACTCCATATTTCAATGTCACGTTAAATTATATGCATTTTTAAATATCTTTAAATTTTTCTTGCTTCTGAAAAGTGTGAAAAAAATTATTATTAAATATACAAAATTATTTCTCGACTTTGTCGGTTTAATGGATTTTTAAAGAATTCCAAAAGATATCCTATCTCTTTAGAAAGTACATTTTTATTACGCCAATATTGCGATTGAAATTACACGACGAGAACCAGTCGATTGTCTTGGTCAATTTTCCTCTTTCGAGCAGAGGACTTGCTTGACGGGATTCTAGCGCGTTCTCGGTAAAATTGTCAAGATATCCACCGGAAAAAGGGACTGTGTGCAAGGAGTCTTTTTTTTTTTCACAGGAAACACCCGCACCTGACGCGATCAACAACGTTAGACAGCTATTCAACGAACCCTTCGTGGCCGTTGCTAATTAAGGAACAATTCCTTCCTTCCTTTCGTTGAAAATCGTCCTTCCTCTTTGCGGAACTATCTTCGTCCGGTTCGTTGTGAAATTAATTCTCCCGAATCACGATAAAAAGGCAGATGTTACTTGCCAGAAATGCGATTTTATTTTGCCAAAAAATGTTTAAAATTTTGATATTTTAAGATACTTTCAAAGGATATTTTCATATCAAAATGTGTGTATATATTTCTTAAGATAAGAAATAAAATATCTATTCCTTTTTAAGAAGTAAGAAATAAAATTACGTAGGGTTGCACAAGATCCAAGATAAGACAATATTCGTAAAAATATTGTATTGGTATTGAAAATTTTCAAAAATTTCAATCTTGTCTTGGTCTTGAGTGAATATTGGTAGCAAAAATCTCGTCTTGTATTGTCTTGTCTCGATTTTATTAACAATTTTTTATCTAATATTAAAAAATTATTTAAATAATATTTAACAGAATTTTTGTAATATAATTTGAAATAATTATTACTATTGTATTATATTTTAATTATAATTATTACTATGTAATCGATATAAATGCCGTCTATTTACTTAAAAAAACATTTACTGTTTCATGGAAAACAGAAAATAATAACTATTTACAGGCTCCAAGGGAATGTGCAGATATAAATATTTTGGAGTGGTAAAAAAATCAGGTTCATATTTATCCCACATTGTCAAAAATGGCTCGAGACATTTTAACTTCAACTGCCTCGTTCGTGCCAGTGGAAAGACTTTTCTCAATAGAAACTCTGACTATCTCAAAAAATAGAACCAGATTACAAAGTAAAGCTTTAAAAGCACTAATGTGCATCAATTCCTGGGTGAAATGCTCTTTAATGTCTAAAATTTACGAGTTTCATTTCTAATTTATAAAAATGTTATATTGCATTAATATTAAATGTTTTTAAATTTATCAATATAAATGTTTTTATTGAATAAAATTTTTTAAAGTATATAGTGATTTTTTTCATTTACAAATATAAATATTTTAGTTTCTTTGAGAACCAATAATCTTGACGAGACTAATAATCTTGACAGTCTTAGTCTTGACTCTTAACTTCTTAGTCTTGTCTCTTAATTAATTAAAAATCTTATCTTGATCTTGTCTTGAAATTCAAGACAAGACAAGCCAATATCAAGACTAATCTTGGTATCTCGTGCAACCCTAAAATTACATAAAAAAAATAAAATTACATATACATAATAAATAAAATTTGAATTAATTAAAATTAATTCGGCTCACCTAAACGCGCCTAATAATTAGATATAATATACACACAGATATGATGAAACAAAATGTCAGATTTGATCTTCAATCCCGACAATCTAATATCAATCATCAATAATATACAATTGTTATCAAAATTATTTTCGCGATTTAAAAATAATATTTAATAAACAAAGTGAGAGAGATTTTGCAGAATATAAAATTGAATACATAAATAAAAAAAAATCATATTATATGTATATAAATCCAAGCTTACAATAGTTCCTTTAGATAATATTAATACTTTCATTTTCAATGTTTTGCGGCTTAAAATAATTCTCGTTTTGCACTCGCATTACACGCTCGTGGTTTGAATTGTCTCGCACTGTCGTAAAAGACTAAAGGGCTCTCTGCCCGCCCTTTGTTTTAGTACCAGATACTATAATATATTCGCATTGTTTCTCGTGGCCGGTTTTCGCCTCGGGCGATTCGCGATCCCGGAGAAGAAACGAGCGTTCGCTCTCTTCTCTCTGGACGCGCAGGAGGAGAGACGGACTCTCTCTCGCTCTGATATATCGCCCGCCAGACTCAATTTTCGTGAGGGAGAGCAACTAAAACCACATTGCATATCCGTTCGCGAACGTTAACGTCGACTTTTCTTTGCAACGTGCCGCGACTCGAATTTATTTACGATCCGACCGCCTTCTTGTATCGCAATTTTTTACATCACCTTCCCGAGAGCACTTCTATCTCGCCATTTTTTAAAAACTCGATTACCGCCTCGTCTCACTTTAAACAAAATATTACTTACCCAAAAGAAAATTTTTAATTCACGAAAAAAAATTTGCAAAAAAAGTAACTTGCAAGTCTGGCCATTTCGATACTTCGAAAAAAAATCCAACTCAATATTTAAAAAAAATTATATAATATAACTCAATATTTAAAAAAAAACACAACTCAATATTTAAAAAAAATTTTAATTTACAAAAAAAAATTTGTAATTTTAAATTTACAAAAAAATTTACAAAAAAAATAACTTGTAATTCTAGCCACTTCGATATTTAAAAAAAAACCCAACTCAATATTAAAAAAAAATTTTTTAATTTACAAAAAATTAAAAAAAAATTATATACTCAATATAACTCAATATTTAAAAAAAAATCTTAACTCAATATTTAAAAAAAATTTTTTAATTTATAAAAAAATTTTAAATTTACAAAAAAAATTTACAAAAAAAAACTTGTAATTTTAAATTTACAAAAAAATTAACAAAAAAAAATAAGTAATTCTAGTCACTTCAATATTTAAAAAAAAACCCAATGCAATATTGAAAAAAAATTATATACTCAATATAACTCAATATTTAAAGAAAAACCCCAACTCAATATTTAAAAAAAAATTTTTTAAATATAAAAAAAGTTCTTTAAACGTGAGCAAAAATTATTTTAATACAAAAAATGTTTTTAAAAATAAGAAAAATCTGGAGAAGATTATAATGAATTAAGTTCATAATTTTTTTCAAACGTAAATCAAGACGTCGAAGAACAATAATGTAAAATATCTTGGATTAATTTCGCGACGAAAATTGACCGTAATACGTCAATCATTTATACCGTATATCCCCAAAGATATCGTCCTTCGAAATTTGTATGTTCGATCGGTGACAACAAGCTTTAACGAGCCATCTGACTGGTGATGCAATACACGTGCATGGCTGACAATGAGCATTCTATTATCGTCGATGATAAAAAAAAAAAATAGCGATGCCCCGACTTTGACATGAGCTTAAACGTCAGACTCCCTCGTTCCACGCGAGTAACAAAGAATCCTAGGTACGCCACTTGCATCCGCTATCGCAATCTAATGCGATAGCGGAATGCATCCCTCGTTTAACGAGAGGAAGGGGAAGAGGGGGGAGAGAGAGAGAGAGAGAGAGAGAGAGAGAGAGAGAGAGAGAAACGGCAGGTAGGTAGCCTCGGCGACGACGGGAACAAGAAGGCACGTACATCACTGTCACCGATTCTTCACGCTGCTCGTCTGACTGATTTCCGCGAGTAAATCATCGCGTTTGTCCCGCCGCTTTGCCTCTAACGCGAGTGGTTTGGCGCGCGCGCGCGCGTGCAACTTTATGAAGATTCAGCGGAACCGTACGTGGGAATGTAATGGGAACATTTGCGCGGAAATGACACAACATGCCATAGACTGTCCATAAATATTACGTAAAGTTTGACGCCTGTCGTAATCTCCCACGCGAGATTGTTATACGGAGGCGTCCTTCGACAATTCTTGGATCTAGGACATCAAAAAATATTAGAGATCGCCCTCAAATTTTTTTCAAGATCTCTCTAATTAAACGTTCTTTAATAACGTATAACATCGTAATATTAATTTATATACAATTTTATATTTTTCTTCATGATTTTTTTGAATGAAAAAAAAAAAAAAAAAAATCGACTTCGACAATTCTTGGATCTAGGATGTCAAAAAATATTAAGATCGCCTCTAAATTTTAAGATCTCTCTAATTAAACGTTCTTTAATAATGTATCATATAACATCACAATATTAATTTATATGATTTTATATTTTTCTTCATGATTTTTTGAAAAAGAAAATAATAATAATAATAATAATAAATGTTATTTATCTGTTTATTATATTAAATCTTCCTACAGCACAGATCATTGTTGTTACATTGCAGCAATATTGCAGCAATATTGCTGTATGAGCTAAAAATTTAATAATAATATTATTATTATTATTATTATTATTTATTGCATTGCTCCAAAATTTTGCAATCGCTATAAGATTGCATAAAATATTTCTTTTTTTCGCAAAATAAATTTTGCGTTAAATGCAGTGTTTCTTATTGCACCGAAGTGCAATATAGCGGTATGAATTTCAATCATCATGCACGATGAAATTATACAGAACAGACTCCCTCGCAATATTATACGAGGCTCTTTCATCTTTCGACAATTCTTGGATCTAAGACATCAAAAAATATTAAGATCGCCTTCAAATTTTTTTCAAGATCTCTCTAATTAAACGTTCTTTAATAACGTATAACATCGTAATATTAATTTATACAATTTTATATTTTTCTTCATGATTTTTTTGAAGAAGAAAAAAAAAATCGACTTCGACAATTCTTGGATCTAGGATGTCAAAAAATATTAAAATCGCCTCTAAATTTTAAGATCTCTCTAATATAAACGTTCTTTAATAGCGTATAACATCGCAACATAAATTTATACAATTTTATATTTTTCATGATTCTTTTGAAAAAAAAAAAATAAAAGATTTTATTTATCTGTATTTATTATATTAAATCTTCCTACAGCACAGACCATTGTTGTTATATTGCAGCAATATTGCTGTATGAGCTGAGAATTTAATATTATTATTATTATTATTATTATTGCATTGCTCCCAAATTTTGCAATCGCTATAAGATTGCATAAAATATTTCTTTTCTTCGCAAAATAAATTTTGCGTTAAATGCAGATCTCTCTAATTAATAACGTTCTTTAAAAACGTATAACATCGCAATATTAATTTATACAATTTTATATTTTTCTTCATTTTTTGAAAAAGAAAATAATAATAATAATAATAAATGTTATTTATCTATTTATTATATTAAATCTTCCTACAGCACAGATTATTGTTGTTACATTGCAACAATATTGCAGAATTTAATATTCTTATTATTATTGCATTGCTCCCAAATTTTGCAATCGCTATAAGTTTGCATAAAATATTTCTTTTTTTCGCAAAATAAATTCTGCGTTAAATGCAGTGTTCCTTATTGCACCGAAGTGCAATATAGCGGTATGAATTTCAATCATCATGCACGATGAAATTATACAGAACAGATTCCCTCGCGATATTATACGAGGCTCTTTCATCCTTTGATAATTCTTGAATCTAGGATTTTAAAAAATATTAAAATCGCCTTCAAATTTTAAGATTTCTCTAATTAAACGTTCTTTAATAACGTATAACATCGCAATGTAAATTTATACAATTTTATTTTTTCATGATTTTTTCGAAAAAAAAAAAAAAAAAAAAAATAATAAAAAATTTTATTTATCTGTTTATTACATTAAATCTTCCTACAGCATAGATCATTGTTGTTACATTGCAGCAATATTGCAACAATGTTGCTATATGGGCTGAGCATTTAATATTAATATTATTATTATTATTGCATTACTCCCAAATTTTGCAATCGCTATAAGGTTGCATAAAATATTTCTTTTCTTCGCAAAATAAATTTTGCGTTAAATGCAGTGTTTTTTTATTGCACCGAAGTGCAATATCGCGATATGAATTTCTATCATCATGAAATTATACAGAACAGACTCCCTCGCGATATTATACGAGGCTCTTTCATCCTTTGATAATTCTTGAATCTAGGATTTTAAAAAATATTAAAATCGCCTTCAAATTTTAAGATCTCTCTAATTAAACGTTCTTTAATAACATATAACATTGCAATATAAATGTATACAATTTCATATTTTTCTTCATGATTTAAAAAAAAAAATTTCTTTATTTGTTTATTATATTATTAAATCTTTATCGTTATTAAATTTTTCTACAGCACAGACCATTGCTGTTACATTGCAGCAATATTGCTGTATGGACTGAGAATTTAATATGATTATTATTATTATTATTGCATTGCTCCCAAATTTTGCAATCGCTATAAGATTGCATAAAATATTTCTTTTTTTCACAAAATAAATTCTGCGTTAAATGCAGCGTTCCTCATCGCACCGAGATGCAATATCGCGGTATGAATTTCAATCACCGTGCACAATGAAATTATACAGAACAGACTCCCTCGCGATATTATACGAGGCTCTTTCATCCTTTGATAATTCTTGAATCTAGGATTTTAAAAAATATTAAAATCGCCTTCAAATTTTAAGATCTCTCTAATTAAACGTTCTTTAATAATGTATAACATCGCAATATTAATTTATACAATTTTATATTTTTCATGATTTTTTCGAAAAAAAAAAAAAAAAAATAATAAAAATTTTATTTATCTGTTTATTATATTAAATCTTCCTACAGCACAAACCATTGTTGTTACATTGCAGCAATATTGCAGAATTTAATATTCTTATTATTATTGCATTGCTCCCAAATTTTGCAATCACTATAAGGTTGCATAAAATATTTCTTTTTTTCGCAAAATAAATTTACATAAAATTATTATATAAAATTATTAATATAAAAAAATATTAAATCGCCTTCAAATTTTAAAATCTCTCTAATTAAACGTTTTTTAATAACGTATAACATCGCAGTATAAATTTATACAATTTTATATGTTTTCTTCATGAATTTTTTGAAAAAAAAAATAAATAAATAAATAAATAAATAAAAAATTTTATTTATCTGTTTATTATGTTAAATCTTCCTACAGCACAGATTACTGTTGTTACATTGCAGCAATATTACTGTATGGGCTGAGAATTTAATATTATTATTATTATTATTGCATTGCTCCCAAATTTTGCAATCGCTATAAGATTGCATAAAATATTTCTTTTTTTCACAAAATAAATTCTGCGTTAAATGCAGCGTTCCTCATCGCACCGAGGTGCAATATCGCGGTATGAATTTCAATCACCGTGCACGATGAAATTATACAGAACAGGCGGAGTCTCATCATCGAGAAACGAACATCCGTCAAATTCTGCACACCGTTGACGGACCTCGCTTATCCCCGGCCTTAACGACCCACGAAGCAATTATCCCTCGCGGCGGCTCAAAGCCAATATGGCGATAAATCAACGTCAAAGTAATGATCTCGCAATCAAAACAATTACCCGACCGCGATTCGATTTCGCGCGCGCGAACTATGAGCGGATGCTAACTTAAAGTGAAAAGGAAATCCCGAGACTACCGACCAGGATATCGATTATACCTGGCTCTGGTAATTAGCTGTCCTGTTTCTGTTCTCGCGAGAATTACGAGCGCCAAAACGAGAGACACAAAGTCCAACCGGCATTCCTAATTACGGATTTAGCTGTCTGACGCAATGCGTAACGCAACATTCGAATCGTAGATACTAGGGGGCTGCTGATTTAGCTCCAAGACTTCGATATGCGAACTTCGAAGCTTCGAAATTTCTAGGTCAAAAGGTCATACTACAATGATAAATACATATTTATAAAATTATAGGACAAAATCTGAAAAATAAGTTGAAAAATATGCCCAAAAATTTTGATTTTCAATAATTTTTTAATAATTTTTAACAATTTAATTTTTAAATAATTTTTATATAATATCATATAATAATTAATTCACTTTTATTTACAATATTTTCAATATTCCTTCTATAAATTTGTAAGAATATATTTTTCGAAATTTCGAAATTTCTAAGATCATACTACAGCGATAATACATATTTATAAAATTATAGGACAAAATCTGAATAAAATGCTGAATAATAAATTGAAAAATATGCCCAAAAATTTTGATTTTCAATAATTTTCAATAATTTTTTAATAATTTTTAATAATTTAATTTTTAAATAATTTTTATATAATATCATATAATAATTAATTCACTTTTATTTACAATATTTTCAACATTCCTTCCATGAATTTGTAAGAATATATTTTTCGAAGCTTCGAAATTTCTAAGATCAGACTACAGCGATAAATACATATTTATAAAATTATAGGACAAAATCTGAATAAAATGCTGAAAAATAAATTGAAAAATATGCCCAAAAATTTTGATTTTCAATAATTTTTAATAATTTTTAACAATTTAATTTTTAAATAATTTTTATATAATATCATATAATAATTAATTCACTTTTATTTACAATATTTTCAATATTCCTTCCATAAATTTGTAAGAATATATTTTTCGAAGCTTCTAAGAATATATTTTTCGAAGCTGCTAAATTGTAAAATATGCCCAAAAATTTTGATTTTCATTTTTAATAATTTTTTAATTATTTTTGATAATTTAATTTTTAAATAATTTTTAAATAATTTTTATATAATATCATATAATAATTAATTCACTTTTATTTACAATATTTTCAATATTCCTTCCATGAATTTGTAAGGATATATTTTTTCGAAGTTTCGAAATTTCTAAGATCACACTACAGCGATAAATACATATTTATAAAATTATAGGACAAAATCTGAATAAAATGCTGCTAAATTGAAAAATATGTCCAAAAATTTTGATTTTCAATAATTTTTAATAATTTAATTTTTAAATAATTTTTATATAATATCATATATTAATTAATTCACTTTTATTTACAATATTTTCAATATTCCTTCCATGAATTTGTAAAAATATATTTTTCGAAGCTTCGAAATTGTAACAATTCTAATCGATATCACTGCTGTATTTCATTTACAGTCTGATAGAGCAATCGATCATGAACATAGTTCGACTATTAATTAATTACATGCATCGTAAAACGACGCACAATGAAGATGTATTCGCCATCATAATTAAAATACGCATTATGCTTGTCTGATTTTAAATTTTATCATCCGGCAGACAAATAATTTTTTGCAAAAACAGTAATTAATAACTTCTTTTGCAAAAATTAAATTAATAATTGAGATGGATTTTTTAATTATTTGAGTTAATAAAAAAAAAATTTTTTTCATATTTCAATATGCCTAATAATTTACGTACGTTGTGCATGTATTATTTTAAGAGAAAAATTAGCATATTAATTTCCATAATATTATATGTAATACACAAGATATTAGTAAAAACAATAGAAAAAAAAATATTGTAATAGCAAATTGACAAAATGTATCTTTATTTAATGTATTTTTATTTAATGTATTTTTATCTAATGTATTTTTATCTAATGTATTTTTATCTAATGTATTTTTATTTAATGTATTTTTATTTAATGTATTTTTATCTAATGTATTTTTATTTAATGTATTTTTATTTAATGTATTTTTATTTATTTTTATTTAAAAGATAAAAAGAAATTAAAAAACTTTTTACTATCGAGAGCATCAAAAGAGAGAATGCAATCATTCTCAATAAATCAAGACCAGACAATCATATTCAAATTAGAGTCATTATATAACTGCTTAGTATTATTATAAATTCTAAGGTGTTAATGCTGCCGAGAATATAAACGTGACTTTCTCGATGAAATACAGTTGTTAATCGCATATCTCGAGTTATTGTATATTATCATTATTCAATTAAAGAGATATATATCACATTAAAGAGAATGGATGCGTCTCATCGAATACCAGCACGAATTATCTAGCTGTTACGAGATAAACCCAACAAACACGATTCTCAAACGAGTGAAACACGCGTTAATAATTCCCGCGAGTGTCGAACACCCGAGAACCCTGGGAAATTTAGCGCACGTGGTTCTTTGAAGCTTTCAACAGATTTTGCATTTCAGTCATTGACTTTGCTGCGATTTTTCTCAATTTTATTCTCACAATATTCACTTAGAAAAATTATTTTTTCGATTGTAATTCGTTGTAAATTTATGCAAATATTCGATAAATTTCGACACGTAAATATGAAACAAAAATGAAATAAAGTTTCTATTGATATAAAGTGGATAAAAGCTAGTGATATTTAAATAAGTAGTGAATTTTTACTTCACGTATAAAAATCAATTATGTGAAAAAATTAGAAATTCAATAAATATCCTTGGAACAAATTCTATAAATAATTTCTATGAGATTTATAAATACAATTGAAATAAATAAATAATTTTTGATCACATATTTGATTAAAAAAATTCGACATATTTATTTAATAAATAATAGCAGGAAATTATAATAAATCTTTTGGAAATTATTTATAAAATTTCTTCCAAGCGTTTATTGAATTTTCAATTTTTAATCATATTATTAGTGATAATTAGTATTTGAATACACATATTACTAGCTTTCAATAGAAGTCATTGACTTTGCTGTGATTTTTCTCAATTTTATTCTCACATTATTCACTCAGAAAAATTATTTTTTCGATTGTAATTCGTTGTAAATTTATGCAAATATTCGATAAATTTTGACACGTAAATATGAAACAAAAATGAAATAAGATTTCTATTGATATAAAGTGGATAAAAGCTAGTAATATTTAAATATGTAGCGAATTTTTACAATATTTCACGTGTAAAAATCAATCATGTGATTAAAAATTAGAAATTCACTAAATATCCTTGGAACAAATTCTATAAATAATTTCTACAGATTTATTAATACAATTTTTCGCTATTATTTATGAAATAAATAAATAATTTTTGATCACATATTTGATTAAAAAATTCGATATATTTATTTAATAAATAATAGCAGAAAATTATAATAAATCTTTTGGAAATTATTTATAGAATTTCTTCCAAGCATGTTTATTGAATTTTCAATTTTTAATCATATTATTAGTGATAATTTAGTATTTGAATATTACTAACTTTCAATAGAAGTTATTGACTTTGCTGTGATTTTTCTCAATTTTATTCTCACATTATTCACTCAGAAAAATTATTTTTTCGATTGTAATTCGTTGTAAATTTATGCAAATATTCGATAAATTTCGACACGTAAATATGAAACAAAAATGAAATAAAAATTCTATTGATATAAAGTGGATAAAAGCTAGTAATATTTAAATATGTAGCGAATTTTTACAATATTTCACGTGTAAAAATCAATCATGTGATTAAAAATTAGAAATTCACTAAATATCCTTGGAACAAATTCTATAAATAATTTCTATGAGATTTATTACTAAATAAATAAATAAATATAAAAGTGAAAATAAATAAATATAAAAATTTTGAAATAAATAAATAAATTTTAATCACATATTTGATTAAAAAATTCGACATATTTATTTAATAAATAATAGCGAGAAATTGTAATAAATCTTTTGGAAATTTATAGAATTTCTTCCAAGCATTGAATTTTCAATTTTTAATCATATAATTAGTGATAAATTAGTATTTGAATATTACTTTCAATAGAATTAATGCAAATATTATATCAATAAAATTAATCAAATATTTTAGTACAACATATAAAATTTATAAAAATTGATTATAAAATTGATTATGTAAATTGATTAAAAATTGATTAAAAATTGATGATATAAATTGATTTATTTAATCAATTGATTAAATGATTCAATTTATAAAAATTGATTTACATAAATTGACCGACTTACCTTGACATAGGAGTGAAACTTGACTTTGCTCGGCGAGACAGGTGGGCTGTTCGGGGGTCTCGGTTGCGCTGGAACGTATAAGAAGTTCTGTACGTCGACCAAGAAGCCCTTCCTGACGTAGTGCCTGCTCTTGGGACTCGTCTGTATATCCTCCTCGCGTTTCGCCTTCTTCAACGTCACCTTCAGATTCTCCTTGATATTCTGCTTGCGCAGAATGTAACTCATCCTCCTTCCGTTGGCACCAGAATCGTTCTCGCAGATCCTCCTCCAAACCGTAGACACCATACTGACCGAGCAGAGATCCGGAGGTCCAAGATAAGACAGAATCTTCGACACCAGGTTCAAATGATTGCTCTCCTCTCCCAGGAGAGACAGGAAATCCACCTTCTCCCTTCCCGTATGATCCACGGTGGCTCTACGAATATTATTTCGCACCAGACCACGATTGCTGAAGTCCAGCCTCTTCGGTTTAATCTCGGACAGGTCCGCGATGCACAGTTTACTCAGTTTCTGATTCTCCGACGTGATCGCGGGGCTGATTCTTCTGCGAGCCGGCGAGATGACAATCCGCGGTATCGAGACTCTGAGTCTCGGGGGTGTTGCCTGAACCTGCGATTTACCCTCCGAATGGACTAGCTTCATCTCCACGTCCTCCTCAACGGGCTCCGAGGCCACGAAGGACGAGGAGGGCACCGCCGGCGACAGGGGCGGCGACAGGAGCTGGAAATCGCTGGACGCGGGAGTGATGAGTACCGTGGTCCTCCAGTTCCTCCGGTTCTTGATCCTGAGGATCTCGGTGTACTTATTATCGGCGCAGCTCGGCGTAGAGTGCACCAGGCTGAGGCTTTGGTTGACATTCGTGCACGACGATTCCTGCTCGACGGAGGAGCTCTCGGAGACGAGGTAGCCGGACTCCGAGGCGTTCAACGTCTGGCTGAGCTTGGAGCGGCGTCTCTGCGTCTTCTCGCACTGAAACGGATCCGTACGATATCTGCAGCGCTTCTTGGCCGACAATAACGCGCCGGAGGACGATCGTGTCCTGTAGCCGGTCGTCATCGAGCTGCAGCCGCTCGTGTGAGGTGTCAGAATCGACAGGTAGCCGCTGTCCACGCTGTCGTGGGAACTGGCGTCGACGGAGATGGGCATGCTCTCGACCTCCTCCATCCTGCCGTTTTTATCTGCCACGAAACGAACGATTTTTCAAAGTCTCGCACCCTGCTCATCAGCTTCAACTACCCTTCAAGCTTAGGACTTACCTATTGTTGTGACCTTTTTATGGCATCTGAGAAAAACACTGATAATACACCTCGTGTTTACACACGTATATCATTACACAATCGAGTTTCTAGCGTTCGGGATATCGATGTATCTCCACTGGAAGTCCCGAAAAAAAAAAATATAACGTAAATATTATTTCGTCCTCGAAGCACTGTGTCAAACGAGACGATTTTTTCCCCCTCGGCGTCAATCATACGACGAGTGTCACCAATCGCTTCGCGGTGAAGTTAGCTACACCGCGAAGTCGGGCGCTTGACGTTTCGATACTGTTGACACGGACCGCTCATCTCGCCTCGCACTTCACTCACGTGTGCGTCGCGCGGGAAACACGCACTTCGCATCTGCCGTGTCCTTCCCCCTCCTCTCCTTCTTCTCGCCCCTTCTCGCCAACAGCACCACCAGGAGGCTCATGGAGAGAGGTCACCCTTCGCGCGTTTCGTATAAATAAAAAGCCCGGCCGACTTTCACCGCGATCGACCTTCACGCGAACATGACAAACGGAATATTTCCCGATTCTCGCGGATAAATATAAGGATAATAATTTACCCTGAGTCCGGTTGTCCCCGCGAACGGCCGGGGGTGGCTAGCCCGGGAAAACACGCAGCTCTCCCCTCGAGGAGCGTCCGGCGCCGCGGCGTTCCACCGACACATTGAGAGCAAAACGTCTCGTGTATTCCCTCGCTGCACGCGCGCCCCCCACGCGCGCCGGCCGGCCAATCGCGCGCGCCCCCGCGCGCGCCAGCCGGCCAATCGCGCGCGCCCGCGCGCGCCAGCCGGCCAATCGCGCGCCCCCCGCGCGCGCCAGCCGGCCAATCGCGCTTCCCCGCGCGCGCCAGCCGGCCAATCGCGCGCGCCCCACGCGCGCCAGCCGGCCAATCGCGCGCGTCGCCTCGTCCCGCCGATAGTTGCCAAGCGGCTCCCATTGGCCGGGCGTCCCGGATGCTGCAAAAAGCGCGCGAGCGGGCTTCTGTCGCCGGGAGATTTTTCCCTTCGCCTTCTCCAATTTCCGTGCTACTCATGCGTGAGCGCGGTGCATCGGGGTGCACCACATCCGGCGCTACAGATGGCTCTCGGTTAATCGAGGCGGCTGTGTTAGCTTCTTCTTTCTCCAGGAGACGAATATTTCTGCGGATAAAATTGTTGCTCCTCACGGAAATAATTATGATCGCCAAATTGATGATTGAATAATTTGTTTGAATTTTTACGCGTATGCGATGTTACTTGAGGATGAAAATAATGTTTGTTATAATATACTTTATATTAATGTTGCGAGTATTAAAAGAGAAAATTGGGAAGAATGGGATATTTCAAGTGAAATTTCTATTAATATTGACTGTTTTGGAGCGATTTATAAAATATACTTTGGAGAAACGTTATTTAATCGTGTGTTTAAAATATATAAGAAACACAATAATGTGACAATATTTACATTTTTAGTTTGAAATTGATTGTTTTTCAAAATATGTATAAAAAAAAAGAGAGAGAGAGGATAATACATATGAATAGTGTCCAATCATTTCATCATCACCTGCCATCGCACTAACGTCATCTAGTGACAGCTCGTGCATTAAGATAACAAAATTTTCTACTTGTTCGACATGAGAGGGCGTTCTTCAAACAGCGTTTAATCAACCAATCAGAATTTGAAGATAATTTAATTAATTAATTAATTATTATTATTTAATATTAAATTTTGATTTTTAAGCATTTTTAAATTCAATCCTACTTTTAAGTCGTTATTTCCAATTTCTAACTTAGTGTTATACCAGTGAATTAAGCTACCCTCTGAGCATTTTTATTTTTCTTTCAAGGTTTCTATCAATAAATGCATATCTAATTTTTCATTTAGCAATAAGTTCAATTTACTTTATGTACATAATTTATAATAATAACTATACTTTAATAATACTTTATGTATATAATTTTAATAATACTTTTTTATACAATTTTAATAAAACTTTTAATAATACTTTTTTATACAATTTTAATAAAACTTTTAATAATACTTTATGTATATAATTTATAATAATAATAAATTTATAATAAATAATAAATTTATAATAAATAATAAATATATAACAAATTTATAATAAACTATATAGTACAAATTTAAAATAAGTACCTACTGTAGATAACGAATTTTGTAAATAACACTGGCCTACAGCCAATGTCTCGCTTTTGCTCAATAAAAAAAAAAAAAAAAAAAAAAATCAGAATAAAGACATCCTTTCTATATTTTACCCGACGATGGATCTTCAAATATAATGTCAGAGACGTCTGAATTCTGCTGGGCAGATGGCTTTAGTTGTTACTTATCTTCTATTTGTATTTTTTTTTTTCCTCTTTGATTAGATAGGCCAGCCTTCTTCATCTGCGCATGCGCCAGTTCTTCCAATATATATAGCTCGCCGGCGAGCCGCAGCTCGCAGGATTGTTGCGATCTATGTTGAAACAACCAATCATGGTCGAAGAGGTCGACGAGGCCGAGAAAATCGAGATAGTCGAGAAACCGCTCGAGAAAGCAGACGTTCCGAGCGATATAAAGAAGAAAAGGAGGAAGGGCAGAGGATTGTTGTACGCGATCGTATTCGTTTATATTGTCAACGTGGTGAGCCTGATACTTCACGGCTTCAGGAAGAGAAAGAAGGCGAAACAACTGGAAGAATAAGAGAGATGGAGTCCAGCAAGTCTGAATCTGCGCAAAAACCAACTATGGTATATATTTGTGGAGGTAAAGGCACAAGTTTCTTCTGTTACTTCGTAATATATTTCATTTCTTTCGCAGGCATAACATTGTGACGTCAGAATTCAGTTGAACGCACATTCTCTTGTTGTATTTGTTTTTTTTTTTTTTTTTTTTTTCGCCGAATAGAAAGAAACGAATACCGGCGAGTGAGATTCATAACCTTACTTTTCATGTTGATAAATACAATCATGTTGGTCATTTCATGTTGATAAATTCACTTTATTAAAAAAAAAAATGGTAAATACATTAGGCTAATATTACGTTTGTCGTACAATAAATTTTTTAAGCACATTGATTGGCAGAAAATTTCTGAAGAATCAAAAATTACTATCCCAATCAATTTATTTATAAAATTTATCGTACAATAAATGTAATATTAACCTTAGATTGATTAAAACGCAGTCTCGAATGTATCCATTTAACAGAAGAATTCAGTTGAATCTTAGGCCAATATTACATTTGTTGTACAATAAATTTTTTAAGCACATTGATTGGCAGAAAATTTCTGAAGAATCAAAAAATTACTATCCCAATCAATTTATTTATAAAATTTATCGTACAACAAATGTAATATTAACCTTTGATTGATTAAAACGCAGTCTCGAATGTATCCATTTAACAGAAAAATTCAGTTGAATCTTAGGCCAATATTACATTTGTTGTACAATAAATTTTTTAAGTACATTGATTGGCAGAAAATTTCTGAAGAATCAAAAAATTACTATTCCAATCAATTTATTTATAAAATTTATCGTACAACAAATGTAATATTAACCTTAGATTAATTAAAACGCAGTCTCGAATGTATCCATTTAACAGAAGAATTCAGTTGAATCTTAGGCCAATATTACATTTGTTGTACAATAAATTTTTTAAGCACATTGGTTGGCAGAAAGTTTCTGAAGAATCAAAAAATTACTATCCCAATCAATTTATTTATAAAATTTGTACGACAAATGTAATATTAACTTTAGATTGATTAAAATGCAGTCTCTAATGTATTCAAATTAACAGTAAAAACTCAGTTGAATCTTAGACCAATATTACATTTATTGTACAATAAATTTTTTAAGCACATTAATTGTCTGCAAGATAGAAAGTTTCTGAAGATTTAAAAAATTGCTATCCTGTAGCCAATCAATGTACTTAAAAAATTTGTTGTACGACAAATGTAATATTAGCTTTAGATTAATTAAAACGCAGTCTCGAATATATTCAAATTAACAATAAAAACTCAATTGAATCTTACTCGCAACAAAGAGAATGTC
>JAPIVC010000381.1:0-231807 GCA_030586385.1 Camponotus fellah | reverse complement strand
TCATAAAAAATGTAACTGAGATAATTTAGAAAATCATGTATATAGGGTGTTGAAAAAAAAGTGTTACATATTTTGATAGCAGGTAGTATGGATCAAAACAAGAAGAAAAGGTCTAATAAACATGGGTCCTAAAACTGATATCTTCAAAGATATAAGCTATTTTGTTATTTGAGTTCTTTGTCATTTTCTTATTAGTCGTGTCATCTTTAGAATGTAATGAACGTCTTAAAGAATCATGCACTCTTTCAAATCACGCACCATAACTTCATTTCTAAAAATTAATTCTCTAAGACGTAGGGGGCTGAATCATGTGTGGAAGTGAATGGCAATCACATAGAGCACCTCCTCTAATGCTGAGTCAGCATTAAAACTTTTTGTTTTTTGTAAAAAAAATGTTTTTATTTTGTTATGTTGTAGTACATTCAGTTTCTTTACTGCAGTTTTTTTATGGAAGATAAATGATTACATTTCATATTAAAATAAAAATTGTTTCTTTATCTCTCTTTGTTTATTTTTTTGTTTTTTAAAGCACCTAGAAAAAAGATATCCCTATTGTACCCCATTCTCCCCTACTCCTTTGTTCATTACATTCTCAGATCACATCAAAGATGACAAGACTAATAAGAAAATGACAAAGAGCTCAAATAACAAAATAGCTTATATCTTTGAAGATATCAGTTTTAGGACCCATGTTTATTAGACCTTTTCTTCTTGTTTTGATCCATACTACCTGCTATCAAAATATGTAACACTTTTTTTTCAACACCCTGTATATGTCGATATATTTAATCTACTGTCTAAAGAAGTATTTAAATTATCATTATTTTATTTTGAATCAAGTCGTTCTATCTTACAATTAATTTAATATCCATACATAGTGATATTGCTTTTATCGCTAATAATATTTTTGTTATTTTATAGACACAATAAGTCTAATATAAAATAAATAAATATTAAAAATAAGAATCTAATATTAAACATTAGGAAAAGAGAAAAATAGAAAGATGTTTTTTCTTTTGTTGATATTTAATATTTAACTTTTATTCTCAATATATTGTTTTTATTGTAGAAGTTTTAATGATAGTTAATATTTGCTTTTGTTATTTTATGATAATTAATATTTGCTTATAAGTTATTCTATGTTAAACAAATTATTTATTCTTTTTAAGTTGTGAATTTATATACAAATAAAATATTATATATATTACGTTAGAGATATATATAAATATGTTACAGATATATATATATATATATATATCAATATATATATATATATACAATATATATATATATATATATTTCTCTTTTTTTTATTTTTCTCTTCTAATAATTTATAAGAATTTCTCAGTAAACATTTTCATTTTAGATACTTATTATAAATATATATATATATATATATAATATATTATACACACACACACACACACACACACACACACACACACACGGGTGTGTGTGTGTGTGTGTGTGTGTGTGTGTGTGTGTTATTATATATAATTCATTATATATTTCACATATATAATATGTAATTTTTCATTGGTAATTTTTGACCCAAAAGTCCTATTTTATATAATTTTATATAATTATTATAATATATATAATATTATAATACAAAGAATATATTATATAACATAATCTATAACATAACAATATATTATAAATATTATTATATTAATGATAATATTTTACATAATAATGTGCATAATAATTATAATAAAATTACATAATGTAATGTTATACTTTTAAACAAATAATGTGTGTATTCTATCTATCATTTTTTTTATAATCTTTTAATTTCAATATTTATATTAATATAATTATACAGATTATTATATTATAATTGTACACATTATTTAATTAAATATGATTATTTTATTAAAATATAAAATATTTAATTTGTAACTTGTAATTGTTTAAGAATTTATGTAAAATATTTGTATAATTATATTTTTAATATTAAAATACATTTCATAAAATAGATTATTCATTTGGATGGTACTCAAGCACGTCCGCCAAAAATAGTTCAATTCAACAATGGTAATATGCCGTATGAACTATTAATAAAATCGAATACTACAATTTCAAATCTTGGAAAATTTGAACCAATGGAAATAGTAGATACCACACCGGAGAAAATTGAATTATCTGAAGTATTAAATGCTACAAAAAGTCGCATTAGTGAGTATTCTTTATATAATTTCTTTTTTTTATTAATATAATATAATTAATATAATATTATTATAATATAAATATAATAATATAAATATTTTTTATATAATTTCTTAATCCATATATCTTTTTTTAATTAATTCATTATTAGTATTTGAAATAAATATAGTATAATAAATAAATATTTTTTCTTATATCAATCGTTTACATATCAAGCATTCAAATTTTAAATTGTTCAAAATTATTTTTTAAACTATTCTTTCATAAACTTTAATTATTTGGTGTTTTTAAATTTTGAGTAATTGAAATTTATTTAAAAAATATAGTTTTAAAAAATTAAATAAATGAAAATGATTGATATTTAGATGATAACAGAAAAAAATTTATTCGTTATAAATGACTCAGATGTTAAGTGATCCACGCAAATTTGATTTTAAATTATTAAAAGATTTAAAACGTAGATAATATGTTCTATTATTATTTAATACAATTATGTGAAACACTTGTTAAAATTTTAAAAGAAATGCTCTATATATAACAACGCTTATGTAGTAATAATGGACTGTCTTTCCTCATCACGGATTAATATTTATGTAAATTGATGAATCTTTCTTAATTAGTCTCATTAATTAATTGTTATAAAAATCATAAAATGATAGAAAATTTTTCTTTTTTCTGTTTAACTTTTTCTATTTACACGAGAGATAATATAGTTATTATTGGATATCCTGCATATACACATACATATACACACTTACACAATAAAGTATTTTATATAAAATACTATGAAATAAACTATGAATATGATTATTATAATTATAAAAATTAAATTACAATGTTTTTAACATAATGATGACTATAATTAGGAAATGAGTTATTTTGGGACTCATATTTATATAGCATTTTTTTCTTCTTTTTGGGTTCCGAATCATTTTTCGAAGTTGCGGACAGTTTTTCGGACACTATATATAATATACGCGTATAATATATATATAAAATCAGAAATTTATTAAAAAGTAATAACATGATTATTGATAATACAATATAATATAAAATATTATTTATATCTTTTAGAATTTTATTATACTTATTTAAAATAGCATTATATTTATTTAAAATAGCAATATATTTTATATATAATTATTATTATTTTTGTTAATATATATTCGTCAAATATTTGTAGTGTTGAGAGGATACGTAAAGACGAATTTTGCTGAAGTATATAACAATAACATGAACAAAAATATTGGATGTGGTGCAATAACTGATGGCACGTACAAACTGGAAATTCACATAATAAATTTTAGTAACGATGATTACTTTTTACTTGATATCAAAAAAGGCGATCATGTAGAAATTATTGGTATTATGCAAACTACAGGTAATAAACTAAACTATTCAATTTTTATTTTTATCCTTATATTTGTTTAAATATTACAAAATCAATTTATATAAAAAGTAAGAGCCATTTTAATTTAAAAAAAATGAAACTTTTAATTTTCAAATCTTTATATAAAATTTAATATAAAATTTTTACTTATAAAAGTTATAAATTTTCACTTATAAAAAATAAATATAATACGTAATTAGCTGCTCAAAATCATTCAATTTTTTTATATGTAATAATAACTTTTCATATAACATATAATTTTTTACAAATTAAAAACTCAAATATATAAATTAATAGATAGCTCATGTTATATAGTATATAACAATAAATGAAAATATTTTTAATAAATAATTAAAATTTTGTAATTTATATATATATGTATATATATATATATATATATATATATATTTATATTTATGTTTAATTATACTATTTACATTTATTTATTAATATTTTTACAACTTTTAGTTACGCCATCATTTTTAGTAGTTAATAATATAGAAAATATGAAAAAAATCGCAGGACATATGCCGCTTCTAACTTTAATAAATGGAACAAAAACTTTAAAAAGAAAGATAGATGAAGTGTCATGTAATCAGGTATAATTATTATAATTATATAGTACACATACACATACACACACACATATATATATATATATATATATATATATATATATATAATTAATTTATATATTCTTTTCACAGGAGCAGAATAAGAGGAATCCAACTTCCACATAATGTCATAGTTATTGTTATTTTCCTTCATCTTCTCAACAAGAAATTGACAGAACTATTTTTTTTGTGATATTATACTTGATGATTTTTTTTAACTTTACTTATAATTCAATATTAAATTCTATAAACTAAACAAATTTAATTTTGATTTTATATATTAACAAATGTTTCATTTATAAATATGTATGTTGGATGGGATTTGCGCGAGAAGGGCGATTAAGCGAAAACGCAAATGAGCTCCACTCGTTTATTAGGTACGCAAAGAACTATAAACCACTCAGGTATAAACGCGAACAGATAACGTGAGTATTAGCTCGAGAACGGAATTGAGAAGAAGAGAAAGGGAACAAGCGGCGGGCCAGTAGAGTTAAAGAAAAAGTCGCGTAGAGCCCCGACAGAGGGCAGCGCGATTTCGGACATGAGATCACGGATCGCTCACGTGGCAGGGAACCCGCCGTTTTCCAACACTTCCCCTCGAGACGTGGTCAGGTCCGATGGTATAACTGATTTAAGACCCATCATATCGGCGCATCGTCGGTGCTTGGGTCCAGATAATCCTTTAGTCATCACGTCGGCCAACATATCGTCTGTAGAAATATGCTCGACTTTCAGATGATTCTTCTGAATAGCATCCCGGATGAAGTGATACCTCAGGTCGATGTGTTTGCTTTTGTTGTGGAAGGTATGATTCTCAGTCAGCTTGAGAGCTCCCATGTTATCATTGAATAACTTAACGGAAGTGAGCTCGTGAAATCCAAGTTGATTCAAAAAAGACTGTAAGTAGATGGACTCTTTAGCTGCTTCAGTCATACTCATGAATTCCGCTTCGGTGGTAGATAAAGCGACGGTCCTTTGTTTCTTAGAGTCCCATGATATGACACTACCGCTCAATACGAAGACGAATCCTGTATACGATCGCCGATCGATCGGGCATCCAGCCCAATTGGCATCCACGTATCCCGTCAGTGGTTCGTCAGAAGGTTCAAAAGTCAGTCCAAAATCGGCCGTACCTTTAAGTAACGCAGAACACGCTTCGCGGCTATCCAGTGACGTTGTTCATAGCAATTGTTGAATTGGCTCAGTACGCTTACTGCATGAGCTATGTCTGGTCTCGTGGCGATAGCCAGATACATAAGAGCTCCGACGAGTTCGCGATAGGGTAGCTTCTTTTCATCATCGCTGGGATTGTCTGCAGGAGCGGAAAGCTTCACGTTTACATTCATGGGAGAATTAACCGGCTTGCAGTCAGTCATGCCGAATCGTTCCAGAATCTCGGTAACGTGCCCTTTCTGATATAAAATGATTTCGTTATTCTGTCTTGCGAATTCGATGCCGAGACAACATGTAGGTTCACCGAGATCCTTCATCTCGAATTCTTGGGCAAGAAATTTTCTTATCTCGGCGATTTTGTCCAAATCTTGAGCTAGAACTAAAATATCGTCTACATATACGGCTACGAGTAGAGATTCTTCCCCTTGTCCGATGTAGTATATGCATGGATCTGATTTCGAGGGGATTGCTCCAAAACTCTTCAGTACGCTGTCCAATCTGATATGCCAGTTTCTGCCAGCTTGCCGCAGTCCGTACAGAGACTTTTTCAATAAGCAAACGTAGTCTCCGCAATTTAGTTTCTTCAGCGTAGACGCCGCTTTCAGTCTTATATCCTTGCTGTATCCTTCGGATTCGACGATGCTTTCGAGAGATTTCGTCAAGCCTCGAGGAAGTTCCATGTATATCTCTTCATCGATCGATCCATTTAAATAGGCTGTGGTCACGTCAAAATGTCTCATGGCCATCCCGAATTTGGAAGCAAGAGCTACTAGCGTACGAATCGAACTTAATCGTGCAACTGGGGCGAATGTTTGATTAAAATGAACTCCAGGACGTTGGGCAAATCCTCGAGCCACAACTCGCGCCTTTCTTCTTATCAGGGAGCCGTCGGGTCCGAGCTTGTTTCGCAAAACGAAACGACTACCTATAACTTCTCGGTCATCCGGACGTTCAATCAATTTCCAGGTATCGTTCTTCAGAATGGATGCCGCTTCGTCCGCCATAGCGCGATGCCATCCTTCGGCATCAGGGCCGGCCAAGGCCCTTTTTATAGGCGCTTCCGCAATGTAAGCGAGCTCGGTTTCCGCATTTCCGACATCTTCGCGAGGGGCGGAAACAACTTTCTCGGCCTACCTCTCAGACCTGTGCGTATTATTCTTGGTCTTCCGCGACCTCTTCTGGTGGGCGTTTCTGCGACTTCTTCTTGATCGAAATCTTCTTCGTCTGGAGGAGCGACCTGGTTGTCTGCTATGGGCTGGGAATCCGCTAGCGGTTTTATTTCTATTTCGACCTCTTTGTCTTCAGAGTCGAGGTCGTCTGAATCCGCCTCTCCCCGTTCGTCATGGTCGTCCGGAATAAAATCTTCGTAGGCGTCGCCTGTTGATTTCCGGCTATCTTTTAGGAATTTGACGTCTCTGCTAATCTCGACTTTGTTTTCGTCTGGCAGCCACACGCGGTATACCTTGGCTTCCGTGGCGTATCCCAGAAAAATACCTTTCCTTGCGCGGTCGTTGAACTTCCCCTTGCCCGGAATCCTGTTAAGAAGAAAGACTTTACAGCCGAATTCTCTTAAGAAACCTACCTTGGGCGTCTTTCCGGTCCATGACTCGAATGGAGTTCGACCCGTAAGAGACTTGGTCGGACAGCGGTTTCTAATGAAGTTCGCCGTCGACACGGCTTCAGCCCAGAATGATGGAGGGAGGCCGGATTGTATGAGCAAACAGCGGGCCATTTCCAGAAGAGTTCTGTTCTTCCTTTCCGCCGTTCCGTTTTGTTCCGGGTTATAGGGAATTGACAGCCTTCGTTTGATTCCATTATTTTTCAGGAATTCCTCGAACTCCCTGCTCAGGTATTCTCGGCCGTTGTCGGATTGTAATTGTTTGATTTTTCTTCCGGTCTGAATTTCGAATAATGCTTTAATCTGTCTAAATGCTTTAAATGCCTCGCTCTTATTTCGTAGAAATCGTACTTCGCACCATCTCGAGTGATTGTCGATGAATGTAATGAAGTACTTATTGCCGCTTTTGGATTCAGTTCGCATAGGACCACAGATATCCGAATGAACAATGTCTAGCAAATTTTCGGCACGTTTTGTTGATGCTGCAGGAAAGGGGGTCCTGGTCATCTTTCCTCGGATGCATACTTCGCATTCGAGTTTCTCTGACGATTTTCCGATATTTAGTCCTTGCATTGCCTGGATGCGTGCGCCCTTCATAATGTCCGATGCGTTTAGATGTCCGAGTCGGCGATGCCAAATCTTCAAATTTTCCGCTGAGTCCGAAGCTTCTTCAGTAATTTGATTACATTCTGCTCGATCACGAATGGATACATAGTATAGATCGCCTGAGCAATAAGCATGAAGTATCCTTTTACCTTTACGATCGACTACGATGGCGCAATTTTTTTGAATGTTACGTCGTAGCCTCTATCGGTTATTTTCGATACTGACAATAAATTCTTACGAAGACCGGGTACATGAAGCACGTTATTTAGGACAACGTTTCTTTCGTCTCCGTTTATGTCTGTAGTGAAGGGAAATCGATCCCATCGCCTTTATGTCTGTGAATTCGTCGTTAGCGAGATGCAATTTTCCTCGTTTAGACTCGTCTAATGTAGTGAATTCGTGCCGTGGTCCACACAGATGCGATGTAGCCCCGCTGTCGAGACACCATTTCATATTGCGCACACGATTTTCCGCGCGAAATGCCTCATGCGTTTCTGAAAAATCTTCTATAGCGCACAGGAGCGTATCTTCGGTATTCTTTCGCTTTGGCATTCTTCTTGTTTCTTATTTTTGCAATCCGCAGCTTTGTGACCTTTTTCCTTACATCGATGACAGCGGTACTTAAACTCTTCTTTTGTTTCCTTGTTTAGGTTTTCCTGATTTACCTTTGTACAAGCTTCCTTTCTTTTCTTAGCGAACATGGCATCCTGGACATTTTCTCGTCCGTCGTTCTTTCGGGCGTCGTTTTCCTCTTTATCTGCAACGCTTCCAACGAGGGTAATTCGTCACGAGATTCAATGGCGCATCGAAAGTTAGCAAATGAAGGAGGCAAGCTATATAGAAGCATAATTACCAGCATTTCCGAGTTTATGTCGACATTCATTTCAGCCAGCTTATCGACGGTGTCATGAAACTTCTTTACGTGTTCTCCTAATGTCGTCGCCTTCCTGCATCCGATGTAACATGAGCTGCTTCAGGAGCGCGGCTTTTCGCGCCGGTCCCTTCGACTGGTATGTACTTTCAAGCTTTAGCCATACCTCTCGAGATGTGACACATCCTTTAATGAGTTTCACTTCCGATGGCCTAATCGACAGAACGATATCTGATCTGGCTTTGAAGTCGTTTTTCGTCCAGGTTTTGACGGCTTCCTCGGATGCCGGATCTCCTGGCGTTAACGTCGGTTTCGCGCACTCACCGCTCACATATTCCCACGCGTCGTTCTTCGCGAGCACGGCTATCATCTGTAGCTTCCACGTATCATAATTGTCTTTATTTAGCGTTTCGATTCGCGTATAATTTGATGCGTTCATCTTTGTGTGTATCAATATGCGACGTTCGTATCTGACCTCGCGCGTGTGTCTAACCTCACCGCGTTTTTTGCTATTTCCACGCCTGTTACTTATGCTCCTGGGCCCATAACCTGTTGGATGGGATTTGCGCGAGAAGGGCGATTAAGCGAAAACGCAAATGAGCTCCACTCGTTTATTAGGTACGCAAAGAACTATAAACCACTCAGGTATAAACGCGAACAGATAACGTGAGTATTAGCTCGAGAACGGAATTGAGAAGAAGAGAAAGGGAACAAGCGGCGGGCCAGTAGAGTTAAAGAAAAAGTCGCGTAGAGCCCCGACAGAGGGCAGCGCGATTTCGGACATGAGATCACGGATCGCTCACGTGGCAGGGAACCCGCCGTAAAGTGAATATGCAATTATATAATATGTAAATTATATTATATAAAATAAGTATATAAATACTATATGAAGTAACGAAAAATATAATTGAAATCTTTCACACGTTCTAATACAAATATATTTCAATTATTCAAATAGAAGTAATAGAGCTCTATACATTTCGATTTATTTCACATTCTTTTCCATAGTTCAAATTAAAAACAAAGTAGTTGAATTTTTGATGTTATTTTTATGTATTAATATTGAATTTATTTTTCATTTGATATTCTACAACTTTTTCATTATAATAAATTTTTAATACAATATCATGTTTTCATGTTACATCTATGTCATATATTATAATTTTATACGACAGTGTATTTATAGGTTTTTTTATTTTTGTGCTTACTTAATCAATAGATTTGTCATTATTATTATTATATTATACACAGTTATATGTACAGCGTAATCACTATTTGTGCTGCATCATATCAAATATGTAAAAGTATTATAATACTTTTTTTACAATTTAATTTATTAAGAAGAAATAGATCGAAATGTCTAGATTTCCATCTTTATTTATTGCAATATACTATATAACATGAGATATCTATTAATTTATATTTATATTTGAGTTATTAATTTGTAAAAAAGTTATATGAAAGTTATATGAGTTATTACATATAAAAAAATTAAATGATTTTGAACAGATGTTAGTTATGTATTATATTTATTTCTTATAAGTAAAAATTATAACTTTTAAATAAAAAATGTAAAATTTTCCAATATTAAAATTTATATTAATAAAAAATTTTTATATATTCGCTGAACAAATTATTATTATTATTATTATTATTATTATTATTATTATTATTACTTTAAAAAAATTGTTCTTTTCACATTAAAGAAACAATAGTTTATATATTTCCTATATGTTTTATTTTAAAAATATATAATTGTAGAAATTTAATTTAAAAATTTTTCCAAAATATTTATGTTATTTTGCAACTGTGTTGGCAATTTGTGGATTTGTTCTTTGCAATGTAATTATAATAATTTGTATTATATAGAGGTTCTCTCGTTTTACCAAAGATATAGAAATATTTTTAATTCATCCCAAATCGTAAATCTAGCTACATCTGTGGCAGAGGTGTCGAACGTCTAGCCCGTGGCAGAGGTGTCGAACGTCTAGCCCGTGGGCCATTAATTATCATTATTTTATTTTGAATCAAGTTGTTCTATCTTACAATTAATTTAATATCCATAAATAGTGATATTGTTTTTACCGCTAACTAACAGTATGTCATTGACATGTAATGTGACTGTCATATTTATAACATTCTTTCGTTATACGTTAATTAAGACTTGAAAAGGATCTAAACCTAAGGTCAAAACGTTGTCTAACTTTCAATAAATGAAGCTTTACCTGCCAGTTTGATCGTTTAAAGTAAAATCCTCATAATTTTATTACTGGCGATTTATAACAAATATTAAGTTATTATTTATTCTTTTTAAGTTGTAAATTTATATACAAATGAAATATTATACAGGGTGAGCCATTTTAATTAACGCACGCAATTATTTCGGAAACAAAGCATTTTAGAGAAAAAATATTTAGACAGCAGTTGTTTCTAAGAAAAATATGGAATTGTTAATTGCAAATTACATATTTCTTCTTCGAAACAACTGTTTTTTCTTTACACCAATTGATTCCTCCCATTATTTTGTACATAAAAGTATTAAGATAAGGTAATCGAAAATGAATATTTTACTAGATATTTTATCATTTATGTAAAATTAAGATATTATTTCAAGCCTTATAACTCGAAAAGCACTTAATGGAAAAACATTTAATTATAGTTTTTTGGAAAGCTCTCGAGGTCAGCTATAAGTATATGTAATAAAAAATAAGGGGTGCAATTTAAGAAAATTGAGGTGGCTTTCACGTGATTTTCAAATGACTCTTTAGTGTCAAACTAATGATACCATCTTATGGCCCCTCGAAACCCATAAAACTTTTGTCTGAAACATTTTTCTCTAAAATGCTTTGTTTCCGAAATAATTGCGTGCGTTAATTAAAATGGCTCACCCTGTATATATTACGTTATAGATATATATAAATAAACATTTCTATTTTTTATCGTAAATATCATTTTTACATATATATTTCACACACACACACACACATATATATATATATATATATATATATGTGTGAAATATATATGTAACAATTGATACTGCATATATATATATATATATATATATATGCAGTATCAATTGTAAGAAATAAATAGCGCGCGCGTAGCGCGCGCCTGTATTGTTCTAGTCTAGTATAAAATGTAAAGCGATCGTGAACAGAGGGAAGAGTGAAGTCGTCGTTTGTTGCTATTTCCATCACACTCAATCGCTTAGATATTTCTATTAATTACTCCATAATTGTTCGAAATCCATAATTAATTTCCCCGATATTTTAATTCGCGTCGTTGAAATCCGCATTCTGTAATGTAACACATTTTAAAATTTGAATTTAACGGGCATCAAGAACTTTCTCGAGCCTTCGACATATCAGAAAAACTCGAACGTTCGAGTTATCTTACTTTTTTTGCGCCGAACTTTCTAAACATTTGGCAAAACAATGCCAACCGCCGGCAACGTTAGCAAAGCATATGAGCATGCGCGCCCATACGTCACGATCAGCTGATTGCCAATCAGCTGATCAAAAAAGATCACGCGCATGTCAACCGCTACAAAATTAACGACATACCTCATCGGCGGCCAATAATGCGTGGCGCCCTGAGGTCACCGCTAATATTTGAAATTAATTGGCCCACGTCGCCACGGGCCCAAAATTGCGAGCGATATATAATGGGCACCGCGCGAGGACCCGACGAAGTCGTGCACTTTTCGAGTCTCGAACTTTACGCCGCTTGTCAAACCGCTTACAATAATCCGCTCGCTCTCAGTTGAAACCGCTCGCGATAATCGCTTCGTTGCTCCAGCAGTCTGAGGACTGAATTCTAGAATAATTGTATATATATATATATATTAATCTGTCTTTTTATTATAATTGTGTGGTGTCTTCAAAATAAAAATTCTTAAAAAATACAAAAAAATATACGTGTCGTGAGACGTCTCCTTTTCAATAGTGTGGTGTCCTATAAAATTTTCTGTCGCGCGCCTCCAACGACCAAGCATTCATTCGCGAACATTTTCTGGTCCTTCGAGCCGGATCATCAGCATCCATAGCCGCAGTTCGTGGGTGAAATTCTTGTGTGGCATTCAGTGCGCGAACCTGAACAGAAAAACAACCAGTAAAAATGAGTGCCGATTTGAAGGCGTTGTTCGAAGCGCAGAACGACATCCATGGACGAATGTCTCGCTCTGTGGACAATCTGCGCAAGATGGGCGTCTCGAGCATCACCGCCGAAGCGATCCAGGCCTTCGCATCCTCGAGACCTTGTGGACCAGATTCGAGAACCATCATGATCTCATCGTGGCTACGCTAAAAGATAAATATCATGAGAGTGAGTACGCAAAGGCAGATTTTGTTGATATCGCGGAAACTACATACGTGACGCAGCGGAGCATGTTGATCGAATACGCGACCAGACTCAAAGATGAGTCGTCCATCGCGCCGAAGACCGAGGCTCAACCGGAGCACACCCTTAAGATCTCACTGCCGCGCATAAAGCTCCAGACATTCTCTGGCGCTTACGGAGACTGGCCAGCGTTCCGCGATATTTTCCAGTCCATCATAGGCGACAATCCATCCGTCTCCAACGTGGAAAAGCTCCATTACCTCCGCACCAGCTTGCAAGGTCCTGCGGAGAAAATGATACGTTCATTGCCAATCGTCGGGGGCAATTATGAGCGAGCGTGGTCGATTTTAAGTTCTCATTATGCGGGAACTCATTCACGCCAACTTTGCCACTTACACCGCCGCACCGAAGATGAAGGCCGCGACCGCCAACGAATTGAGCCGTATTTATAACGCCGCCACGACTGCCATCAACGCCCAAGAGAGCATTGACAGGCCCATTGACACGCACGAAATGGACCTCTTTAATTTCTTGCTCATCGAACGATTTGATCCGCAAACCCGGAGGGAATGGGAGACCTCCATTCGAGACTCCGTTGATCCACCGACCAACGACATCCTAATGGACTTTATATCCAAGCAGATCCTCACACTCAATGCCGTGCAGCCGAACTCCGTCGCGAAAACCGAGGAACCCGCCAGATCAGCAAAGTCGCACTTCGCCAAAACCTCTTCTGACTTCTCAAGGTGTGCGGTGTGCAAGGGCAAACACACAATCATGCAGTGCTCTGAATTCAAGGCGAAGCCCGCAATTGAAAGAAAAACCATCGTGGAAACGAGCAAGCTTTGCTTCAACTGTCTCGGCAACCACTTTCTTGCCAAATGTCAATCGACCAAAACCTGCTTCACCTGTAAGGCTAGACACCACACTCTGCTACACGAAGCATACACATCCACTGACGGGGCGAACTCACTCTCCGCCATTCGACTCGCGTCGGACCGCAAGGCGATTCTCCTCGCCACCGCACGCGTTACCATCAGCGATCAATTGGGAAGACCTCAAGACGTTCGAGCGCTAATCGACCAGGGATCAGAAGTCTCCCTGGTCTCTGAGGCCCTGGCTCAGCGCCTGCGCCTGCCGCGAATCCATTCTTCAATGTCCGTCGCAGGCATTGGAGGAGCGTCCGGAGCAAGCTCGCGGCAAGCTTTCGCTGAGTCTTTCTTCTGAGGTCACCGGAGCATCTCTTCCTGTCTTCGCGTACGTTCTGCCGCGTCTCTCAGCATACCAGGGACCCATAATGCGAAGCAGCTACACCTAGCCTCATATTCGCGGCCTCCCGCTGGCGGACCTGCAGTATCTCGATCGAGATCCGATTGACTTATTGCTCGGCGCGGACGTATACTCCGCCATCATTCAGGATGGCATTCGCAAGGGGGGCAAGGACGAGCCCGTCGCGCAAAAGACGTCGCTCGGATGGATCCTGTCGGGAGGTCACAGGGCCACACTTCAGAGCAGCCCCAGTACTCATCAGTGCTCCGTCGACCACCAGCTGAACGACCTCGTTCAGCGATTCTGGGAGCAAGAGAAGGAACCTTCCGTTCATGTCGATCCAACCCCAGAAGAACAAAGGTGTGAGGAACTCTTCGTTCTTGCCGCCGCACGCCCTCGGGACGGTACGTCGTAAGGCTGCCGTTCACAGGACCACCGCCTTCTCTACGTCAAACCCGCAAGCCAACCGAGCGTCTGCTCCACGCAATGGAGCGTCGTTGCACGAAGGACGCTCGGTTCGGCAATCTTTACCGCAGCTTCATGAACGAATACGAAGACCTACAACATATGGAAATTGTCAAGACCTCATCCAACCAAGAAGACACCGCTAAGTGCTACTTACCGCATCACGGGGTGTTGCGGGAAACAAGCACCACGACAAAGCTCAGGGTCGTGTTCAATGGCTCACAGCTCACGACCTCAGGCACCTCTCTAAACGCCAATCTCATGACAGGCGCCAACCTCCTGCCAGTTCTCGCCGACGTACTGCTGCGCTGGCGTTGGCACCGCTACGTCTTCGTGACGGACATCGAGAAGATGTACCGCCAAATCTTCATCCACGAGGAGGACCGTGATTACCAGCGGATACTTTGGCGACACTGTGCCACCGACGACATCCGCGAGTACCGCCTACAAACGGTCACGTACGGCCTGGCGTGCGCGCCATTCCTCGCCATACGAACCCTACGCCAACTCGCCGACGACGAGGGTTCACGGTTTCCGCGTGGAGCCGTCGCGCTGCGCCGCGATACTTACGTGGACGTCGTTACCGGAGCAAGCACCATCTCGGAAGCCACCTCAACGCAACAGGAACTGCGCCGTCTCTGCATGGCGGGCGGGTTCCCGTTAAGGAAATGGGCAAGCAACCACCTCAGCATCCTGGCTGGAGTTCCGCATGAGCACCGTCTCACCAGCTCACCGCACTCTTGGACTCACGAGAGTCACGCAATACTAAGTCTTCACTGGCACCCAGCTAGTGATCACTTCACTTTCTCAATTCAGGCACCACACATCACTGAATTCACTAAGAGACGCATTCTGTCCGAAACCGCAAGGCTCTTCGATCCTCTGGGCTGGCTGACCCCAGTCACTATGCGAGCCAAGATTTTGATCCAGTCCGCTTGGTTGAAGAAACTGGACTGGGATGCTCCTCTTTCATCGGCAGATGCACAATCATGGAGGAATCTCCTCTTAGACCTTCCGCGCCTGAATGAGATCAGGGTTTCTCGCTGGCTAGGCAGCGACGGACCACACGCACAGGTCGAACTCCACGGGTTCGCCGACGCCTCGGAGCGAGGATACGCCGCTGTGGTATACCTCCGCTCCTCCACTGAAGACCACACCGCAATACACTTGCTGGCCGCCAAGGGCAAGGTCGCTCCTGTAAAGCCGGTCTGTCCACAGCGCCAGTCTTTTTATGGTCTGACTCCAAGGTCACGCTATGCTGGATCCACGGACACGCCTCCCGCTGGAAGACTTACGTGGCCAATAGGGTATCGCAGATCCAGGACCAGCTACTTGAAGCACGATGGCGGCACGTACCGGGACAGGAAAACCCAGCAGACTGCGCTTCCCGAGGAGTCCATCCATGACTTGATTGGCCATCCGCTCTGGTGGACGGGGCCATCGTGGCTGCAGGGAGACAAGGTGCGTTGGCCAAGTGACGACTGCGTTCCATCACACACGGAGCTGCCGGAGCAACGAGCCGTCAGCTCATTCAATGCAGTTGGCAAGGCCGTTACCGAGCCTGATCTCATTCGCCGATTTTCATCCTTGCATCAGCTGCTCAGGGTGACGGCTTGGTGTCTCCGATGGCGGCGCAATGCCGCACCGAGGACGCACGCCACCACTGACACCGCACAAATCCTCGAGTCGCACGAGCTGGATGACGCACTTACTCGATGGATTCGAGCTGCGCAGGCACTGCACTATAACGCTGAAGTCTCCTTCCTAATCAAAAAACGTGCTTTGCCATCACGCAGCCCTCTCATCAGGTTGAGTCCGCACCTGGACGACAGCGGCGTACTGCGAGTCGGGGGCTCAAACACGCCATCCTGTCGCAAGATGAGCGGCACCCGATCATCATTCCTCCGGACTCTTGGTTGGCTCATCTCCTGGTGGACTCCTGTCACCGCCGAACATTGCACGGAGGGGTGCAACTGACCCTCGGAATGCTGCGTCAACGATTTTGGATCCCGCGGGGTCGAGCCATCGTAAAAAGATCCATCCATCGATGCGTCACGTGCATTCGATGGCGAGCCGCAACACCACAGCCACTAATGGGCAATCTCCCTCAGGAACGAGTGACTCCTGCACGCCCATTCCTATGCACCGGGATTGATTACGCCGGTCCGATTCTCATTCGGACCAGCAAGGGGCGAGGTCACCGAGCCATCAAAGGGTTCATTTGTGTGTTTGTGTGTCTCAGCTCAAAGGCGGTCCACCTGGAGGTTGTCTCCGACTATACGGCTGAGGCGTTCCTGGCTGCATTCCGACGCTTCGTTTCCAGACGGGGACTCTGTCGCGAAGTATTTTCGGATTGCGGCACCAACTTCGTCGGAGCAAGCCGAGAACTCCGAGAGATGTTCCGCGCCTCAATTGCCGACGGCCGTCGCATCGCAAAGGCGACAGCCTTAGACGGCATGAAATGGAGGTTTAACCCTCCGGCGGCACCTCACTTCGGCGGATTATGGGAAGCGGCCGTCAAGTCCACGAAACATCATCTCCGAAAGGTCATTGGCGAGGCAACACTCACCTTCGAGGAGATGTCCACTCTCCTCACACAGGTGGAGGCGTGCCTTAATTCGCGACCACTGCAGCCTCTAACCGACGATCCGGACGACTTGACAGCGCTCACCCCCGGACACCTGTTGATTGGAGCTCCATTGCTAGCCGTTCCGGAACCATCACTAGCAGATGAAAGGGAGACTACCTTGTCTCGCTGGCAGCTCCTTCAAAAAATGCGCGATCACTTTTGGGAAAGATGGTCGCGCGAGTATCTACAGACGCTGGCTTGCAGACCAAAGTGGCAAAGGAACGAGATCAGTCCCAACGTCGGCGACCTGTGCCTCCTGCGTTCGGAGTTGACGCCTCCAACCCGTTGGCCACTCGCCCGGATCACGGCGCTGCACCCCGAGGACGACGGCGTACCGCGCGTGGTTACCGTGCGCACTGCATCATCCGAGCTCATTAGGCCCATCGTGAAAGTCATCCTTCTGCCCGAAACCAACGAAGCATCCTCACCGCCTCAACGGAACGCGTGAGATCGTCACCGCATTTCAATTGCAATTTTCTTTCACTGCTCACACGTCACTATTCGAAAAAACGTACCGCGCGTCATTACACTCAATCACATGTTCGATGGTATTTGCGGTCCGCGAGCCACGTTATCAATTGCTTCTCTCTTTTTTTTCTCGCCGCTATTGCCTCAATTCACTCTCTCGTGGTGGAATCTCGCGTCCACTTTCGCTCATCACACGGCACTCCTCCTTGCAATTCATAATATTCACTATCATTTTTTTCCATTGCACTCGCGAAATTATTCACAAACCACTGCATATATTCACATTATTCTCCGATATACATAATTCATTATCGCCACGCACTACTTATTCTCGCGAGAGACACAAGCAAACTGATGAACATACGTCATTGTACTACGTCACATTTCATTCACTGATCGCGATCCATAGCTCGTCAATTGAACAATTTGCGACACCTGTCCGTACTCGCACACACTTTCACTCACAGCTTTCGTCATGTAATGACGAGGCGGGCGGGATGTTCGAAATCCATAATTAATTTCCCTGATATTTTAATTCGCGTCGCTGAAATCCGCATTCTGTAATGTAACACATTTTAAAATTTGAATTTAACGGGCATCAAGAACTTTTTCGAGCCTTCGACATATCAGAAAAACTCGAACGTTCGAGTTATCTTACTTTTTTGCGCCGAACTTTCTAAACATTTGGCAAAACAATGCCAACCGCCGGCAACGTTAGCAAAGCATATGAGCATGCGCGCCCATACGTCACGATCAGCTGATTGCCAATCAGCTGATCAAAAAAGATCACGCGCATGTCAACCGCTACAAAATTAACGACATACCTCATCGGCGGCCAATAATGCGTGGCGCCCTGAGGTCACCGCTAATATTTGAAATTAATTGGCCCACGTCGCCACGGGCCCAAAATTGCGAGCGATATATAATGGGCACCGCGCGAGGACCCGACGAAGTCGTGCACTTTTCGAGTCTCGAACTTTACGCCGCTTGTCAAACCGCTTACAATAAACCGCTCGCTCTCAGTTGAAACCGCTCGCGATAATCGCTTCGCTGCTCCAGCAGTCTGAGGACTCAATTCTAGAATAATTGTATATATATATATATATATATATATATTAATCTGTCTTTTTATTATAATTGTGTGGTGTCTTCAAAATAAAAATTCTTAAAAAATACAAAAAAATATACGTGTCGTGAGACGTCTCCTTTTCAATAGTGTGGTGTCCTATAAAATTTTCTGTCGCGCGCCTCCAACGACCAAGCATTCATTCGCGAACAATAATTGTTGTGAATTTTGTAAAATGGAAGAGGAATTTTCTTCTTGGTTTGACCCAACCTATCTCCTATTTTCGTTTGCGACATTTTATACTGGACAGCTTGTATATACACACTTTAATGTAAAATTTATTACAAAATATTTTTAAATATGAGTTCAAACATATATCTATTTTTAATGTTTTTATTTTTTAGAACAATATCATCACTGAAGTTAAAGAGAAAGAATGTAAACAATATATCAAATAAAGAAAAAATGGAGTTCAAGAAATCACAGACGCCTGTCCACAGCAATTTTCAAAAATATTTTCAAAAAGAAATTTGTTCGATCGACTTTAGCATTTTAAGTAATAGCTCAAGTACAATGAATACTGTTGCTTCAGAATCTTCCAGTAATGGTGGCGAACAGAGTTATGTTTCTCCAATATCATAGTTTGCAATCATGGCAGAAGTTTCTCCATCCATATCTACAATTTCCACTGTTTCACGACAAGCATCACCGAACACATCAACACCACATGGTGTTAAACTTGTCAGGGGAGCTCTACGCAGGTGGTTGGCACTACCCCATGACACGCCCACTGCCTATTTCCACACGGCAATTAAAGATGGAGGTCTTGGTGTCTCGGCAACTAGATGGACAGCCCCGATTCAGAGACGTGGAAGATTGCTCAAAATAGCGCAAGCACTCGCTCAACATGGGCTCGATAGATTCATCGATGATGAATTAAGAATCTGCGCGAAATGCCTTACGGATCATGGGGTAACCTACAACACTCCGGATATGGTGACGCGGAGATGGTCGAAGCAGCTATATGACTCCGTGGATGGAGCGAGCCTAAAAGAGTCATCGAGCACATCACACCAACACCAGTGGCTCGCGGATGGCAACAGGCTTCTAACAGGGAAGGACTTTGTCAATTGCAATCGAGTAAGGATCGGGGCTCTATCCACCAGGTCGTGTACAACAAGAGGAAGACAACAGGATCGTGGGTGCCGAGGAGGCTGTCTGGCTAAAGAAACACTCAATCATGTGCTGCAGCACTGCCACCGTACACACGGCTCAAGAATAAAGAGGCATGACGCTATAGTAAAATACATAGCCCGAAATATCCCACGTAGTGGATACGAGGTTCACACTACAATACAGGAATAGGGCTAAGAAAGCCGGACCTTGTGGCTGTGCTTGGAGAAACGGCGGTGGTAGTGGATGCCCAAGTGGTCAGCGAACAAACCAACCTAGCATTGGCACACAGGAGAAAGATCGAGCGATATGAGGATCCAATGGTGATGGACGGAATTAAGACGCAACACAAGGTGCGAACGGTGATTGTCACTTCGGCAACGCTCTCATGGAGGGGAATCTGGGCCCCTGACTCGGCTAGCGAACTCAGAAGACTAGGTTTCATTCGTGCGGGAGACATAAAAATAATCCCAACTACAGTCCTTATAGGAAACATAGCGGCGTTCAAAACATTCAACGCCATCACATCGGTGAAACCACGCGCGGTAATAGGTTAAGTTCCCCTAACACTTCCCCCCTAGGTGCTGCCTACCTCACAGGCATAATAAGCCCTCCCCTTAGTTGTAAGGTACATGAGATGTATATATATATGTGTGTAATGTACATTGAAGTTACAATAAAGAGGTAGAAGACAATTTTTTTTTGATGCGTTCCTCTGGTTAGAACCTTCAGCCTCTCACGTTCAAGTTATGCACCTATCCCCTCGTGGTACCGCCGGTAACGCATATTGCTTGTCTATGCGGCTGAATGGTGTCATAGCGATTGTGCGCCCTAAAGGGTCTCGTACCCATGTGCCGAATCCATGGTGAGTTGTGGGGCCAAGAAAGGTGAGGCTTTTGGGGACTCTCGGTTGATATACTGTTTGCTCCCCATTACGCAGTAAATATGAGCAAAAAGGATGATTCTTGCCCGGGTTCTCGGATGGCCCGGGCACTGCGTGCTAGAGTTGGACAAGCGGGTGGAATAGCTGCCCCTGCCGGAGGTGATGGTTCTCCCGCGAATGTTCGCGACAGTACCAGCAATGGGTCGTCTCAGGATGGTCCAGTTTGCTGTGAGCGTTGCAATAGGGAGTTTCAGACCATGCGCGGCCTAAGGGTACACAACGTACGTGCTCATCCCGAAGAGGCCAACAGCGCGATCAATGTCGAGCGCGTCAAGGCCAGATGGCCTGAGGAGGAAATCCGTCTCATGGCGAGGGCTGAGGCTGCAGCCACCTCAGCGGGGGTTTTCTTCATGAACCAATACCTCCAGGAGAGGTTCCCCCACCGAACGTTGGAAGCGGTCAAAGGTAAGCGTCGACAAGAGGCTTATCGGAGACTGGTCCTTCAGTTCTGCCAAGAGGTCTCGTCAGGTGCAGACGATGACGATGCGGGCAACGGGGCCACAGCGATGATGACAGGAGTCGCTGGGCCCTCCGCCATTGGGACGGACGAAGAGGAAAACTCTGGTTTGATGGCGGCACCGCAGCCTACACCTCACGTTCCCGCTACGGGGGGATGAGAGGCTTCGAAGTGCAACGGAGGAGCTCATTGAGCAGGTTCGGCGCTTCAGGAGCTACGAGGCTGGTTCTCTATTGGCGATTGCTAGAGAATTTCTGGAGGGAAGAATCGACGTTTATGCCATTGAGAGATGGCTGGGCAAGGTCTTCCCGGTACGGACGGTGCGCTCTCCTCGACGTGCGAAGACTAGAAAGCGCAATCCTTCAAATAAGAAAGAGAGTAGTAGGAAGCAATTGAGGATTAGGGAGTATGCACTTGTGCAGTCCCTGTATAAGAAAAACCTCAAGTCGTGCCTCGCGCGAATACTCGAAGGAAACTCTAACTGTGAGCGGCCGTCCCCGGTTGAATTTCGCGAGTACTGGCGTCCCGTTATGGAGACGACTAGTCATGCGGATGGGGACTTAGGGTCGCTGTTGGAGAAGTACGGAGAGTTGAGGCCGACGGCCAGATCCACCCGGAGACATACATCGGCGGCCCGAGGGATTCATCTCGAAGGCGTCGGTGATGGCGCGACCGGTGCCAGTAGCCAGCCGGTTGATAAGTCTTCGCTCTGGGGCCCGATAACGACTGCTGAAGTCACTCGGGTTTCGGTTAAGAATGGTTCTGCGCCAGGTTTGGACGGCATAGTGCCGCGAGTTTGGAATGCTGTTCCAGCGCCAATTCGGGCCTTGCTGTTCAACCTTATGCTTCTAGCTGGTGAGGTTCCCGCCTCGATCGCCACTACCAGGACAGTGTTCCTAGAAAAGGGGAAGATGCCGGAACGGCCTAGGCCATCCGATTATCGACCTCTGAGTATAGGCTCTGTCGTGTTAAGACACTTACATAAGATCCTAGCCAAGCGATTGTCGACTCTGGACATATTTGACGTGCGTCAGCGTGGATTTCGGCCGGTCGATGGCGTTTGCGAGAACGTCACAACATTGACGGCATTGCTGGGTGACGCACGCAGGAGCAAGAGGGCACTCCATATCGCCTGTGTGGACCTGTCGAAGGCATTCGACACGGTTTCGCACAGTGCGATTAATAAGATTCTCGAGGAGGTGGAGCTACCTATGGCCTTCCGAGAGTATGTCAGAGCGGCATATCGTGACGCTGCCACGGTGATACACGGCACCGATGGCGAAGTGTCAAGGATACAACTGGGACGTGGCGTGAGACAGGGAGATCCTCTGTCGCCCCTGCTGTTCAATCTGGTCATAGATAGGGCACTGGGGCTGCTCTCGAAGGATGTTGGATATCGAATCGGTGGTCGAGTAGTCGATGTGCTAGGCTACGCTGACGACATTGTACTCCTGTCTTCCACCAAGATGGGCTTGCAGGAGAATTTGAATCGGCTTCATGAAGCCTTCGAACGATGTGGGCTGAGTATCAATGCCAAAAAGACCGGGGTCCTATCTCTTATACCTTCAGGACATGATAAGAAGGTAAAAGTGGAGACTAAGCCAACCTTCACTGTGGGGGGAGTGGTGATTTCACAGCGATTCTCAACAGAGATATAGTCATACTTTGGAAACGAATACCAAGGTGCTAGAGAATGCGTATACATACCGCCTCTTGCTCAGTCCATCGAGCTTATATCGAAAGCACCGTTAAAACCTCAACAGAGGATACGGTTGCTGCGGGACTGCCTCCTCCCTCGATATTATCACCGATGGGGTCTGTCAGCGCCAAAACCCTGAAAAAGGCGGATGTGCTGGTTAGAACCGTAGTTCGACGCTGGCTTCGCTTTCCCCATGATGTGTTTACTGGCTACTTTCATGCGCCGATACAGAATGGCGGGCTTGGGATGCCTCTTTTAAGAGCTATAATCCCTATTCTGAAGTACAACCGACTTCAGCGGTTGTGTGTGAGCTCGTTGCCGGCCGCGTCAGCCGCTGCCGAAACCACTTACGTGGCTAGGCAGTTGGTGTGGTGTGAGAACCAGATGCGTGTTCGTGCGAACAGAGTAACTACGACCGTTGAGCTACGACGGCAGTGCGCTGCATGGTTACATGAGTCGTGCGATGGGAAAGGGCTCAGGGAGGTCGAAGGGTCCAAACTGAACTCCCACTGGGTCGCTGGCGGTGCCGGATCCATTCCCGGAGCTGACTATGTTCACTACCACCACGTGCGCGCTAACTGCTTACCGTCGAGAGCGAGATCTGCCCGAGGTCGTCCGGGGCTCGATGTGCGCTGTCGCGCTGGTTGTCCCGATATCGAGACGCCAGCGCACTGTGTGCAGAGATGTTTTAGGACGCACGGAGGAAGGATCCTGCGGCACAATGACCTGTGCCATCAAGTCGGTGGTTACTTGCAACAGAAGGGTTGGCAAGTCGATGCCGAATTAGCGTATTCGACCTCTGCCGGCAGACGAAGACCCAACCTGACGATCGCCAGAGGCGGCGAAGCGGTCGTCGTAGACGCGCAAGTGGTTTCCAGCGAATCGGCATTGAGAGAGGCTCACAATCGGAAGGTGGAAAAGTACTGTTCGAATGATGATCTAGCGAGCCGCGTGGCGGAGCATACAGGAGTGCCACGTAATAATGTTCGTTTCACCGCCATTACAATCTCATGGCGAGGTGTCTGGTGCCCTGATAGCGAGATGGAGTTGAGGCAGCTTGGGTTAACAACGGCTCAGCTGCGGACGCTCACAACTCGTGTATTGTGGGGTTCATGGATGAACTGGCGTAGATTCAACGGAATAACAACCCGTTTTGATGATAGGCGGCAATTGACCGCAAGTAGAGCCCAAGAGACATCGAGTCTGTGCGCGGGCCCTGTTCGACACGTTTGTCCACATGTGAATGAAGACAGTCACTAGTTGGCTCCGAATGAATGAGGGCGAGTTGCGAACGCCAACAGCAAACTGTAAGAACCCTTACAATATCATCAGTTGCTCGCTTCGCGATCTGATTTATGACGACGTGATGAGCGACTGTTGAAACAAATAGCCAAATGCTTCGTCATCTAATTAGTGACGCGCATGAATGGATTAACGAGATTCCCACTGTCCCTATCTACTCTCCCTCGTCGTGCGCCATCTTGTCGTGGTGAGGGAGCCCGGTCCTGAAGCCCTTCGGGGTGGAAGGGTCGCGAAGAGCGCACCGTACCCTCACTGAGGGGGTACAAGTGGAGCCCAGCGACTTCATAGGGACGAAGTCTGTGTTTACACGGACTAAGTCCCAATCGCTGGAAGGGATTGGCGGCCCTGACTTCAATCGCTCACGGCACTGCAGAGGGAGGTTTGCTCTCTGCCCGACTTTTGCGGGTGCTCCCGCGGGATGTGGGTGCCGAGCGGTGGGTGCTCCTATCATGAAGCGTCCCTCAGTGGGGAAAAGTGGGAGCCGGTCGGGGTCCTTGCCCGAAGGACTGGATGGGTGACTCAGTCACCCGCCGGGGCAGAGGCGGGGATCACCCCGATCCCACGTGTGAATGTGAATGTGTATGTGTGTGTAAATGTGTGTGTGTGTGTGTGAATAATCTTTTATTTATTTTCAGGTTTCGGGTTTCAGCTGTTGCCGTCTGTGACTTCGTTAGGCTCGATAAGCGTTGTTAGGTCGTCGTTATCATCGCCGTCACGGTCGCTTTCGTCGTGGTCGGTCCCACGGATAGCCTTAATCTGCGTGCTCTGCCACGAGTCGGTGTCAGCTCTGCTGACCAAATGGCTCCTATGTGGCACTAACAGAATGCCCCTAAAAACGTCATTCTTTCCCTTTGGGGACTATTGCGGATTTTTCCGTAGATTGTGCCGTCGGTGGCTTCATCGATGAGCGCCGTTAGGTCGTCGTTGTCGTCGCGGTCGCTTTCGTCGCGGTCGGTCTCGCAGATGTCTGAAGGCTAAGGTGTAGGAACCGTGCTTAGGTCTTGCATGATCGCGTAGACGCTAAATGTCGCGGTCGCGAATGGTTCATCCCGATATACCTGCTGTCCTCTTAGTGTACTTAGGCTTTGCGACGTAAAGGTGGCTTTGCGTCGTTTGACTAGCTCTTCCACCATACTCGTGGAACTATTATGGGTTCTAAAATTAAAAACTTTGACGTGGTGAGGAGGAGTGCCCACTTGGCCGACCGCTTCCGGCCTGGCGTGGGTGCAATTAGGGAAGCGCGATGTGTCTGTCGTTGGGTCGCGGGTCTGTTCGTTCACGTGCTCTGTGACGGCCTCCGCCTCCTCGAGAGCGCCTCACCGAGCTGCGCGCGCGCGTGCCCGAGACACAATTCGCGGCGGTGCGCAGTCCCCGAATCACGGCCTTCCTGCCGTTAGGGATAGTTTAGTTAGTTGTCCGGTCACCGAAATTAGAACCGCGTACGTAGTTTTAGAGCGTTGCCTCGTTCAGGAAATTAGATCCGTGCCGTCTATAGGAAACGAGGCAAGAATGGTAGCAACGCGCCAATTAGGAATAGGAATAGGCGAAATATCTAGCTCCGCGATTAGATCCGCATTTAAATCCGCGAACACTGCGAAAATGATGCGTAACGGTTAGATTCGCAGACCCCACCCCACCCCACACAGCGAGTGGTCCGGAGCCACAAGAATTAGGTAGAACAAATTCTCCGGTTAGCATAGACAATGCGTCCACGAGTGTTAGGATATTACAGCTGAACATGCGACGTTCGGCTGTGGTAATGGGCGAGATGCGTCAGCTTGTAGTTGAAAAGCGATTTGATGTCCTGTTTTTGCAGGAACCACATGTCAAGAAGCAGAGCTCGAGCCACACCTTCGTAGAGTTAGGTATAGGGATTAAGATTGCTGCTGTGCATTCACAACGTCCGTGGGCAGCGGTAGCGATCTGCAATCCAACCTTTAGTATGGTCTTCGTCTCGCAGCTTAGCACTACACATTATGTCTGTGTGGAAGTGCAGGCCCCCAGCTTCTCCTTCTACGCCGTTTCGTGCTACTTTCAGTACAGCGACGAGATCGAGGAGCACTTCAAGCATCTCGCGATGGTGTTTCGTTCGCTGAGGGGGGAGAGATTAATTATAGGCGTAGACGCCAATGCTCGGTCGTCACTCTGGGGTCCCCAGAAGACAGATGACAGAGGCGCTAAATTCGAAGACCTTATAAGAGCATTCGGCATGTGTGTGGTCAATGATGCTGAACAGCCACCTACCTATTGGACGACAAGAGGTTCGTCATTCATCGACGTGACTTTGGTGTCGCCCTCCATGAGCAAGTTCATCTGCGATTGGAAGGTAAGGTGTGACTGGACCACCAGTGACCACAGGGCCGTGGTAAGATTGAGAGTGCCCAAAGAGTCAGGTGGCGATCGGAACGCTGCGAACACGAGGTTCGATACAAATCGGGCCGACTGGGAACGGTTCTCTGAGACCCTGACAGATCTTTCACGATCGCAACTAGAGGTCATCGATCTATGCTCCGCACCACAGGTAGAAAAAATGGCAGAGACGCTCACAGTGGTGCTCACGGAGACCTATGTCACGGCAATGCCTAGAAAGCGCAAATTTAGAAAGTCCAACCCGTAGTGAACAAGAAAACTAACAATACTAAAAAAGAAAGTATATAGGTTACGTCGTGTCCTTCAGAGAGGGCAAGAGGAGCCTGCTTGCCTTCGGGTACTGCTGGAGTATCATTCTTTACAAAGGCAGTACTGTAGAGAGGTGAAGCAGACGAGACTCGCGAGCTGGCGGAAGTTCGTCACATCGCACGGGAGCCCTGGGACTTCGTTTATAAGCAACAGGTGAGCAAACTCCAGATTGAGGGGGTGCTAAGCATACTCCGGTATGGCGAATATTCCACAAAGTCATTAGGGGAGACCGCCAGCTACCTTCTGGATGTACACATTCCGGATGACCGGGAGATAGAGGATACGCCCGAATAGCGTGAAATTAGGAACGCGTGTAGAGTCGCCCCTGATACAGCCGACGCCCCTTTCTTCACGGAGGCAGAAATGACTAGCGCGATTAAAACGTTTAAAATTAAACGTTTAAAAATAATAAAGCTCCGGGTTTAGATTTAGTAGAGGTTGCCGTGCTCAAGGCAGCCTGCCAAGTAATCCCCGGTCAAATAGTTAGGCTTTTCAACGGGTGTCTCCAGTGGGGCGTCTTTCCCTCCGCCTGGAAGGAGGGCTCACTTAGAGTCCTTCTGAAGGGCGAGGATAAGGACGAGAGGGATCCGAAATCTTATAGACCCATTTGTCTCCTCTCCGTAGTAGGGAAACTTTTCGAAAAGCTTTTAAAAGCTCGTTTGCTGGGCACGTCACTGGCACCGGAGGTCTCCCGTCGGCAATTTGGGTTTATGGGAAGATCGACGGAGGAAGCTGTCATTGAGTTGCGGCGCATGATCTCTGCCTCCGAAGGTAGGTATGCATCGCGCTTCTCTTTGACATTTCCGGGGCTTTTGATAATGTCTGGTGGCCCCTTGTTCTGCAGCCTTAAGAAACGGGACTGCCCGCGTAATATTTTCGAAGTACTCCGGAGTTACTTCAGCGATCGAAGCGTAAAAATTTCTCTTAGCTCCGCGGAGGTGTCCAAGCGGGCTACGAGAGGGTGCCCTCAGGGTTCCGTTCTCGGTCCGGCCTGCTGGAACCTAATGTTTGATGGTCTATTACAAATAGTTGAGGGTATTATTCCTGATAGATTCGCCGCGTACGCGGACGACCTCGTGGTCGTCATAAACGGAAACTCGCGTAGAGAATTGGAAACGAAAGGCCTACGTGTAGTAAATATAATAACAGAATGGTGTAGGTCCGCGGAGCTTCAGATTTCCGAACGTAAAACTGAAGCTATCATTCTGAAAACTGACGCGATCGCAAAAAATCCGATAAGTAGATGGGGAGGAGCACGACCGGATAGGAAGCGAAAGACAAATAAGAAAACCGTCGACTTCGAAAATAGGCCGTCAATTATTAAGATCGGGAATACGAAGATAGCGTTTAAGCAAACGGTTAGGTATCTTGGCGTCCACTTAGATAGAAATTTGAAGGTTAGATCGCAATGCGAATATTTAAATAGAAAAGTCGGGCCGCTGTTCGAAAAATTAGATAGGGTAGCGAGAGCCCAATGGGGCCTGCGTTATAGGACACTCTCCACGATCTACCGGGGCGTGTTCGCACCGACAGTGGCTTATGCTGCTGCGGGATGGGCCGACCTGTGTACGGAGAGAGATATTAGAGTTCTGAAGGCCTTGCAGCGCCGTGTCCTTATTTCAGTGACCGGTGCATATCGCACTGCCTCGTGGGAGTCGCTCTGCGTCGTCGGGGAGGCGACTCCGGTCGATATCGTTTTACAAGAACGCGTCGCGCGATATCACAATAAAATAATGGAGGACGACAAGATCGGTAATTTAGAAATTCCCGCCGAAACGGAAAGAAAAGTCGCGATAGGCAAAATTAGGGATGAGGCGATAGATATGTGACAGACCCGGTGGTCTTCTTCCCACAAAGGTCGCACTACATTCGCCTTTTTCGGAAACGTACGCGATAGACTAGCCGCTCGTTTCCTAGAAACAAATCATTGGAGCACCCAAGCTCTCACCGGACACGATTTTAGGACTCGGTTAGCCGCGTTAAATCTCGTAGAAAGTGAGGCGTACATTTGCGGAAGTAGGATAGATTCGGTCCAACACTTCTTGCTGCCCTGCTTTCGACGCGCAGAGGGAGGTTCTGCTGAGCGTAGTCCCGGAAGATAAATGGCAATGGCCGGACGTGGCGCGTTTCTTCGTATCCAATCCAGAGGCTTTTGCGTTGTTTAAGGAATTTTATAGCGAAACCCTTTGGCTAAAGGGACACGAGGCGTAGAATTAATACTAGGTAAGGTCCATCGTTCAACCGGAGAGGTCGGAGCCTTCGGCTATGGGAGCGCGGCCCCGTAATCTTCTCGGGATCACCGCGCTTTCGAACGGTGGTCGCGTCGCGTTAGATTCAATTAGGGAGGACTCTTCCATCTTAAATTTTCCTGTAAATCCCTGGCCACGGTTAAAGCCTTTGGCGAAGAGCCACCGGCCATCCCACCCACCTACCTCCCCCTTCCTTTCTCGCCCGACAGGGTCAGAAACGTGTATCCAGGCAGGATGCAAATGGACAGGCCTTCCCGTGGTTCCCCGTGTACACTGCCAGTGGGAGGGGTTGCACTGAGTCGGACGCAAAGGCGCGGATCGGCGGCTATAGGTGCGCCTGGGTGGAAGGAGTGGAGACTCACTGGTATGTGACCGAACTGTCCATTCCCGCGATAAGGATCCCGTGGGCGTATCTGGATTTTTCCATCGCCCGGCTCGGGGCGGTTTCGATAGATAGTGGATGTAAAAATGTGGCCGCAAGGGCGAGGAAGCACGAGTCTTTCCCATTCGTGGGAACGGCTCACACATTAAACTGTCCCTATCTACTGTCTAGCGAAACCACTGCCAAGGGAACGGGCTTGGAAAAATTAGCGGGGAAAGAAGACCCTGTTGAGCTTGACTCTAGTCTGGCACTGTAAGGAGACATGAGAGGTGTAGCATAAGTGGGAGATGGCAACATCGTCGGTGAAATACCACTACTTTCATCGTTTCCTTACTTACTCGGTTAGGCGGAGTGCGTGCCCCGAGGGCTTCGCGCCCCGGCGGTCACGGTGTTCTAGAGCCAAGCGTGTCAGAGTGGCGTTCGGCTTCGGCCGATCGCCGTTAATACTCCCGCGTGATCCGATTCGAGGACACTGCCAGGCGGGGAGTTTGACTGGGGCGTACATCTATCAAAAAATAACGGATGTGTCTTAAGGCCAGCTCAGCGAGGACAGAAACCTCGCGTAGAGCAAAAGGGCAAAAGCTGGCTTGATCTCGATGTTCAGTACGCATAGAGACTGCGAAAGCACGGCCTATCGATCCTTTTGGCTTGAAGAGTTTTCAGCAAGAGGTGTCAGAAAAGTTATCACAGGGATAACTGGCTTGTGGCGGCCAAGCGTTTATAGCGACGCCTTTTTTTTTCTTCCTGGGGGGGCCCTCCCTCCTCTTGGGGGGGAGAAATCCCCCAGGGGCGGGGTGTTTCCCCCCCCAAAGGGAACGTGAGCTGGGTTTAGACCGCCGTGAGACAGGTTAGTTTTACCCTACTGATGACTGAGTCATTGCGATAGTAATCCTGCTCAGTACGAGAGGAACCGCAGGTTCGGACATTTGGTTCACGCACTCGGTCGAGCGGCCGGTGGTGCGAAGCTACCATCCGTGGGATTATGCCTGAACGCCTCTAAGGCCGTATCCTCTCTATTCGAAGGTGGCAATGATATCTCTAGGAGTCTCGTGAGTCGAAAGGCTCAAAACAATGTGACACTACTAGGCGGCCGGTCCACGGACCGGTCGTCGCACGAGCCCGGTTTGCCGTACGGCGCCATCGCCCGTCGTCGGGATCTCACCGCTACGACGGCACGGCGTCTATAACGGTCGATTATGGGTTTCGCAAGTTCGATGTCGAGACTCGGAATCGTCTGTAGACGACTTAGGTACCTGGCGGGGTGTTGTACTCGGTAGAGCAGTTACCACGCTGCGATCTGTTGAGACTCAGCCCTCGGCTTGGGGATTCGTCTTGTCGGTTAGACGAGACCCCACACCACCCACGCCACGCGTCGTACGACGGCGAAAGCCGAGACGCCGCGAGGGAACATGCAATTTTCTCGCTCGTCGGCGAAAGCAACACGCCGCGAGGGGACTTGTAATTTTCTCGCTCGACGGCGAAAGCAACACGCCGCGAGGGGACTTGCAATATTCTCGCTCGTCGGCGAAAGCAACACGCCGCGATCGGACTTATAATTTTCTCGCTCGTCGGCGAAAGCAACACGCCGCGAGGGGACTTGTAATTTTCTCGCTCGTCGGCGAAAGCAACACGCCGCGAGGGGACTTGTAATTTTCTCGCTCGTCGGCGAAAGCAACACGCCGCGAGGGGACTTGTTGCGTCCCGCCGAGGCAAGCCCGGCGGGGACTGTAGGTGCCCTCGCGAGCAACCACTCTGTAGGTGCCGCCCGTCTACGCGTCGTAGGTACTGCCGAGAAGGGACTTTGCGCGTCGCGAGCCGTCCAGCGTCCGTAGGTGCCGCCCGAAACATCTCTCGTAGGTGCCGCCCGAAACATCTCTCGTAGGTGCCGCCCGAAACATCTCTCGTAGGTGCCGCCCGAAACATCTCTCGTAGGTACCGCCCGATAACTTCCTCGTAGGTGCCGCCCGAAACACATTTCGTAGATGCTGTCCGAAATACCTCTCGTAGTTGCCGCCCGGCTACGCGTCGTAGATACCACCGAGAAGGGACTTTGCGCGTCGCGAGCCGTCCGGTGTCTGTAGGTGCCGACCGTCTACGCGTCGTAGGTATCGCCAAGAAGCGACATTGCGCGTCGCGAATCGTCCGGTGTTCGTAGGTGCAGCCCGAAACATCTCTCGTAGGTGCCGCCCGCATACGCGTCGTAGGTACCGCCGAGAAGGGACTTCGAACGTCGTGAGCTGTTCGGCGTCCGTAGGTGCCGCCCGAAACAAGTCTCGTAGGTGCCGACCGCCTAAGCGTCGTAGGTACCGCCGAGAAAGGACTGTGCACGTCGCGAGCTGTACGGTGTCCGTAGGTGCCGTCCGAAACATCTCTCTTAAGTGCCGCCCGAAACACCTCTCGTAGATGCCGTCCGAAATACCTCTCGTAGGTGTCGCCCGGCTACGCGTTGTAGGTACCGCCGAAAATGGACTTGGTGCGTCGCGAGCCCGTCGGTGTCCGTAGGTGCCGCCCGAAACAACTCTCGTAGGTACCGCCCGAAACAACTCTCGTAAGTGCTGCCCGCATACGCGTCGTAGGTACCGCCGAAAAGGAACTTCGCGCGTCGTGAGCTGTCCGGTGTCCGTAGGTGCCGCCCGAGGGACCTCTCGTAGTTGACTCCCGGCTACGCATCGTAGGTACCGCCGACAATGGACTTGGTGCGTCGCGATCCATCCGGTGTCCGTAGGTGCCGCCCGAGGGACCTCTCGTAGGTGCTGCCCGCCTACGCGTCGTAGGTACCGCCGAGAAGGACTTTGCGCGTCGGGAGCCGTCCGGTATCTTTAGGTGCCCGAAATAACTCTCGTAGGTACCGCCCGAAACAACCTTCGTAGGTGCCACCCGCATGCGCGTCGTAGGTAAGAATGTAAGAAACAAAAAAAATGTGACACATAAATTTTAATCATTTAAAAAAGAAAAAATTTTTTATTAAATATTTTTTTTTATTTTTTGTTAAATATTGAATTAATTATTTATATTTTATAGTATTCAGCCTCGTCGTGCGGCTCGCATACTTGGAAAAAGGTACGCTCTAACTACAACGTCGTATAAATATTTGGACATTGAAATAAACGTTGGAGCTGTATCGTACGTGGAGCTTATTCTCGGCGATAATCGAGGCAATTCAATAATAATTCCTTTTTTAACGTAGAATTTGTTGATACAGAAACGAATAGATGTTGAACGATTTCTACAATCGACCGCTCCGCCGTTATCAATTAGAGATTTAACTATCGAAATGCATATTATGCATCAATCGAAAATTGTAAAACTTACGTTATGCGATAACTTTTTGTACATGAAACCATCGACATTATTACATTTATTTAATTTTGAAAATTGTATCAATCATATGCATAATTGGTTATGTGAGAATACCTATCTCGTAAATGAAAAATTTAAACAATTTGAAACTATTTTGCAATGTAACAATATTACTAATACATGTAATGCTGTAAATACATAAATACATGCGATGCTGTAAAAACGATACTCGAGAGTGATGTCTTTAACAGTGAGTCATTAATCAATTGCGAATTATTAACATGTGCTGTAAATAATATTCTTCATGATGCATGTAATAAATAAATTATTTTTATTCAATTTGTGATTTTTACCTAGTTTTTAATTCTTTTCTTTCATATGAATAAGAATATAGCACGGTTGACATTTTGTTAACGCGCTTCACTAAAGATGTAGAAAAAATGTAGAATTACTTATATTGGGGAAGAACTATGCACCGTGAAATCTGTGAATTTTGTTTGCAAAAACATGTCTCGACGCGTCAGTCCCAAAATATAAGCAGCCAAACGGTGCTGATACATTACAATTCTTCCTAGGAAGAAAAAAAGAAGATAATTTTGGGATGTTTATATTGTCAAATGACCGATTCTTTTTCGCTCGGGGTGACGGAAATATTTACGAGCATAAAACACTCAAATGGTCTATTTATCTATATCGGATGGATAGTTGCTTAAGACCATACATTTTTTTGTCTTAGGACACGTTTTGAGGTGGTAGAAATGTCACCTCTCATACCGATACCTTCTCACAAAGTGTTTAACAGTGCACGAGTGCAACTCAGCAGAGAAATATCAAAAAGTGAAGAAATCAAAAGTGAAGAAGTGAATATTTTTTCATTGTTCTTGTGTGTGTTTGGTACAATGGCCGAAGAACAAGAAATTATTATAATTGATGATGATGATGACGTTATTATCATCGATGACAACATTGAAGATATTAGGATTATTGAGAATGAATATAACCGAATGGATATTGACGAATCGGACGAGGACTCTGATATCGAAGTCGAACCATTGGCGGATAGCGATTATGAAAGTGATATTAATGAATTACTACATATCAAACGTCAAAATATAGATTTACCCGAAATAATGGGATTGGAACATACAAAAATATGCTGTATATCATATTATTACGTGGAAAATGAATCCAAATACTGCACTGAGTGCTTTTACAGACTGTCCTTCTTATTCTTAGAGGTTATTTCGTAAACATCGATGATATATTACGAACATTTGTCTAATATGTCGTGTAAAGAATCGTTGCATCAGGAAATCGTTGCATCAAATACTGCCGCGTGACATGTGCCCCATTTGCACAAATGAAATAAATGGACATTGTAAGTATCTTTCAATTTGTAATATGTCAAAAAGAATCCTAAAATAAAATATTAAAATCTAATGAAATGTGTCTTTTTTTTGTTTTAGGCGCTGCATCTTTTAGTCCGACGCATCGGACCCATAGCCTTCCAGGAGCGACCTCCCTCTTAGTCCGACGCAACGCTCTTTCTCCATATTTTTATTAAATTTAATATTTTTATTATTATATATTTTTTATTATTAATTTTAAGCACACACACACACACACACACACACACAAATTGTATAGCACACACATATTTTTAAAATAAATTTATATTTTAATTTAAAAAAGAAAAAAATATGATTATTTACGCGCCTTTCCCTTGCGCTCCCATCCCTTACGCTCCCATCTCTTGCGCTATCTCTCTCGCGCGCTAGTTATAAGTATCACGATATCGTTCTCTCTCACACGCGTTAATCATAAATCTCTCTATCTTCGTTTTTCCCGCTATCTCTTTCTCTCGCGCTTAGAATAAGTAATCTTTCTCGCGCTATGACAAAACAAAAATGTATACATTTAAATAAATTTTATATATTTTAATTGAGAAAAAATCTAATTGTTTACGCGCCTCTCCTTGCGCTCCCATCCTTTGCATTAGTTATAAGTCTCTTTATCGTTCTCTCTTTCGTATGCTTTCTCTCTCGCACGCGTTGTCTTGCGCTATCACTCACTTACCTTTGCGTCGTCCTTCTCGCACCTATTATATTTAGGAGTTAGAGGGGAGGGTATCGCGAGAGCTATTTTGTTTGCAAAAAACATGTCCCAATGCGTTAGTCTCGGTCCCAAGACCTAATCCTCTTCAAATATCCCCGTTTATCAATCGGTTTATGTAATATTATTTACACTTGCGATAAAAAACATCCAATACCATCCCCAAGCGTCTCTCACCACCAAAATTCCCTCCGTCCTGCGTGACGTTATTTCCCCACGCCTACGAAGTCCCCTCCGTCCCGCGTGACGTCATTCCTCCGCGCCGCTGAGATCCCCTCGCGCCTCACCGCCCTGAGAGGACAAGGATTAGAACCCGCCTTGTATACCTATTCATATACTTATATACAGGGTGTATAAAAAAGGTCGGAACCCTTGAATATTTCGAAAAATATAAGTTTTATCAAAAAATGTTTCAGACAAAAGTTGTAGGGTTTAAAAAGTTCTATTTACTGGCAATATCATTTTGACCTTGAAGAGTCACTGGAAGGTCACGTGAAGGTCACTTCAATTTTTTTAAATGGAACACCCTATATATTTTTATATATTCTTGTAGCTCATCTCGAGATCTTTCCAAAACACTATAATAAAGTATTTCTTCATTGAATACTTTTCGAGTTATGAGGCTTGAAATAATTTCTTAATTTTACATAAACCATAAAATATCTAGTAAAATATTCATTTTTCGATTATCTTACCTTAATACTTTTATGTACAAAATAATGAGAGGAATCAATTGGTGTAAAGAAAACATACAGTTGTTTTTAAGAAAAAATATGGAATTTGCAATTAACAATTCCATATTTTTTCTTAAAAACAACTATATGTTTTCTTTACACCAATTGATTCCTCTCATTATTTTGTACATAAAAGTATTAAGGTAAGATAATCGAAAAATGAATATTTTACTAGATATTTTATGGTTTATGTAAAATTAAGAAATTATTTCAAGCCTCATAACTCGAAAAGTATTCAATGAAGAAATACTTATTATAGTGTTTTGGAAAGCTCTCGAGGTAAGCTACAAGAATATGCAAAAATATATAGGGTGTTCCATTTAAAATAATTGAAGTGACCTTCACGTGACCTTCCAGTGACTCTTCAAGGTCAAAATGATATTGCCAGTAAATAGAACTTTTTAAACCCTACAACTTTTGTCTGAAACATTTTTTGATAAAACTTATATTTTTCGAAATATTCAAGGGTTCCAATCTTTTTTATACACCCTGTATATTTCGTCAAACGATGAAAAAAACACGTTTCGCGTACCGCAACTAAACGTAACTGATCCGAGATATCAATTTTCCTTCTATTCTTGTAACAAAAGCTATACGCAAAAGCTGACAAAAAAAGCACTAATCACATCATGTTTTCATGTATATATTTTTTAAATATCTTGCACATATACACATATAATAAACACATATATATTTTATTAAAATACTTTTTTTACTCCCGATTCAGCGACTTCGCCCCGATATTTTTCTCGCTTACATCTCTGCAGGGGGGTAAAGAGGGGTCTTATATAGTATTCTCGAATGGAGAATCTACCTTGGTTTATGCACCAAGTAAAATATATGCATGTCTTTTTTTGATATATTAATCTTTATAAAATTTTACGCACTATCATCCGCGGTGGCTCTTATCGCTCTTTTCTCGTATATCGGTTGTAAAATACTTTTATTGAAATTATTAAAACATTAAATTTTATGTGAAATAAAATAACCATTTTAATTTTATATATATTATTCACGCATATACATATATATTACTTCATAATATATGCTAAAGTGAAAAAAGATCACGCGCAGTTAATAATATGTAATAAAAATTAATAAATGTATGATATGTTTCGTACTTTTGAGATTCAATTATGGATATAACATGGACATGAACCAATCGGTCGTTTTACCGTGGCAGCGGAAAGTGGATCCGACCACGTAGTACCGCCGGCCGTAAAATGGATCCAGTTAGCGCCACTTTATGGCGGGGAAAAAGCGTTCCCTGAAAAAGGGCAGCGTGACCCCTCTCAGTCTTTTCTCTGCTAGAACTGAGGTATCTAGGGGGAAAATTGGTCACTGAGACGTGACAATGATAAGCGTTTCTTAGGCGTTGAAAAAATAAGAGATAATTTGAACGGTCGAGTTTCTCTAGTAAATAGAGATTTCGAGAAGTTTCTCGATGCCCGTTAATTTCGAATTCTCGAGGTTTTAATGTAGAAAAATGTGGATTTTCTCCAACGCGACTTTGGATCGAAAAGATAATTATGAATTTCGAACATCTAAATATTAAAATGATTTTCCTAAACTTCTCCAAACGATTCCCAAATTATCTAATAAAGAATAATTCGAAAATATTCAATTCCTCTGCTAACTCTACGGCGGTTAACAAAGGTTTATTCAACTGGATTTACATAGTTATACACGATACATGTGTTTAAAAAAATCAATCGATTAAACATCTAACATGAACAAGGGAGCATCCCGTTTGAACACGTAAGGATTGGACATAGCTCGATCGGACACGTAGTATTGGACACGAAACGATTGGACACTGAACGATTGGACACTGCACGATTGGACACGCACTCTGCACGATTGGACACTGCACGATTAGACACGTACTCTGCACGATTGAACACTGCACGATTGGACACTGCACGATTAGACACGTACTCTGCACGATTGGACACTGCACGATTGGATACTGCACGATTGGACACTGCACGATTGGACACTGCATGATTGAACACTGCATGATTGGACACAGTCTTGATCGGACACAGTCCCGATCGGACACATGCTTTTGCCCTGTGCTTTTAATGCGAAACGAAGTCTATTATTGTTCGGTTCCACATGGGTTTGCAACTTTACACGCGAAATGAGTTCAATTCACACTGCCCTGTGCTTTCAGGGCGAAACAAGATCTATTATTGTACAATTTCACATAGGTTTGTATTCGATCGGGATTGTGTCCGATCGGGTCTGTGTCCGATCGAGTCTGTGTCCAATCGTGCAGTGTTCAATCGTGCAGTGTCCAATCGTGCAGTGTCCAATCGAGCAGTGTCCAATCATGCAGTGTCCAATCGTGCTGTGTCCAATCGTGCAGAGTGCGTGTCTAATCCTGCAGTGTCCAATCGTGCAGTGTCCAATCGTGCAGTATCCAATCGTGCAGTGTCCAATCGTGCAGTGTCCAATCGTGCAGAGTGCGTGTCTAATCCTGCAGTGTCCAATCGTGCAGTGTCCAATCGTACAGTGTCCAATCGTGCAGTGTCCAATCGTGCAGTGTCCAATCGTGCAGCGTCCAATCGTTCAGTGTCCAATCGTTTCGTGTCCAATACTACGTGTCCAATCGAACTGTGTCCAATCGTTACGTGTCCAAAAAAGTGTCACCCCATGAACAATATGTATAGATATAACCAGCTAATATATGTGATCATTTTTTCTGGACAATTTTATGTAAATCCGTCCTGAACTACATAAATTTGATATCATATAAATTATAAATGAGTAATTTAAAATCATAATAAATATAGGGAAATATAGGGAAACTTTATATAAAAAAATGAAAAAATATTGAGTTAATTTTTTATTTATAAATTGCAAAAATCTTCTTGCATATTTAACCAGAATATGCGATGAAAAATATGAAAATAATGATCTTGTAAACAAAATGCAAAATACATTAAACGTACGCATGGAAAATAAACTGCTTGCTTTAAAAACGCACACGATGAAACTAAAAATCGAACATAATATCTCGTAATCGAGTATACGAGTATACTATCCATAATTCAAAACAAATAAGTATAATGAATATACTGTCTATAATTTAAAATAAATAAGAAATGTCAATAGAAGAATTGAAGAATTGAATCAATATAAGAATTTAAAATAAAAGAGTGAAATCTCCTCCCACGAGATCATACAATCCTTAATAATATATGTAAAAAAATTAAATTGATGAAGATGGTACGAAAGCTTCTTCTATTAATGTTTTTAACATCAACCAATTCTATCTCATAATTTTTGCTTTCCGGAGACTTCACGATTTTAATTTTCACAATCGATTCAGGTTCTATTAATTCTGCTAGCTTTCGTCGTATGACAGATGAATAATTGCCTGCATCGTCGACAGGTGCCAAATCTGTAATAAACAGTGCAAAGTTTGAATAATGGAAAAATTATTTGTTTATATCTACTAAAATTAATACTTACTGACAACTGTACACAAATTTGCCATTGCCGCAGGTATAATGAAATCTTTAGGCATATTTAATACTATAAATATTGTTATAGGAGCTAGAACTTGTTATTGGTAATCCCATGGCAAATCCAAATCATTTAGTGCCATTAAGAAAAAAAATTTTGTTCACTATTTGGATCCTAGCTAAGTAAGAAAATTATCTCGCAGCTGGAGATAGATTTGGCTTAGCTAAAAATACGAGTCATAATATAATGAAAGACATTGTAAATATATTGACACAATTAATGCCTAATTACATTGTATGGTCCAATAGACAAAGCTGCAAGATTTCATCTGTTGTAAGTTTATAATATTACAAAATATCTTATGTTCACAATTTTTATATATAGACTAACAATTTTTATATATATAATACAATATTTTCAGATTTTTGAAGAACGTTCACATGGCTTCTCAGGCGTTGTGGGTGCAATTGATGGATGCCATATAACATGTAAGGTACCACCACATAAAACAAATGACTATTGCAATAGAAAAGGATCTCATTCAATTATCTTACAAGGTAATCATTGAACATATTTGACATACATTTCTTAGTTTATATATTTATTTTAAAGTAATATAATGCAATATTTTTTAAAATATTGCATTATATTATCATTCGGGTGTGTGTAATCACAAGGGATGTTTCACAAATATATATGTTGGATTGCCAGGACATGATGCTCATGTATTTAAACGTAGTAATTTATACAGACAATTATCAAATATGGAAAATCCATTATTACCAGTGGATTTGCATTTGATTGGATGCAGCATATCCTTTCCTGCTAACTTTAATGACACCATTTAGAGATACAGGTCACTTGACAAGGAAGCAAATTATTTATAATATAAAATTAGCTCAAATTCGTAGTATTATAGAAAAAATTCTTGGTCTTTTGAAATGTAAATTTCGTAGATTATATTTTTTAGATATAAGTGATTTTGAACTCGGACAAAACTTGATTCCTACTGCATGTATACTGCATAATTTTATGATAAATAGAGGCGAAATAGATGTAGATGAAATAAAATAGTTGATAATGAAATTATACTAAATAATGCTGACAACATTCATGAAATAGATAATAGAAATGGAACATTGGAAATAAATAATATAATGTATTTATTTAGGTGAAATAAATATACATAAAAACTTATTTTATAGATATTTTTATTTAGACAAAATATATAAGTAGGGAGAATATACCGCTTCTAACTCAATTTTCCCATTGGTGTGAGAGAGAGCTCTGTAAGAGGGAGAGAGATAGAGAGATATCCGAGGGGCAGGGTGACGGCGGCACGGGTGAGCAGGGGGGGGTAGGTAGGGCGAGGGGAGTCGCTCGCCGTTGGTTGGGTAAACGGAGGGTCGCGACGTCACGCGGCGGGAAGGGATTCGGGGAGAGAGCGAGAGGGACGGAGGCGCCGCGAGCGAGAGATAGAGGGAGAGAGAGCGCGTCGGGAGCGTCCTTAGACGCGGCGCGCTAGAGGAGAGCGATAAGCGGCGATCGTCCGAGAGGACGCGCGCGATAGGTGACCGCAGCGCTTCCGACGATTCGCGACGTTGTTTCGACGCGCGGGACGGATATAGATATAGTCGATTTTAATAAAAGTATATATGTTCGACGTAAGTCTGGAAGATATGAATTATATGTATTTTAGCGGGCGAAGGAAATATTTGTCGTAGATCGAGGAGAGAGAGATAGGACGTGTATCGAGGAGAGAGGAATGTGACGTAAATCGAAAACAGATAATGGATGAATGAATGAGCGAATTACGCTTAAAAAAAATTTTTATTTGATGGCAAAGTTACACGCGTTCGTACATATGCGTAAAATTTTTTTTTTATTAGATTACAAAGTTACATGCCTTCGTACATATGCGGGAAATAATACGGCGATCGCAATCATCGCGCGCAGACGACGGTTTCGCGCGCAGTTTTATAAATTGTGATAGAGTCCGAAGAGCAAAGCGTGCAATTCGCAGTCGATTAGATCGTTGGCGTTGAAATGCTCGTGCCGGCGTATCGCGTTCGGGATATCGCTGGGGTTGTCAGTCTCCATCGCGATATCGAGGAAATGCGATAACTTGGCGTCGACGGCTTCGAGCACACCGGTCAACGACGCGACGATGCGATTGACGCATAGCTCGAGAGTGAACAGCGCTCTCACGGTGGAGTGCGACATAGCTATGCGATTCTTCGGCGTCTCGAATCGCAGCGTCTTGAGATTGTTAATCTTTCCAAATCGAAGCGTCGCGGTTCCGATGATCATGGACGACGGAGGGCGCGCCTCGTCCGAGTCGCTCTCGAAATACGGCAGTATGTCGCTGCGTAGATCTCTCCACATGTCGGGCATCAGACATATCTCCTTTCCGTGACAGTCTCCTAGAACGATATCGACTTGAGATTCGCGCCTCACGGTTACGGCGATGTCGATGTACGCCGTTTTGGTCAGAGGATATCACCTTCCCAGTATGCGAATCAGATGTTTCGCGAAATTAATCTCGCGTTTGAAGAGCCAATTTCTAGTCCATCTGTCGAGATGAGAAAAAAGTCGACGCGTTATCGCGACGGAAACCGGAAGCGCTCGGCGAGATAACTCGCGAGGCGTTGTATACTCACTCGTCCTTGGTGTACAGCCGAGCCTTCTTGATCACTGGGCTGGGTGTCTGATCGATCGCGGGAGGCATCCTCGTTCTTGGCGTAGTCGTCTCGGCGGTTAGACGGATGCGGCGGAGTGACGAAGGGACTCGTCGTTGACGGCGCCGACGGAGTCGCGGGCGTCGCGGACGGATCCCCGAACACTCTGCGATATTCTTGTCCGAGTCCCGCGAACATGATCGGTCTCGCGAAGAGAGATTCGATGTTCGTGGGAAACAGGGTGCCGTTAAAGTCGGTCGCGAAGAGAGATAGATTCGTCGAAGACACGCTCGTTCAGACTCTGACGCGCGTTAATCTCGAGTATATCGAGGGAAATGTCGCGCGCAGCGATCTAGACGAGTCTTATATACGCGATTTCAATCGCTGCTTCGATATCATTTTTTTCTCGACGCGCGCTTTATACGCGCTAATTAATGCAGCGGAAGTGGTTTAGAAAACGGTTTGTTAAATGTAATCTTAATGTAATCTTAATGTTAGGTTTTCAGGATTTCCTGATCTTAGTCGTCATCGTCGTCGTCGTTGCGCGGTCTCTCGAATGACGATACAGCTTGGAGACGAGTTCGCTCAATCGATGGAGAACGCAATCGGCGGGGTATTCTATTCCCAGTACGCGAAGATCGAAGGCACCGGCCGAAATTATCGCGTCGGTGAATTCGCTGTACGCGTAATATTCGCGTTTCTTCAAGAAATAGAGATTATCGTCGGCGTGGCGAAATGCCGCCGTTATCGCGGACGGTATCCCGGAAAACGTATTCCACAGAGCACCGTGCTTAGTAGCGGTCATGGTGCAGTCGTTTATCTCGGCTATTTTATCGTCGTTGTGTTATATGACGTAGCTGCGTCCAGCGTGCGTGTTTATCGCAGCGTTTATCCTAACCTTGCGCGGAAATCCAACGTATTCGACGGATCTTGGCCATCCCGCTTTAAGTTGAAAATTCGAATCGGCGAGGTAAACGGAGTCATCGACGAATATCGCGATATCGTCCGACGGTCTCTGATACGCGAGTGAGATTGCGGGGGAGAAACTGGAAGTAGTCGGCAAACGAGAATGGCGCTCCGTAGCGTCTCTCCCATATGTCGATGGGCCATACGTTGCCTTTGCGCGCGAGGTACAAGCGATGATTCATGATTAACGCTCCGTCTATACGCTTCAAGGCGCATAGATTCACGGTAGTAGCGGGAGCGAGCGTCGTCGCGACCGTCCTCGCGCTCGCCGTCGTCGACGGCGGCGTCGTCGTCGTTTCTCTCGATCCGTAGAGATTTCGCACGCTTATGGCGTCCTCTACGCTCAGTCTGAGCGGATATCGCCTTTCCTCCGAAGGCGTGTACGCGTACATGACCGAATCTTCCCTCATACTGTGAGTCAGACCCAGAGTGGCCGATCTCGTGCGTCAGAGTCTGAAGGAGATACAGCTTGTCCGACGGGGGCCTGGTCAGCGTGATGTGCCACGGCTCCGTCTCGTCCATGTGTACCTCCGTCACGTGATCGGCCGCTCCCATTGGAAAGAACGCGTGAGCGACGGCCGATCCCGGTCCCGTGAACGGCGACGGACACGAATCCTCGTTGTCGCTGTTCTCGTACGCGTGAGCGCCGGATTGATATGATATCAATATATCGTATCGCGCGAGAACGTCAGGGAGGATTGCTCGGACCACAAAGCGAACGCGCTCTGAGTCGTGCGCAGAGTATCTCTGCTAGCTAGTCTGAAGTTCCACATGAGATGCGTCTTCGGCCACTTTCGCGTCAGCGGGCTATAAGCGTGAATGTCCGCGACGCCGCATCGCGGCCTGCGCATGACGCGAATCATTTCCACGGTCAAAACGCCGTTTCCAGGTAGACCGTAGTATTCCTGAAATAACGACAACGCTTCGCTCAGGGAAGTCGCATTGTCCGAGGATGACGACTGCTGATGATTCTCCTCGTTCTTCAGAAAACCGTAGATTCTCAGATAGCGAGACGCCTCCGCGACGTCATAGTCGGTCGGCGTCGCCGCGACGGCGGCGAGCAGGGATATCGTCAGCGCGAGCGATAACGCGACGCGCGTCATGGTTCTCTTTCGAGTGGCGATCGCGCGGGGGTCATTAATGAAGTAATGAATTAATGAATTAATGAATTAATAAATGAATTAATACAAGTTAATACACTAATCAATGAATTAATACGAATATATACTAATCTATGAAATAATATGCGCTAATACGATGTAATATATTAATACTGAATAATACGAAGCGATAAAAAGCGTAAGACGGCGCGTAGAGCGACGTAGCGACTTTTAGCGGACTCGGGAGGGAAGGCGCACCGCGATCCTGGAAGTGCCCGAGCGAGCTCCGTCGACGTCTGAAATACACGAAGTATAGCGTTAATAGATCGTACCAGAATACACGTTAGTCGAAAAGAGATAAATACCTCGATTAATACGCATCATCACTCGAGCTTAGAATCGACACGTCGATCGAGCTGAGACCGTCTCCGCCGTATCACAAATTCGCGGAAGAATCGCCGCTGTCGTAGACACGCTCGACCTTGTACATATGTTACGATACGAGCGGCTCCATGCCGAACAGTCTTCATAATCGGAATATGTCCGCGAAGATGTGGGGCGCGCGCTTCTCTCATTTCTGGTACAACGATCCGTCGCACCACAGCAGATCCAGGTATACGTTGCGCCCGCCTCCGTATGTGTCGCAGAGTGGCATTCACTTGAACACAGTACAATTGGACACGTTGCAAATGGACACGTTTCAAATGGACACGAAATTTTGGACACCGTTCTTTTGGACACCGTTCATTTGGACACCGTTCAGTTGGACACCGTTCAATTGGACACCGTTCAGTTGGACACAGGAATAAGCAACCTGTTCAGATGGACACAGAAAGATGCAACCTGTTCAGATGGACACAGAAACATGCAACCTGTTCAGATGGACACAGAAACATGCAACCTGTTCAGATGGACACAGGAATAAGCAACCCGTTCAGATGGACACAGAAACATAACCTGTTCAGCTGGACAGAAGAATAGGCAACCTGTTCAGATGGACCAAAGGGGGAACCTGTTCAGATGGACACAGGAATAAGCAACCTTTTCAGATGGACACAGAAAGATGCGACCTGTTCAGATGGACACAGAAAGATGTAACCTGTTCAGCGCACCAAGTACAACTTTGCATGCGAAGACATACACACACACACACACACACACACACACACACACCCCCCCCACACACGGGGGGAAGGGGGGCTTCGGCCCCCCCCCCGCACCCTACCCTCCCGCTTCGCGTGCAAAGTTGTATTTGATGCAAAGTTGGTGCGCTATCGGGTTGATGCGCTATCGGGTTGATGCGCTATTGGATTGGTGCGCTATTGGGACGTGAGCTATCGGGAATTGTGTTCAATTTTTCGTGCGCTAACATAATCCGCTCCCAACTAAACAGGTTGCTTATTCCTGTGTCCATCTGAACAGGTTGCTTATTCCTGTGTCCATCTGAACAGGTTGCATGTTTCTGTGTCCATTTGAACAGGTTGCATCTTTCTGTGTCCATCTGAACAGGTTGCATGTTTCTGTGTCCATTTGAGCAGGTTGCATCTTTCTGTGTCCATCTGAACAGGTTGCTTATTCCTGTGTCCATCTGAACAGGTTGCATCTTTCTGTGTCCATCTGAACAGGTTGCATCTTTCTGTGTCCATTTGAACAGGTTGCATCTTTCTGTGTCCATCTGAACAGGTTGCTTATTTCTGTGTCCATCTGAACAGGTTGCATGTTTCTGTCTCCATCTGAACAGGTTGCATGTTTCTGTGTCCATCTGAACAGATTGCATCTTTCTGTGTCCATCTGAACAGGTGGCTTATTCCTATCCAACTGAACAGTGTCCAATTGAACGATGTCCAACTGAACGGTGTCCAAATGAACTGTGTCTAAATGAACGGTGTCCAAAAGAACGGTGTCCAAAATTTCGTATCCAATTAAACCGTGTCCATTTGCAACGTGTCCAATTGTACTGTGTCCAAGTGCACCGCTCCCTGTGTCGCATACGATATATATTTATGAAGCCTTTTAACTCCATCTCCTCTTCGAACTGGAAAAATAAAATGTCGCGATTAACGTGCGTCTCTTCGAAGGCAAATAAGATAAGGGAGGAATAATAATGAGAATATAAAGTAGGATAAAAATGATGATACAAATTAGAATAAAAAGGAGAACAAAAATTAGAATAAAGACGAGAGGAGGATAATACTCACGTTCCATCTCGATATCAGGTTGAGAATCGCGTCCATTAGGTTTCGTATGCGTACGATTTTTCATTCACTTATCCATGATACGGTCATGTATTCTTCTAGCATTCTTCGCAGACTCGAAATACAGCTCATTGTTTTCGTCAAAAAATAACGCTGGAAGCATTGGGAACACTTACTAATAACGCGATCGCGAAACTCGTTCTGAGGAAAAGCAATCTCTCGGCGTTAATTTATACCTGCGATATTACTATCGGCAGGTGGTTACAATTCCGCTGAACGCTAGCGCAATAATCTAATGCGGTATGAAATAATAACAGGGTAATATAGTGAGACGCGATAATTTCCTGATTACTTCTTAGGAAGTGCGGGAAATTACGTGTAACCGCGTACGCGTGATACGAGTCGACGCTTACTTTATAAACATTAATATTATTTTTTTTCTAAGTATTAATATTATTTTTCTAAGTATTAATATTATTTTTCTAAGTATTATTATTATTTTAGAAGTAGTGAGAATATTCTTCTAAGTATTAATAATATTCTTCTAAGTATCAATAATATTCTTACAGATAGGCGATAAATCGACGTACGCGCGAGGAAAAAGTTAGTTTCGATAAGAGTAGGCGCAAAACTAATCTACGATGTGGTAAACGTATGAGACGCGATAAAAAAAACTTAGTCGTTAATAAGTCGATAAGACTATGCATAAAAACTAATCTTCGGTGTAGGAAATGTACGAGGCGCGCGTATTAATATGTACACACGCGCGATGCGTCTCTATTCACATATCGCGCAATTGATAGCATCTCTCCAACCACCAGTTGTGCAGTTTGCACACGTTTTCCAAGGCGCAATTCTTCGCGTGGTAGGAGCACCGATAGACGTGCGTAGTGGCTAACGTTCGTTTAGGGGTCCGATATCCTCGTAATCAGCGTCGATGGTCTCGATCGTCAGGTCGCGCTGCTCCGCGACCTCTCTCGCGATGTCGATTAGCCACTTCTTCTTCTCGTGACCCTTGACGTAGATCATCATCGCGGCGTTCGACTCCAGGTCCTTCGACGCGCGATATATCGCGTCGCGAACGATCTGCCTCGCGTGCCTATATTCCACATGTCCGTCGGTCCAGTGAAACTCATGATGATTCAGAGTCAGCCAACAGGCCTGCGACTTCTCGCTCTTCGTCAGCAGATTCCAGGACATCGGCGCGCGAAACACATGATGTGTCAGATCTCTGCCGTTCGCGAGTATCCCCACCTCTTTCGTCACGAATCGCTCGTTGACGACGAAGCCCTGCAGATCGACGAAGATCGGCCGGGGAACGACATCGCCCATAACCGTCGTCGTCATCGTCGTCGTCATCGTCATCATCGCGATTAATCGCCGAAATGGAGACTGACGCTTGTTGTTTGCGTCTCCCGGGCGCGAGCCTTCTCGACGTTTTCGCGGTTTTCTAACCCCCTCTCCTCCGTCCTCTCCTTCCGTTCGCCTTACAGGATCTTACGCACGACGTTCGTCAGCGGATTGTACTCCACCACGCGATCGTAGTGTAGAACGCCGTGGTGTTAGAAGGAACGTTCTCTTTGCAGTCGAATTCCAGACGAACGTCCACAGTGACGCTCTTGACCGCTTCGTTTTGGCGGGAACAATCTATCACCACGAGCGGACCGCAGTGTAAAAATTTATTCATAGTCAGGAGCGTCTCATCGCTAGCGGATCCGTAATACGTTCGTCGAAATCTCGCGTAGGCGTACAATACGGCGATCTTGTTCTTATCGAAGTCCAAATTCATAACGTCGTACGGATAGAAGTCGGAATTGAGATACAACTTTACGTTGGTCAGATTGCACGCGTCGAATCTGGAAGCGACAGGACGTTCTTCCTTTCGGTCTGTAACGCGAAGATGACGTAACGCGGTTTCTCGAGTTGCGTGGCCGCTTTCACGGTCCACGAGTGTTTGGTCGTGCTCTGTAGGAGCGGAAACTCGTAGAGATCCCACGAGCGAAAGGGCGCGCTCAGGTATCGGCCACTGTCCAACGTGCGCAACAGCGATAATTTATTGACGTCATTCAACACCACGTGCGGCACGCGCCACTGTATCTTCGTGAGCTCAACTCTCGGCTCGTATTCCTCGCGCGGTATCAAGCAATTATTATCGTTTCGCGCTCTTATCAGAATCAGCTCATGACGCGCGTTGATGACGACGCGCTTGTAATCCTCGCAGAAACCCAACAGCGTATTGAGAGGAACGCAGAAGTTGAAGTCGCCCGTCGCCGAGACGCTGCTCGCTCCGCTCGTGAGATCCCATTCGGCGTTCTTCAAGATGATACCTCGATTGTTCGTCAACGATACATAGTTCTTAATCGTGCTAGTTATGCCAACGTTGCGATTACAATCGATCTCCACGCCATCGAGCTCGTAACGTGTCTCCTCGAACATAAAGGCGACGCAATTGTTCGCGAGCCATGCCGATGCCGCGGACGGTTCCTTAGCGGCGGAGCCTGACTTATCCGATTCGCCGCTCGACACAGACGGCGGATTATTTTTCGTATGTAGTCTACCTTCGACGTAGAGGACGGCAGCGTTCTGCTGTTGTATGGGTATTCGTATCTCGTCGCTATATCCGAAAGTGGTGTTGGCGTATGGATTGTACGTGTGTCTCTCGATCTTCACGATATGATCGTCGAAGACGGGTTCCCCGCCGATGCTCAGGATGTCTTGCATATCGTCGAACTATCGCGCGGCTCTCGGTACGACGAAACCCGTCGCATGGATCGCAGAAAAGCCGTGTTGGCGGCGGACAACCCTCCGACGCTCCTCTCCCTCGAGCGCGCGACTCGAGTTCCCGCGACACGATCGCAGCCGCCGCCTCTGCTGTCGCGATGCGGCGTCGTGGCGTTAGATTCGCTCACGACGAGCATCGCGCGACTCGCTCTACTCCCCGTCCTTTTATCTCGCCGCGTTCGCTCTATCGTCTGCGACGCACGTGCAATCGAATCGAGATCTCTTCGCCGCGAAAATCGATCAATCGACCATCTTGATGGACGACGCACAGCGATATGTCGGTCACGAGTCGCGCGATGAGCGGCAGATAATGCGGCAGATGATCTGCCTCGGGATCTCCGACACTTTATATCCCGGCGGAACGTTCGGCGCGAATTCGTGTATCGCGTGGGCGGATTTCTCGTACGAGCGTATGCGCCCGTAGTCAACTTGCACTCCACGCGAATCGTGTTAACCGCGATAATGCTCACTGGCTCGTCGGACGCGTACCATTTGTTTGGTCGTAATACGCGAGAAGGGGAAAAACCCAATAGCGATCCGATATTGTCCGGTTTGCTGAAATTAATTCGGTACGCGTATTTAATTTCGCTTCTCATAGTATTATCGTTACCGCGTAGCGTCAGAACGCCCTCGCCGCCGCCGTCGGCACTCCCATTCTCCTCGTTCTCGATGTCGTACAGATATTCGCCGTCGTCATCGCCGTCGACTCGCTCCCAGATCCTCGCGCTCAGCGGCCGTCGCTGCCGTCGCCGCTTTTGAAGAATCGCGGCTCTCAGGTATGCGCTTATGTCGCGCAGCTCGTACGATCCGATCGGGATCGTGATCGTCTCGTCGTTGTCGTCGAAGTAAAATTTATTGTTCGAGGAATTCACATTCGGAATCGTGTTGTAGGTCTCGAAATTGGTCAGACCGAGTTTGTAATCGTCGCTCAGATCAAGAGGCGGAAAGTAGCTCGCCGTGAGATCGTTGTTTCTTCCGGTCAGCGTGAGAATCAGCGACATGATGGCGCGCGCGCGATTGCCGTTAGAAACCGAAGGGCTTCTTCTTTCCTCCTCCCCAATCGATTCGTCAAAGGAAGCGCAGACACAATTGACCGCAGACGCTCTGATCGTACGTCTGCTGAGAGTCGCGATTGCACGCGATGCGCGTGTCCCGTCCGAGATAGCGCTCGAGTTCCTGCGGCGGCCGAAGATTGCCGAAAGCGTCGAAGTAGACGGCGTCTTTTCCCCTTTTAGCGTACGCCACCTAATGCGTACCCGGCCCCGAAGCGTCGTCTAGGTTCACGATACCGCTCTCGTCGCGACGAACTCGCGCGGGCAACGCTTCGCGCATGAACACACCTCTGAAGTGACGCACGCGAGCGCGTGCTGCCGCGCTGTTCAACTGTTCGTTCGTCGTGACGCCGATCGGAGCTATGACGTCGTGTAACGCGCGCGGAGGCGCGACTTTTTTTTTCCTCTTAACCGTTCGCACGCTTCGCCTAGGGATGCTTCCGCCGCGCTTGTAAGGCGCGAGATACAAACCGCGACCCTCTATCGACCTATTGTGCCGTTGCAGCTCCTCCAATCGTCGACGCGCGGCCTTGCCGTCGTTCATCATCTTCGCCACGCCGGCCGCTCCGCCGATCAGCGATCCTAGAGCTCCGAGCGCCGGCAACAGCGGCAGGAAACCGCCGCGTTTCGCCACAGGAAGAGCTCGTTTTCTCGTCGTCCTTCTCGTCGCGGTCGTCCTCTTCTTGCTACCACCGCCGCCGCTCTTCCTCGCGCCTCTTCGCGCTCCAGCCATGCCCATTCCTAGTTTCGTCTTCGCCTTCATAGCCGCCCATACGGCCGACGCCGCCACTCTCTCGCCGAGAGTCGAATCCCCGGCCTGGATGCGCTCGAACGCTCTCGCTTCTAGCGCTCGATCTGCGACGTGTTGATCGGCGAGATCGCCGCTCCGCGAATAGGCGATATCGTGCTCGCGGCAAGCCGCGTCCAGCGGATTGACGCCTCGATCGCCTCGCGCGAGCCGCTTCGCGAGACGAGTACCGGGACCGCAAAACTGATATCCCGGTATATGCAGTTCGAATGGAAGGGCGTTTATAGTTCTATTGAGCAAACCTCCACCGCCGACGACGGCCGTCGCGGCGTCCTCCGCATATCTCATACGCCACGATCGCCGACGCGCTCATCGTTACGCCATTTCGTTCCCTCTGCACGCGCCGCAGTCTTTAATGCACGGCGGCGGACCGTCGATGTCCGTCCGTTGCCACGGCTGATTGTGATGCTTGTGACAGAGACGATAACGCTGCACGTCCGGATCGTCCTTCAGATGTATGGGCAATTTCTCCCACAATCGATCGACGAAATCACCGTACTTGTCCAGCAGAAGCTTCTTCGGAACGTATTGCAACTGATTGACGCTGAGTCCGAGAATATCGGAATCGTTTACCAATAGAATAAACATGACGAAGCGTAGCGCGCGCGAAGGCGTCAAACGCGCGTAACTTTATCGCGTCGCCGCCGATCGGGCACATCTAACGGCGCGATCGTCTTTCCCTCTATATATATATACTCGCGAGCGCGTTCCTCGCTCATTGCTCGCGCGCGATTCTGCGCACCGACGCGCAGAGGTTCACTCGCGGCAACGAGGAAGAATCGTAAAAGAGGGAGAGAGAAAAGCGATGCGTTTCGTGCGTCAGCCGATCGCGATAAGAGTGTCCAACGTCGACGGTAAGACGCGCTCGATGAGCGAGGAACCGCGAAAACACGGTTGTCTGTTACCAATCGCGATTTGCTGCGTAATCTGCGGTCCCTCTAATTGCGATAAAACGAACTGATGCTGATAAGCCTTTTGGAGAGCCCTCACGGCGTGCAATTCGAGAACGTGTACGTTTACTCGAAATCGTTGCATCAGCCTAAATATCGATACTTGGAGAAGTTGCTAAGACCGATGCGGGATATCGGTTACTTCACGTATTCGAACAATATCGACGTCATCCCTCCTAGCGAGGCGCTACCAAACTCGATATTCGTGTTCGATGACATAGCCTGCGATAAACAGGACGTCGTGAAGGAGTACTTCGCCATGGGGCGTCACGCAAAGGTCGATTGTTTCTATCTGTGCCAATCGTACGCCAAGATACCTAAACATCTAATATGCGACAACGCGAATCTGTTGATACTATTTAAGCAGGACGGTACTAATCTGAAACACGTGTACAACGATCACGTGAACACAGATATGCCGTACGACGATTTTCACTCCCTGTGTCGCGCTTGTTGGAGATATCGATACGGTTTCTTAGTGATCGACAAAGATAGCGCGCTGCGCGACGGTAGATACAGGCGAGGATTCAACGATTACGCCGTGCCGTAGAGCGTCGCGATCATCGTCGTCGTCATCGCCGGGGATGAATCAGTCGTCCCGCGACGGAGGCGATCGTAGGGGGAGAGAGATAAGAGAAGGCGAGACGCCGACGGACGTCGATAGACGCGAGAAAACCGCGCTAAAGATAGCGAGAACGCGCGCGTCGATTCGCAGAAAGCACAGAGCGTTGAAGACCGGAAGAATGGAGAGCAATATCGCTCTGGAGACGCGTTTCAAACCGATCGTCGAACCGTTGCGGTGCATCGCCGAGCGCATCGGAGACGACTCCGCTCCAGGCGCGAGCGCGAGAGAAGAGGAGCCGGCGAAGCGCGAGATCGGCGGCTACGACGACGACGGCGACTTCGGCGACGGGGCGATCGCGAGGAGTGTCAAGAGAACGACGACGCTGGAGGAAGAAGACGAGGAAGAGACCGAGGGGAGCGCGCTGCCGCCGCTATCCGCGAAAGGATTCAAGGCTAAGCGATCTCGGCGTCTGAACGTGACGTTGGATTCGCTCGCGGCGACTTCCACGCCCGTGGGAACGTCTCCCGCGCAGCGGTGCGAGTTCGCGAGCAGAGATCTCTTTGCGGAGCTGCCCGTCGAGGAGACGTTCGAGACGAGCGACGACGTTTTCGGATCGCCCACGACGCTCGAAACGTTGGTGAGACGGTCTCTGCGGAGTTTCCGAGAGCGAAATATCCTGCTTGAATTGGGCCCATTGGCGCGAAAGTACGTGCACGCTCTTCTCAGCGGCGGCGCGCCGGGCGATTTCGATCACGTTTACGGAGTTTACTTCACCGACGCCGGCACTATGCTCGGAAACAAGCGATTCGACGTGGGCGCCGATGACGCGATATTCGTGGACGGGGTCAGATACGCCGGCACTCCCGGTCTGTACGAATTGATCTTCAAAAGAATCCCCGACGATCTCAAGTACACGGAGAGAGATAAAGCCGCGTACAAGAGCATACTTCTGCAAACTGACGCTCACAGGCGCGAGCACAATATTCGCATGCCTGTATTGGGAAACAAGGGATACAAGTACAAGCACGTTATAGCTCCGATTTTGCAGACGGACAGTCCGAGAAAGAGGATCGGTGGGAGTCGCGTTCCGCCGGCTACGCGCGTGCCGCAGGATATGCGCGTGATCCGTGACACCGTAGACTAAGTTCACTGGGATGATCCGAACGAATTGGTGGATCGCCTTCGATTGCTGGACGGTTCTCGTCAAGCCGGCAACAACGCTCACGACAATGAGATCCTGTCGATAATCGAGGAGCTTCGCGAGGCGGGCGAGATATTGTGAGGCGATCGCGAAAGACCGCTGCGCGCGCTTTATTCGACGACGCGATGTCCGTGAACAAGTTCGGAGTTTCGCTGCGGAGAAGACGCGACCGCGACGCTACTAGGGGCAGATCGCGCGTGAGCGTGGAATCTCTACGAAATTACGTGCGCGATAACGCGCTGTGTCTGACCGTCTCCGACGTCTCTTCCTCCGCGTCGCAGTACGACGCGCGACGTCTCAAGATACGAAGAGTGGCCTGGCCGACCGACGACGACGACGACGCGACGAACAAGAGTTACATAGCGCGCGTTATACGCGAAGTGAAGGTGGACGCGGCCAATTACCATGAGAGTATTGCGGGTATTACGATGCGGCTGGAGAACAGCGCGGACTCGTCGGCGAAGAAAATCGTCGTTCTGTATAAGAGGATCGACGCTCTCGAGAGCGCCGCCACCGAAAGATCGCGCGCTCTGGGAACCGTTGCGCAGATTAGCGCGAGGGAGAACGCTCTCGAGAATCGACTGCGAACGGTAGAGAATCTGCAAGAGCTCGCCGCGACGAAGATCGAGGTCGTCGAGGCGGAGAGATCGGCCTCGCGGACGAGCGCGGCCGTCGACAAGCGGCTGAGCGATCTGGAGAGCTCCCTCGAGACGACCCGAGCAAACGGGGACGCGTCGAGCAAACTGTCGCGCGATCTGGAGATCTCGATCGCGCGACTCAAGGAGATCTACGAGAAGACGGAGAAGCGAGTGCGCGCCTTGGAGAGATCTCTGTCGCACGTGAACAATGTAGCGGCGAATAACGAGAGAAATCGCGCCGCGTTGAGCGGTCACGACAGGACGCTGCAGGAGTTGATGGCGAAGGCGCTGACTTCTAACGCGAAATTGCGGGAGCTGGACGCCGAGGTGTCGCGTCTGAGGAAAGACGCGAACGAATTCGCGAGGAGAACGGGCGCGACGACGACGGCGGCGACGGCGGCGGCGGCGATCCCTAGGACGATCGATTCGAATAAGGTAGTTATAAAACTGGACGCTAAGACTCCCGATAAGCAGCAGTCGAAGAGAGGATAGCGTCGCGACGAAGAGAGGAGCGAGAACGAGCGCCGCAAAGCGGAGATTCGTGAACGAACTGCACGCGCCCGCGAGGAAGAATTTCCCCCGCCGTCGCGTCACGGTGCGCGGATACGATGATCTGTGGCAAGCCGACGTCGTCGAGATGCGACTTTACGCCAGACACAACAAAGGTCACAATTACATACTCACCGTCATAGATGCTTTGAGCAAGTACGCGTGGGCGATACTGCTCAAGAGAAAGAGTGGCGACGAGATCGTTCGAGTCTTGACGCGCGCTTCCGAAAAACCTGCAAATCGACAAAGGAAGGGAGTTCTACAACGCCGAGGTGCGCGGATTCGTCGATAAACACGGAATCAATCACTACTCGACATACTCGATGCTGAAAGCGTCGATCGCTTCAATCGCACGCTCAAGAATTCTATGTAGAAGTACTTCACGCTGAACGGAACGTACAAGTGGCTCGACGCGCTACCGTGCCTGATATCAAAGTACAACGCTCGCAAGCATCGAACCATCGGGATGCCCGGTCGACGTGACGCCCACTCAGGCAGGCCGAGGGTCGAAGCTCCTGTCGACGGTGTAATCACCCGAAGATCGCCGCTCCGGGAAAGTTTCGACCGAACGATCCCGTACGCGTGAGCAAGTACAAGACGCTGTTCGAGAAGGGGTACACGCCGAATTGGACCGCGGAGATCTTCCGCGTAGCCGAGGTGCAAAGGACGAATCCCGCGACGTATCTGCTGAGGGATTCGCGCGGCGAGCCGATAGCCGGCGGATTCTACGAGCACGAGTTGCAGCGAGTCTCAGTTCCCGTATCTCATGGAGAGAGTGGTGCGACGAAAGGGCGACGAGGTTTTCGTGATGTGGCTGGGAATGGACAAGTCGCATAATTCGTGGATTAACAAAGCTAACATATTGTAACGAATATATATATATTTTATGTAATATTAAAGATAAGAAGATACATATTTACATATATTTTTTTTTTCGTAATATTAAAGATTAGAAAATACATCGCATATATGATTTCTGTAACATTAAAGATGAGAAAATACATTACATATATCTAGAAAAAATACGTCTCATCGCGCTCGCGAAATATCCGCGCCTCTCCTCACAGAGGTATCTTGTAGTGCCCCCACGGCAGAGTATCGGTCGAATCGGGCACGACGTAGCGCTTATCGTCGTACGGACTGAGCGCGCGCACCTTCGACTCGCGCACTATGTACACCTCGTATAACTTGGATCTCAGGCACGACTGCTCGCAGATCATCTCGATCTCGCGCGTAATCGTCGAACATCAGCGTTCTCGCGACGACGCTGCTCTTCACACCCTTGCTCTTCTTAGTGTCGTCCCTACCCACGACTCGCAACGCGTACATCTTCGCTTTGAGTCCTACGAACTCGAGCATGAGAGCGCCGTTATTCTCGTCCTTCATCAGACCGAGAACCTTCTTATTCGCGCGCGGCATGCCGTAGGGATTGTCGGCGTAATCGCTCGTGTCGAATCTATCGCGCCTCATTCGCTCGTACGCGTCCTCGCACTCGACGCTGTAAACGAGACTGTCCGTGTCGGTGTACAATATTTTACACTTATCGCCGTAGAGCGGTAACATGTATTCGTAGTGAAATGCGTACAGATGAATCTTAGATATATCGAGAATGGACATGCCTACGTAGATCGGTTTGTCGATCTTCGCCTCCAATTTCCGCAATTCCACGGCCATGAGATTCTCCGAAAATATGCTTCTACTGTGAAAATTCGGCTTAGAGATGAGCGCCTCGGCTCCGAATCGCCCGTCCTATCGAGTCGCGAATCGAACGTCCACGCGATTGCGCGTTCTCCATGGTTTTACCGAAGACCATGGCGTTGTTCATCAACTTGTACAGATTCTTCTCGAAATCGTTACTCGCGTTAGCGCGTAAGTAATGTATTAAGTTCCACATATCCGCGTAATCATGGCGATTGCGAGAAGCGCAACGCGCGATGAATCCTCATCAGACGCAGACCGTGACGAACGCACTGCTGCAAATTGCGATAGTGCGTGGACGTATTGGCGCTTATCGTACAGCATGGCTAGGAGTTTGCTCTGCCGCTTCCCCGGCGGCTTATCGCGCGTGGGACAAAACAGAAGATCGGCGTGGGCGTCGTGCGAGTCGGCCGGATAGTCGAGATCGACCTCGAGGATATAGCCGACGGCCAAATCCTCCGGACATTACGTCGAGACTCTCGGGATCGTCGACCCACTCGAATCGCTCGTACGGCAACGGCTGACACATCGCCCAACCGTACAGATTGTTGACATCCAGATACATCAGATAGATCGACGGTTGCGACGGATCGTACGCGCTCATGTACTTGTTGTTAGCGCGAGCGTACCTGTTAGAGCACTGACTCAGACCGCCGCGTACTCCGCGTTTCACGAACATCATCATATCGATATCGATGAGCAGCTCGAAGCGGACCCCCGTGTGCTTAAGCATCGCGTCCCACGTGTATCCCGGCAACGTATAATAGTACGCGGGATCTAAACCGTAACTCTCCAGGTAAGCGGCGCGAAAATTTTCGAACACGTCCGCGAGCAGAAGAACGTCGGTCTTTAGATAGAGGTCGCTGTAATCGCCCAACATTTCGACGCTAAATCGCTTCCAGACGCGCGTCGCATGCGCGTAATCGCTCTCCAATACGGTGTCGCCGGTCAGAGAACTGTAGAAGGACTCGCGCGGCGGGAGACGCGTCTCCTGCAGTCTCTCGACGCTGTCGACGTACTCGTACGGGAACACACCCTTGCGCGTGAGAAGACGGAAGTCGTCGTCGACGAGATCGCGAAACTCGCCTCGCGCGATCGTCAGTTTGCTCTCGTCGAGATACGACGCCAGCTTCTCGAGACTGGCGCCTAAAAATTTGAACGAGTCCACGAATCGTAATTTGACGCATCTGGAACGCGCGGCGTCTCCTCCCTCGTCTCCCTCCACCACTGCAGTGTCTCGAACGGTCTTCGAGAAAGCTATGTACGATTCCTTCGTCACCGACAACAACTCGACGCTGTCCAGATATGCGTTAGCCTTCCTTGATAATGAAGTGCGCGTCGTAACGCGATAGATTGTAAAAGAACACGGGTATGACGTAAGAGTCTTTGTAATTCAAATTACACGCGGAATGCGCCGGACCTCTGAAACGGCCGGTCAAGTGACAATGATCGCGCACGCCTACGTCATCCGCCTAGAAAGTCTATCGCACGCGTGACAGCGCGACGCGCTCGCGAATCTCTCCCGCTCGTCCGGCGTGAGATCCTTCATCGGTACCACGGTGTCGAGAGCGACCTTCGCGCGAAGCGCCAAATCGTGCAACTCGCGCACGAACCACGCGACGCATTCCTCGCCGTGATAAGATCCGTACGCCGAGGCGGCGTCGTCGAAGGAGCAGCGCGTGGAATTCGCTCCTTTCGCGAATGGTGATCGAACGTCAGCCACCTGTCGTCCTCGTCGGGGAGAACGATCGCGCAATCGTTCAGCTTGCCGCAATCCTCGATGTGCACCGACAGCTTCTCGCTTGTGCGAAAGTAATGCATGCATCTGAGAAATAAAAATATACGCGTAAGATCGATACTTTTTTTTTACTCTCTTGTCGAGATCGAAACGCTCACCGATCGCACACGTGCGTCCTGTGCTGCCGCTTGCTCTACTACGAGCTGACCAGACGAGATAGATTTCTGATACAGGCGAAATGTCCGACCGCGTTACCCTCGCGTGTCGCATCTATCAGATAAAGCAGGTTAGCGTGTCTCTCCCTCTTCCGATCTGTCAGACGAAGAGAAACGATACGAATTCCGCCGCCGCCGCCGCCGCCGCCGTCGCCCTTCCCGCATCGTCTCTCTCCGACGGTGTACACGTTCACCGATATATCGTTCAGATGCTCGAACCATTCGATTCCGTTCAGAGTCATGGGCAGCTTCGAACCCTTCAAATTCAACACCGTGGAGTAATACGAATATTACGAACTTCTCTCGCCGTTCCTGTCGACAGGATACAGAGCGGCGACCACCGACCACGCGAAACACGCCTCGTCGATCGCACATTGACCACCGCTCTTTTGGTCTGAATCTCTCGCGGTACTCGCACGTAGCATCCCGCCCGCATAAGATTGTACCTGTTCACGTTCACCGTTAGATCGAGTATGCGCGACAGGGCCCATCCGCTGTCGCGCTCTTGAAACTCCTCCAAGGACGCGATGATATCGCCGACGACGTGAGTATCGTACCACTCGCGCAGTTCCGTCATGGATAGAAAGGGGTGATTTCTCGTGGCTATCGTCTTAACGGCGATCTTATCGTCCGACACGAATTCTCCGTTGAACACCGTGTTCATCTTAATGCTGTGATATCGGCCGATGACGTCTCGCACGCGGCAGAGCACGGTGTCCCTCGCATCCTCGAGAAATCGCAGGGGTTCGATGTAATCGCGATTTATCACCGCGCCGGTCAACACGCGTCTCTTGAAGACCGTGTCGACCTCGGACCACGAGAATCCCTCGCGTCTCTCGGCCCCGCCGTCTTAGCGTCTCTCGACATCCGCGCATCACTCGCAGGATTCGAGCGACCAGAGAAGTCCTCGCCCTCGTCGAGATTCGACGACACGCGTCTCGGTACCTCTCGTGCAGAGTCGCGAGACACTCCTCGCATTGTCGCGCCCACGCGCGATAATCGTCCGTCGTGGCGACATCGCGCGCGCTCTCGAGTACTCGGCTCTCCTCCTCGCGCGTGGCCGCGTCCTCTTCTATTCTCTCCCCACGGCGATTCATCGTCCTTTCTCTCTTCCGCGCCTGGCCACGAATACGTTACCCACAGGCTCTCGCCCCACGAATCCGTAGGCAGTTGATGCCTCACGCGTCTTCGGCGCTTATGTCCGGCGTCGAATCTCGCCGCTCTTCCGCTGATCACCGCGACCGTCTTGAGCCACAGCTCCTCGCGCGCGTCTCGAAGACCGATCTTTCGCCTCGTCGAGGTCGCGACGTTCCACGCGGCCTTCTCCTTCAACACTCGGGTGTAGCGATCGACCGGCGGATTGACGCGATCCTCGCGTTTATAGGATCTCCTCCAGCCGAAGTCCTCGAGCGGCCAGTCATAGCCGCAGAACATTCTCCTGCGAAATGGATAGGTGCGAGCGCCTATCCGTTGTTGCGATTGTAGGTGTATCGCAGATATTCCGCGTTATCCTTGGGCGCGTTGATCTCGCAGAGCTTGAGCGGCGAGCGCTTCTCCGGTTGCGGATAATCGAACGAATGCAGTCTCCGATCGCGAGAATACGGATAACCCTTCGGATACTTCGCGTAATACCACTTGTCTAATTTAATGTTGTAATCGAAGGCTCTCTTACTATTAGCCAGAGCCGTTTCGATCCACAACTCCTCGCGCCGATCGTGCGTTTGAATGGACCTTCTCAGACGTTCCATCGCGCGCTCTCCTTCAACTCGACGTCGCGATTGTCTATCGGACACGCCAAATATTCTTCCGCCAGAGCCGCCGCTAACGTCCACGGTCGGGTGGCGGAACTCGCCGTTCATACGTGCTTCTTCATTCGCGAATTTATCCCCCGAAGAACGCTCGAATAGATCGGCCGCGCCGTGTCGATCGGCAGGGGGTGTGCGCGCCTCGAGGAATCGTCGTGTCTTTATACATTCGTTCGAGCGACGATGACGTCGCGCGAGCGGGATAAAGATCTCTCCAACGGTCGCGCAATTTTTCCATTCGGAAACGGCGAATCTGTCTAAATACCACATTCTAACGGATTCGACGCGTGTTATCGCGCGCTTCTCGACACTGCGCGTCCGAGAGGAAGGAGCGACGGCGGAAGCGTCGCGAATCTCGCTCTCATCTTAGCGCGGCGCGTCCGAAATAAAAAAACGACGACGGAAGCGTCGCCGCGAATCTCCCTCTCGTCTCGCGCGAGTAAATCCGAGCGGGATGTCGCTCCCTCTCTCGTTATCGCGCCTAGGAAGAGAGATATGCGATGACTCCGAGAAGAAAACGCGCACCCGGCGAACGCGATATCGCGGGCGTGACGAGATCCTGGCCTCTCGGAGTGAACCCTTCTCTCCCTTCCAAGGCGCTCTCATCGATCTACGAGGACGAAGGATCGATCGCCTCCGACGAGAGACGCCTCTATCCGCGGCATGTTCTCTCGATGAATCGTACTCCTATTTATAAACGGCGTGTGCATTTAGGTTAAAATTTGAACGACGCGATAAACTCGTACCCGGCGTCCGAAACGGAAACGATGACTTCTACGCGCAACGTGCTCTCCCGATACATCACGGTATCCAAGGTGACAGAGTCGATAGGAACGCTCCACGCCGCTTATCGTTCTCCTCTAGCGCGCCGCATCTAAGGACGCTCCCGACGCGCTTCCTCTCCCTCTATCCCTCGCTCACGGCGCCTCCGTCCCTCTCGCTCTCGCCCCGAATCCCTCCCCGCCGCGTGACGTCGCAAACCTCCGTTTATCCACTCGACGGCGAGCGGCTCCCCTCGCCCTACCTACCCCCCCTGCTCACCCGCGCCACTGTCACCCTGCTCCTCGGATATCACTCTATCTCTCTCCCTCTTACAGAGCTCTCTCTCGCTCCAATCCCCCGCCCGCTTCCACCCCTCGCCCTCCCCGCCGCGTGACGTCACGACCCTCCGTTTACCCACCCGACGGCGAGCGGCTTCCCTCTCCCTACCTATCCCCCCTGCTCACCCGCGCCGCCGTCACTCTGCCCCTCAGATACCTCTCTATCTCTCTCGCACCAATGGGAAAATTGAGTTAGAAGCGGTATATACTCCCTACTTATATATATATATATATATATATATATATATATACATAAAATAGGAACATAAAATTAAAGAAAAGATAATTTTTCAATTTTAAATCTTTCAATCTTTTCAAATCTTTTAATTTCTCTCCTTTAAATAAATGATATTAATAAATAATGCACATGAAAATAAAATTAAAGAAAAGATAACTCTTTGGTTTTAAATCTCTCTCCCTTAAATAAATGCTACTTTCTATATTGTACAGTACAGTGAAATAATTATTTATATAAATATAAATATATATATTACATAAAATAAAAAATGCAAGAAATTTCCTTTCAACAAAAATAAATAAAACTTTCAAGAAAATATATTTAAAAAAATAAAAACTTGAGTTTAAGTATATAATCCTCTTCTTTCTTCTCTATTTTAGGAATAATCTCTTTTTTTATTGACAATGTTGTGATTGAAGTAACTGTTGTATTAACTCATTTCGTTCTCTTTGGATTTTATTACCTTCTTCTAAAGATTCTTTCAAGTCAATAATTGCTTGTACTCTTTTTTGTTCAATTTCTAATTGTTTTCTTTTTCGGTTATGTAAAGATTTTTCTTGGCATGGAGGATGAAGTTGAGTTATGATTAAAAGAATTTATTAAGGAAGAATTGGATGTAGATGATGAATCAAGACAAGGCTCTAGTACCAGATTAAAATTAGTTAAATCAGATAATGGATTTAAAGATTGAGCTGTGCTTGTTGAAGCTGTACTTGAAGAATTTTCATTTTCTAAAATAGATTCTGTAGTAGATTGACATGCATTTAACGTTTCTTGGATATTTATAGTCGATTCTAATGCATTATCAAGATTAATAGTTTTATCATTGGCAAAAATATTTTCAAATATGTTATAATATTCCCAAGACACACGTCCACGTCCAGTAGTCTTCTTATTATTTTCTTTAATCGTTTTCTTTAATCGTACGATCTTTTCATGTTTCTCATTTTACGGTTCAGTACACCTTCATATATATTTATATAACCATGCATTTTTAATATTTGTGCAATTTCTTACCACAATCACTTTTTTTCTATTTTTGGATCTCGAAATAATTAATAATTTTCTTTCAGAATATGCTTCATGAAAGAGCTTGATTGATTTTGTTGACCATGTAAAACTATTTTGTTCTACAATAATAAAATAAAATATATTATTATGTATAATATATTATTCTGTTATTAAAAGGAGTTACTTTATTCAAGAGAAAAAAGAAAAAAGAGAAATTCTTAGAAACATTTGTATGATATGTATCAAAATCGGATTGCATCCCTTTGTAATGATGCGCTCCGAAACGCATCGCTTTCCCAGCAAACCATCGGAAGCTGCCGCCCGACAACCACCGGTCGGGCAACAGCAGAGGGCTGTGTGCTCACATTTTTATGACTCAGAAAAACACCGAATAGGAAACAGATTCCGACAGAACACCGTCGGCCGGGAGCCACTGGTTGAACCGCATGCGGCATCCCGAACACCATCGTCAGGAGCCGACGTTTAAGAACCCGTGGCCGGCACCCCGAACTCCTCCTGGCGCACCCGAACCGAACCGATTGTTTTACCGGCGCCAGGTGGGGCCAATTACCGAAAACACCGGCGCGGGTGATTAGCGCGGTATAAAAAGGCGGCAGATAAGCTCAGACCCTTCCGATCCTTTCGAGCGAAAGCTAGTCCGAAGGCAAGCTAAGCATAAGAGAATATTCCGAAGCGACCAACGAGCCAGAGGGTAGAACGCTGCCTCCGCCAATCGATATCGATGCTCAAGGATCGCATTTTATCCGAGATCCAAATTCAGGTGTCGCGCCTATCATGAGGTGGAACCTGAGCTTCCGACGCTAATAAGCGTCGCAACACCTTCCAAAATCTGATTCCATCTAAGAACAGCAATTCGGGATTTAAAGACCAACAAATTAAAGCCGAACAGCTGAGCTACGAATATCGCATTAAGAACCAGCGTAAGAAGCGCGACAAAGACACCGCCGCCGAGCGATATTATAGACGCGCCGCTTTAAATCAGCGCATCTCAACTCGACGTTCCACGACAATCCGCCGAATCCGCGCATTAATCCGTAACTGCATTCACGACCGAGCGCACTTATAAAACACACGCACATAATCATCCGCGCATTCACTTGTATATACAGTTAGACAAAATACATTTTTCTTATTACACACGAACCGAGTAATTCTTTCTCCTGGATCCGACGACTATCCGCACTGCGATCAGCGAAAATTGCGACGATTACACCTTTATGTGTATAAATATATAGTATAAGTACATATGCTTCTAAAGATAAAATAGTTAATAATTATATATTTTATATATAAACATATTCTATTGTAACATAATTATATGTGTGTCAGAAGCATGTATCAACTATTGTGAGTATATATGCATTTAAGAAGTATAATCTTTTTTCTTCTCTCTCCAGTATATACTTATTTAATATTATGTAAAAATATAAATAATGTACTTGTATTTTCCAAATTATTATTTATCGATAGCAGTACAGGTGCGGTCGGATTTTTTTTATGTATTTAATGTATTCTTCAAAAAATACTGAATGTGTAAGATATATTGTATAATATTAATAATGTTAGATTATTAACTTTATTAGGTTATTAGTCATTAAATAGGTTATTAGATTTATACTAACCATTTTTCAATAACTGGTTTCCTTAGTATCCGTTATACTGTAGGAAGCATTATTATAAATATATATTACTTTGTACATATTTATCATTTTTCGCAGTATATTGCACGAATTTAAAATGTAAATTATTATTGCAACTTGTAACGTGTTGTATTCAGTGAGCTTGAAGATCGCTCAGAAAAATGGCGTCCGCTCACTAAACATGTTGAGTTGCGCTTAATGATCAGAGTGCGTTCACTCAACGATTGTGTGATCAATGTGTCTTCTGAACGCACCTAATGTTAGCTGTGGTATAAGATTGTTTTGGATCCAACATGCTGCACGATACCACTCATTCTCATATAATGCAAAAAACATAATTCTTCTCTTTTAGATATATAATATTATTTGTCACAATATTTCCTTAACTGGAACAAAATAAGATATTATATGTGTATTATACAAAAACATAAATACTTTTTAATCAATATTTGCCAATTTAAGCATCACAGGGTAATATGAGTACGCAATTCGATATCAAAAGGAGTTATCATATATATGCTAGCTTCTCGTATATGTAATACCATTGCATTTACTATATTACACGTCCTAAATCGGCAACTTGCATATGACTTGGCATGTAGCAAGTCTGTTAAGTTGTCTGCATAAAAAAAAATAAATTTATAATCCATATTTTAACAGGTAAATATTTAATATTGTGACGTGACGTCTTGGAGCTCCGTCACAGTGACCCCGCCGGGAGGGAGGAAGCATGCGAAGAGTCGTCCCTCACACCTAAAGGGGACCCCTTTTTTTCCGGTTCCGCGAAATACCTTGTATTGAATTTTATGTTAGAGGCTTATTCTAAACGTAGAGAGTGCGGCATTCTGAGCGAGCGGATAGGAAAATAATGTACAGCAAGATACCGAAGACACGGATACCGAGAGAGAGGGAGAAGAGAATAGCCGACCAATGCCTCCACAACATCAGATCATGTATCGAGATCCCGCTCTGCCGCCTACCGTACATGAAATTGTATTAATCTCCGCATTGCTTTTAGAGAAACGACGATACAGAAAATCTGGACGAAGAAGCGGCGTATACTCTCTCAGGCGGCCGACTGAGAAGAGAAGACACACCCGGAAACGGACGAGGATACGGCCTGGCTAGCCCGCCACCCCCGAGTCACCGGAAAAGAGATATCGTCCTGAAAATCGTCTAAGTCGAAGCTACATCCCTGCAAAAGAGCTACACGCCATTCAGCAGGGTAAGATTTGAAGGGGCGGAAAATATGAACCCCCCTTTCTGCTGAAAATCGATGAAGGGCACGGAAGATCGGCGCGGGACTCGAGGGCCTCCCAGATCATTATCCCGAGAGGCACTGTTCGGTGAGCTGTGTTAGAGGTGACACGTGTCAACGAGAGACGACTCATCCGGACCCAAACACCGCAGCGTATTGTAAGCCGACGCTCAGATAGCCTTAATTGTATTCCGGATACAGCTGGTGTCGCATTTTACCGTATCGTAACATACTGTAATGTAAGTTAGATACCGGATTACCGTAGAAAGCCTTCGTGCTTGCCTTGTTTTCCGTTAGCGTACCGTTTCGTTGTTTATCGAGACGCCAGCTGGCCCCGGGGACCGCGGATTTGTCCCTCTCAGGGGATTCGTCACCGGCAGTCAAACATTACCGTATCGTCACTACCGTGCCGTATCGTACCGTACCGTACCGTATCGTACCGTATCGTATCATTTCGTTCCGTATTATGTCGTACCGTTACATGGAATGTCGAATTATGTATCTTGTATGATCGCGAAATTCAGACACTTCCGTATCGCGTAGATAACAGCGGGATTTGTGCGAAATCGTTCTTTGCGATCAAGAGGTACCGTATACGCGAAATCTGCTTTGCAAGAATTGTATAAATCGCGAAGTCTCCGTTTGAATTTTATGTCCGTTACAGTTCGTTTCGTATTATCTCGTTCGAGAGTCAAGCTTGTTTTGTTGAGAGCGGAAGGTCATGGTGTTAAAGATGGCGAGACAATATCATTGCTTATGTACTTAAGTAGTAGTAGCTTTATTACGGACTCCCCTTAGGATTGCCGTCTCAATCATTACATCATACATTACATCATACATTTTCTATACATTTTCATTACATCATACATTTTCTTTACAAAACTCCACAAAACCCTGGCTACTCTAGCTACACGTCCTTTCTATAAAATATATTAACTTAACATTTAAATCTCTTTCCTCCGCGCTCCTGACTTGCGGCCTTACAATCATTCCTTTTACCCTCTCTCTCCCCTCCATTCTAATCCTTCCCTCTCTCAACCCCTATCTTCATTACCTATCCCTATCCTAACAATACATACACATCCATCCTCTTCGCCTACCCCGGACCTGACCGTCCTGCGGCCTTACAAATGTCCTTTGTACCCTCTCCCTCCCCTCGACCTCTCCTCTGTACTTCATACTTCCTCCTTTTCCTCTTTCTCTCCCTCTCTTACTTACATCACCTCCTTTCTCCATACTAAAACCCTCCACCCCTCTCTCCAACCCCTCTCTTTCCTTTACTTCCCCTCTTTTCCCACTTCACTTACGTCCCTCTTCACTTAACCTCCTCCTTCCGTCACCTTCTCTTGCCCTCTCTAACCTCTTCTCTTACCCTCTCCCACCCTCTCTACCCCCTCGCGTATCACTCTCCTTCTGCCTCCCTTCCTTCTCGATTCCCTCCTTCTTTCTTCTTTCCTCTGTCATCCCTCTCTCTTCCTCCGCGCCTACCGACTCCTTTTCCCTTCTTCCTTCTTCCTATCCTTCTCCCTCCATACTGATCCTCTTCTCCACCTTTTTCCCTTTCCTTTCTTCCACCGCTTTCCCTGTTTTTCTCGTCCTCTCTAGTTCGCTATAGCTTTCTCTTTCTCCACACATTCCTTTTTTCTCAACTCCCCTGCTGCTTTCTTCCTACCTTCTCTCCCTCCACCTCTCTTCTTTCCTTCTCCCTTATCCCTACAGACTCCTTCCTGTCCTCCACCCTTTTTTCTCCTTTTCCTCTTCCTTCTTCCTGTTCCTTTCCCCTTTTCCTCACCTCCTCTTCTACCTCTTTTTTCTTCTTTTCTGCCATCTTCTCTTTATCCTTCCCTCCTTGTCTCTTTGCTTCTTTCTCTGCCACATTTCCCTCCTCTACCTCTTTCTCTTCTGTCTTCCCTCCATCCTTCCTTGTCTCCTCACCTATCCTAGTATCCTCCACGTCCACCGCCATCCTCATCACCTCTCTCACCCGCTTATGTACTTAAGATTACCGTTAATAATAACCTTTGTTATGTTCCCGAATTTATTGCCGTAACATATCGTCGACTTTTATGAGAATTTCCATTCGATTCATATCGAAATCTCGTGTGAGGCTCGTGCCTCAGAATGTAACGTATACTACTCGTTTATTATATTCTGTTTGTTATCGATTACACAGATCTACAAATTAAAAGGTATTTAATATCACATGAAATTTTATATTGATTTCCGAAGGAATTTGGTGCGCTGAATCCAAATCTGGCCTCAGAATGGCGCCATCGCGATTTTGAGATATTCTAACATAAATGTGCAAAAATGGCTGTTTTAGGGCATTATTGGAGTTCACTCCTGGTTGCAGAGAATTTTACCTACAAAAACTAAACAAAGTACCGTAAAGTACAAGTCTTGCCCTTTAATTTCCATTTTGAAACATCCAAATTGGATTTTTTTTACCGAGATACATCAGATTTAAGTTTTTACTGCATACAGAAAATCAAATTAATGGAAAATTGAGTTGGGGGACTAAAAAGACCGGGAAAAAGAGATGAAGGAAGTAGTGCAGTGGTAGGTGAGGGTAGAGAGGGAAAAAGAGAGAAGGATGTGAAAGGAAATAGCCTTCTGGAACATAGCGGGAATAAAAGGGAAGGACAAGAATTTCTGGGTGGGATTAGAGGAATGGGATGTAATGGTGTTGGATGAAACTTGGCTTGAGGAAAAGAATGGGGGAAGGTTAAGGGGAAGCTACCAAAAATATTTACACAATGGGCCGAGAAAAAGAATAGAAAAGGAAGGGCGAAGGGGGGTATGATAATGGGAATAAGGAAAGAGATAGCAGAGAAAGGGATTGAGATAGATGTAAGGAATGAGGGGCTTGTGAGAAGAGTAAATAAAGGAGGAGAGAGATGGAAAATAATCGGGGTATATGTGGGCGAAGGGATAGATAAAGCAGTAAGTGGTTTAGAGGAATAGAGAGGAAACAGGGAAGAGGGGGTAAATACGATAATAGGGGGTGATTTTAATGCGAGAACAGGAGTAGAGGGGAGATAGAGTGATGATAGAGGAGAGGGAAGAAGGGAGGGAAGAAGAAGAGAAAAGGAAGAGGAAATCAAAAGATAAGATTATTAATAAAGAGGGTAAAAAATTAATATGCTTTCTGGGAAAGAGAGGATGGAGCATATTAAATGGAGATATGGAAGGTGATGAGGAAGGGGAGTGGACTTTTACAGGGAGAAAGAGAACTCGGTAATAGATTATACAGGGCTTTCGAAAAGTAACGGACCCCCCCCCTATCTCAGAATCTATGTATCATAGGGCAAAATGACCCGAACAAAAGTTTTATGGTTCATAAAGTTCTGTTTTTTTGTGACCTCAAATTTGACCTTAATCTTGACCTTGAAGGTTTTTTGAAGGTTAATTTGCGTTTTTTAAATGGGAATTGCTATTTTTGACCCCGGATTTGGAAAGAGCGGGAAATTTTACGTTCAAATATGTAATCTTGTGATGGTAAAAATGACATCCAAATCTTACTTTTATCCTACTTTTAGCGCTATCCAGGAACAACGACGTGGACGTAGTAGAATTCTGTTCCCTTTGGGGTGTTTGGTTAACGTGAGTCCGCTCTCCCCTCACGTATGGAATAATGAGGATCTTCGATGAATGACTGTAAGACACTTAACATTTTTTTATCATTCGTTGCTGACTTAGATCTACCAGGTTTTTCACGATCTTTAACTCAAACATGGCACACAGACCATAAAGGACAACAGGCTTGACCTTGACAGGTATTGCGACAATTTAATGAAACTTTCAGAGTAGAGGAAAATCCTATCTCCAAAAGTACTGTTGTACGTACAATTCAACGTTTTCAGGAAACTGGTGTTAAACTAGTGTTAAAGATCGTGAAAAACCTGGTAGATCTAAGTCAGCAACGAATGATAAAAAAATGTTAAGTGTCTTACAGTCATTCATTGAAGATCCTCATTATTCCATACGTGAGGGGAGAGCGGACTCACGTTAACCAAACACCCCAAAGGGAACAGAATTCTACTACGTCCACGTCGTTGTTCCTGGATAGCGCTAAAAGTAGGATAAAAGTAGGATTTGGATGTCATTTTTACCATCACAAGATTACATATCTGAACGTAAAATTTCCCGCTCTTTCCAAATCCGGGGTCAAAAATAGCAATTCCCATTTAAAAAACGCAAATTAACCTTCAAAAAACCTTCAAGGTCAAGATCAAGGTCAAATTTGAGGTCACAAAAAAACAGAACTTTATGAACCATAAAACTTTTGTTCGGGTCATTTTGCCCTATGATACATAGATTCTGAGATAGGGGGGGGGATCCGTTACTTTTCGAAAGCCCTGTATAATGGAGGATGAAGAAAGTAGGGAAAAGGTAATTAAGCTGAGGATTAGAGGGAAAATAGACTCGGATCATCCGGTAGAAATAGAGGTAAAAGAAGAACAGGTAGGAAGAAAAGGTAGGCAACAGGGAAGGGGGAGGAGAGGAATATGGAATGAAGAAGGCGGTAGGAAGTTTAGAGAGAAGATAGGGAAGATAGGACAGAGCGGGGAGAGTATTGAAAAGGAATGGGAGGAAATGGAAGAGAAGCTGAAAAGAGCGATGAGGGAAACGGAAATGGAGCTGGATAAGGGGGAAAGGGAAGGGAGGGGATGGTGAGATTTGGAGTGTGAAGAGATGAAAAGGGAGGTGAGGGGAACTGAGAAAATGGAGGAAGAAAGGAGGTGACGGGAAGGATTACAAAGAAAAAAGATTAGAATACAGAAAGCTGTGCGATAGGAAGAAGAAGGAAGAAAATGATAGAAAGGGAAAGGGAGGCGGAAGAGGCCAAAAGAGAAGAGGTATGGAAAATAGTGAATAGAGAAAGGAAAAGGAGAGAGGGGATAAACGAAGAAATTGAACTGGGGGAATGGAGGGAATAGTTTATGGGTCTATTAGGAGGAGAGGAGGAAAAAATAAGTGGGGGAGATGAGGTAGAGGAGAGAGATAGGAAATGGGAGGAGGAAATAGGCAGAGAGGAATTAAGGGAGGCATTGAGAAGATTGAGAGTAGGGAAGGCGCCGGGGATAGATGAGATTCCGAATGAATTATGGAAAAATGGGGGAGAGGAGATAGAAGAATGGATAGTGGAATTTTGTAATAGGATATGGACAGGAGAGGGCTGGCCAGAGAAATGGAAGGAAGGGGTAATAATACCAATTCTGAAAAAAGGAAGAGGTAAGACAGTAGAGGAATATAGGAGAGTGACACTAATGGCATCGCTGTATAAAGTATATGCTGTGATGCTAGCGGAGAGGGTTGAGGAGGGAGATAAAGGAAAAAGGTTTAATACCGCAGAATCGGACAGGCTTTTTAGAAGAGGAATGGGTACAATAGATAATATATATGTGCTGAATTATTTCGTAAACAGGCAAATAGAGAGGAAAAAAGGGAAAATGGTGGCTATGTTTGTGGATTTGAAGGCGGCGTTTGATTCGGTGGATAGGGAATAGAAACGATGAGAGAGAGGGGAATTAGAAAGAGGCTAATAGATAGGAGGAGATATTGAAGGAAATGTTAAAGAAGGAGAATTAGGGTAGGGGGAGAGAAAATTTTTGGACGGTTAGAGGGATTAGACAGGGTTGCCCCATGAGTCCAATTCTTTATAACATTCTTCTGGCGGATATAGAAGAGGAAATGGAAAAGGTGAAGTGGGGAGGAATAAAGGTGGAAGAAGGAAAGGTATACACTTTATCATATGCAGATGATATGATATTATTGGCAGAGGAGGAAGATGAGATGAGAAGCATGATAGGGAGGTTAGAAGAGTATCTGGACCGGAGAAAGTTAAAGTTAAACGTTAATAAAACAAAGATTATGAGATTCAAGAAGGGGGGAGGTAGATCGAAAAGAAGGGAATGGAGATGGAAAGGAGAAAAAATAGAGGAGGTAAAGGAATTTACATATCTAGGTTACAAGATGCAAAGGAACAGAGGTTAGGAGGAGCATGTCAGGAGAGGATAAGGAAGGCGGCAGCAATTATGGGTCAGGTTTGGGGTTTAGGGAAGAGAAGATTCGGGAAGGATTGGGGAAGAAGGTTATGGCTATTTGATAAACTGGTATGGACGGTGATGAGTTATGGGGTAGAGATATGGGGTTGGAAGAAGAGAGAGGGAATGGAAAGAATAGAGGAAAGATATATAAGATGGGTTTTAGGAGTAGAGTAGTAAAATGCCAGAATATATGGTAAGAGAAGAACTGCAGAGAGAGAAATTAAGAGTAAGGGGAAAAGGGCGGGGAAAAGGGAGTGGAGTTGGGAAAAAAGGATGGAAGAAGGAAAGGAAAGTGAAATTGCAAGAAGTTGTTGAAGGGAGATGAGGGAAAGAGCAAGAGTAGGAAGAGTAGGATCAACATGGGAGGCAGAAAGGAAGAATTTCTTTGAGATGAGAGGATGGAAGATTGAGGAGGTGGAGGCTAAAAGAGAAGAAGGGGAGGGATGGTTTGGTGAGATATTAAAATATGACGGGGAAGAGCAGAGGAGGGAGAGGTGGAAAAAAATAGGAAAGTCAGAATACAATAAATGGTACAGAGAAATAAAGGGAGAAGGGATCCCGGGTATCTGAAGAAGGAATGGGGAGAGAGCAGATGGAGGAGAATAGCAAGATTTAAACTAAGAAGTGAAATCAGGGGAAATAGATATTGGGAAAAAGAGGAAAAGAAATTATGTATGGTATGTGGTGGGGAGGTAGAATCGTGGGAACACATATGGGAAGGATGCAGAGAATGGACGAAGGAGGGAAAAAATTTGGAAAGAGGTGGTGGGAGTCATATTGGGAGAAGAAAGAGAGGGAGAATGGTGGATGAAGGAGGTGGAAAGAGAGAGAAGTGGAGGAGAGGCGAGAGAGGAAAGAAGGAAGAAAGTAGTCGAGGAAGGAATGAGAGAATGGGAGAGTGAGTGAATGTTAGTGGAAGGGAAGGAGCATGAGAGAATAAGAGGGAGAGAGAGAGAGTGAGAGGAAGAGAGTGAGAATGAGAGAGTGGAAAGGAAGAAATCGAAGAGGTGGAAAGGGAAAGAGGAAAGGGAAGAATAGAAGAAATAAGACAAGGCAAGAGGAAACGGAAGTCCCGAGCGAAATGTGCGTGTGCATAGAGAGGCTGAGTGGATGATTGGTGGGCGATAGCAACGCAGAAGAGCGGCAGCCCGCAATTGAAAGTCCAGTCGAAAGATATGATTGTACGATATATTCTAGATTAAGTTAATTGTAAGATCGATGTAAGAAAAATGTAACCCTAATTAAAGCGTCGTCTACAATGGCAGTAGGATTAATGGATTAAGGCTGTAACACGTCGTTAAACATCGAAGTAAGCTAGTGTTCCGGTATAGTAGGGCGTAGAGTAAGGCTGTAAGCGAAATGGTTCAAATTCATTTTCTACGTTGTCTACTCCCTTACTCTCAACCAATGAGAGATTGGCAGTAAATTGACCTAGCTGTGCATCAGTATAGATAAAGTGCTACATTGTTTGTTGTGCCATCGGATGAGGCAATGTTATTATATCAAGTACGCAAATTGATAATTAAAAATTTTCAAATTGGAGGAGCTACATTATTAAATGAAGTTCTTGTAGTACGGTTATTGAGTAATGATAATCAGAGCTTATTTTGTTGTTTAAATTTGTTTTGTGAGAAAATTTTACACAATGTCAGACACGGAATCTCTTTTTGAAGACTTTAATGAAGATGTTAGTACTGACAGAGAACTAATTGCCATGGTCCGAGCTAACCGGTTTTTGTATAAGACCGAAAAGTTGTATGCCAATGGAAATGTGAAGACCGAAGGCCTGGGTGCAGATCGGTGCGAGTCTCACTCACCCACTAGAAGGTAAATTTAGTTTGATTATTTTGAAATGTTTTATAGCGATTTATTGTTAAAATGTAGTCGCTGAATAAATGATAATAAATTATTGATGAACGTGTTTGGCATAATGTAGGAAGTTAGGTTAGGTGATAACTTTTAGATTATAACTTTAATCACTGTAAAAAAAAATATAAATATAAGAAAATATAAATATAAGAAAATATAAAATTTATATTTTACTAGAATAAAATGTAATCTACTTGTTAGGTCCTGCTGCTGAGAAAAAATTTTATACTCTGAGGCAACGCTTTGGAAAAGAGCGGAGGAAAGTTGTGCAATCTATGTTGAGATCTGGAGCTGGAGCGGATCAACCCACATACACACCAACGTGGCTGCTATACAAAGATCTCACATTCTTGGAGGACATCATCAAACCTAGAAAGTAAGTGTTGTGATCTAATAAGAAGTTCTGTATGACGAATGCTGATACATAATGAATTGTAATGTGATTGCAGAACCTCATCCAACTACAAATCCAAAGTTTCTGCAAATAGTCAAATGTCAATACTTCGTACATCTCCGTTTTCGTCTACGTCTATGCCTTCTGATGATCAAGTGATAACACTTCGCACAATTTCTCCCTTCTCTTCAGCATCTGCAAATTCAGACATGTTTAGTCAGAATCCAAACTTGCTTACAAATTTTACAGGTGAGGAGGTTAAAAGACCCATTGTCTTTGTAATATAAACTAAAATATTCTCTGTTGCATTTTCAGGTACTGATGAAAGTTCCACAGATGTGTCTGACGGCCACTTTTCATTGTCTTCTGCAACACCATCTTCAGTAACACCATCTTCTGCAACATCTTCCTCAATTAGTCAGTCCTCAAGAATTGGAAGTAATAATACAGCTGCACAGATGCAAAGAGCTATGTCCAACATTGGTACCAAGCGGAAAGTGCCTCCATCTGATTTCTTTGCAATCAAGAAACGGCAGGAAGCAGATGCAGTTAATAAGTCTTTAATCGAGCAAAGCAAGGGATTAACAGACCTTGCAGCAAAGATTGGTGAAGCAATTATAACTTCACCTTCATTACAAAATACTCCATCAGTGATTAGCAATATATCTTCTGGTACTCAGGCCATGCTGAGTACCATAGGATTCGCACTAAGTGCAATATCTGAACATGCTCAACTTGAATGCGTCATTGGTATATTGCAATATATCAATGATTTCTCTAAAAAGAGTGGATAAACTCAGTGAGGCATAAGTGATTAGCATTTAAATGATCTGTGATTTTTATTAATAACTTCTGAGTTTACTTGCTATAATTTTTTAAGTAGTAATTCTAATTATTATATTTTTTTCGAAAACCAAAGAAATATTTTATTTATATGTAAACGGTTTTGTTATTATTACTGTAAGAAATAATTTAAACATAACATGAAAATACTTGTATTTTTTAGAAACATATTTTAGAAAAATGTTTTATTTTTGAGTTGCTATAATTTCATAAGTGATAATTTTAATTATGATTTTTTTTCGAAAACCAAAGAAGTATTTTATTTTTTATGTATATACGATTTTGTTATTATTACTGTAAGAAATAACTTAAAAATAATATGAAAGTATTCGTATTTTTTAGAAAAAATATTTTATTGTAAAAATGTTTTATTATAAAAATATAAAGTTTAATAATAATATAAAATAAATTATATTAATATCATATTACACGCAGTACACTTTTTCTTATAAACATAAAATATAAAATTATATAAGCACGTATGGCACAACTAAAATAGAATCTGGTTATCACGCGTCTATAACTACTTTGTAAATAATATTATTTATAAAATCATGACATTTATAAAAATAATTATAACGAAACCATAACTTAGACTTTAATGATTTTTTCAATGCTTGAGAATGCTGACGTTATATGGACGTCATATATAATTATATCAGAAATTTAACGCAATTATATATGTACATATACAATCATGCTAAATTTGGATATAATTATATGATGATATATGATCTTATGTACATTTTTTGGGATTATCACAACTATGCATTAATTACTTGACCTTGGAACGCTCTCACATATTGCCAAGGTGCCTGAGCTTCTTCAATTGAAGACACAAAATACTCTTTCAGATAATTGCGCATACCTTCCGACACAGAGCCACCTCGATTAGCTCCAGTCCTACCCAACTCTTTGAAAAATTGACTAGAGCCAATAGTCCTCCACCGACCGTCATGAATAAGTCCATTTTCATCTTCAACATCGAGCCAATCAGGAGGGCAATAATGAGAAACAGATTCATCATTGCCATTATTAGAGCTCATAATAAAATTATGAAGACAAACAAGAGCTTTAAAAATCTCTTCTACATTTGCAACGGAAAAACATAATCGTTTATGCAAAATATGCCAACGCGATACTAATATTCCGAATGTGTTTTCTATGCAGAGGCGTGCCCTAGTAAGTCGGTAGTTGAAAACACGCTGCTCGTCTGTTAATCGATTGCGTCTTGCGTAGGGGCGCATGAGATACATAGTAAGGGGAAAGGCCTCATCAGCCACAATCACATGTGGAAAAGGGATATCTCTTCCTGGCAAAGGTATTGGTAGTGGAAGATCAACATCACCAGAAGCGAGATCTGCAGCCAATTCAGAATTTCTTCACACACCACCATCACTGATTGAACCTGTAAATTACATTAAGTACACTTCATTGCTCACGTTACTATTAATTTGTTTTCTGTCAGTTATTACAAGAAAAGATTACTATTATTCATCAAATTGCCCAATATCTACCCATGTAAATTTATAATTTGCATCACAGTGCCAACAGCACTATACTAAAATATTTCTTATAATTATAGTACTGTGAGCCAGAGCATGGAGGCTTCTCGATTGCCATGTGTCTGCCGTCAAAAGCACCAATGCAGTTTGAAATTGCCACTTTAACATATATTCTTCACTTATTTTTCTCCAGGCATCAGCATCTAATGTGGGAAGCACAATAGGTTGCAGGACAAGCCATATAGCACGACAAACTTCTGGTACTATTTTGCAGACCGTAGATTTTCCAACTCTGAATTCCAGATGCTTTGTTCGCATGCTCTCTCCTTGAGCAAGATATCTATACCAAAAAAAGATATTGATTAATATCAGATAGAGAATGTATAAATTCTTTTAAATGTAGATTTCTCCTTACGTCAAGACCAAGCCTAAACGAAGCCTGGGTGAAAGAGGAGTCCGCTTGCTGCGCTTTTCCAGATGTGGACGCACTAAATTAAGCAAGAATTCAAATTGCTCCGGCCACATGTGAGTATATCCGAAAAATTCTTCATGATCATTAATAATTAGCTCACGAAATAGGTTAAGATTGAAACCCTGGTTTCGTCTGCGTTTGTTCACGGGTCGTACCCACCACTTCCGACCGATAGACTTTTTTGTATGAATGCATCTTTGTAAAATCAAAAACTTGCTGCATAACAGCATAAATAATATAATAAGTTCAATTTTTCGCAAATCCATGACTTAATTTCACAAATGACGTACCAACAACGCTACTAAACATTTGTCAAGACTGATTGGCTTAGGTTAATTCTTACTATACGCTATTGTAGACACTCGAATGTAAGAAGGGCTTAATCCTACAACCTATGTCTTATGCCTACTCCCCAAATTCATTACTTTACTGCCATTGTAGACGACGCTTAAGGGGATCAATCACTACTATTACTACTACTATTACTACTACCGCTAATTATTTTAGAAAGTTTAATTCGATTTATATCGAGATCTTTAGTGAGGCTCGTACCTCCGGGTGTGTTCTGAAAATCGGACTTTTATTATATTCCGATCATTACCGCTTACTTCATCGATTATTATTACTAGATTTTATACATTGCGGCTCGTGAAGATCTATATCCGTTTTCGTTTCGCCTTATCATTGTATTATTCTCGTGTATATTATATCAGTCGTTCCCGTTACAATTATATTCGACCTTCGTGCTATACATCATAAATCTCATACCGTTTATCTCCTTTCGAATTTATATATTACCGTTTCTCATTTGGATGCCGACGTTCATCTTATCTTTCTTTGTTCTTTATCGTTTATTATTAACTCTTATCTATTGTTCTTTTTTTTACTATTATCATCTCTGTTGCATCTTTCATCTCTGTTGCATCTTTCCTTCTGTATTACAATTGTCTAATATATTCTACGTAATTGTAAGAAAAATACACCGAGTGTCGATTATTTTTTCTCGCCTCTCTTGACTTCACAAAGAACCCTGCCCCTCTGCCAAACACTGAGCTCTGGGTTACCGAAATTTCCTGCCGTTACCGTATCGTTATCGTGGCGCGAAAGATCGCGCCTGACGCTCAATTTCACGCTCCTTCGGGGAGATTTACAATATATCGCATACTACCGACATTTCGAGATACCGTTTAAGAACTATTTCCGTACAAGCCAAGAACTTGCACGCTATCTCCACGGAATCGCCGTTCTCGAGGCAGGCAACGGCGTCGCAATATATAATTACATAAAAATTATATACTGTATATTGTATGATAGCATATATATAAAATTATATTGTGTACATATACATAAAAAATGTAAAACTAATTGAAATATAAAAGGAAAATAATATATAGAAGAAGAAGAATAATCTTTATTGATTAGCATAAATCCAAAGCACTTGGTTTACAAAATTCACTTAACCGCACACACTCTCGTCCTTTCTTACCCCTATCTCATTTCTTTTCGCCCTTTTTTTTGTTTTTCTTTACGGAGGGCAGGGGAAATGCCGAATTCCAGCCACCTCCCAAGGGAGAGTACCGGGATCCATCTTTAAGCATCCTCCTGGGAACGAGAGTGTGACTACTTTCCGCGGACGGCATACCCTCTAAAATTCCTGCCCGTGGGACACCGAGGGACCCAAGCGGAAAATCTTCTTCCTGTCGTCCTATGTTCAACTTCCAGGGAGACCGGGAGCCATAACTTCCCCAAAAGAGACGCCCCCTTCTGGTTTAATCTGATATTATTCTCTGTTTCAGAATTTGCAAGCGACGAGGGTCAATAGCGTCCTCAAGGAGAAATCGGTCAGCCGTTGGACGCTCGTTATTCGGATCAGAACCTCATTATGAGGAAAGTATAGTCTTTAGCTATGTACATATATACACGTATGTACACTTAATCGTATTCTATGTACACATATACATACGCATATACGTACACACTCACTCATATTCACTCGCTTCCACACATACACACAGGTGCCTGCCTGATGGAGGGTAGCAGGCAGTGAACGAGGAAAAGCCCGTCTGCAAGAGATGCTCGCACACGCACCATGGAAGGTCCGGATTATATCTCCTCCTTACAAATCGGACAGGAGCCTCAACGATAAAGAAAAAAAAAACGTCAAAGGGACGCTAAAAATGCCGCAGGGCGCAACTACCAACGTACAATTGTTGCAACTGCCGAAACGTATGCGCATTCCATATTTTAGAGGCGTTTTCATGCGCAACTCTTACCGATGGTAATATTTGCCAAAACGAGAGCGGCATCTAAATTTAGATAGCGTCGAAGGACGGTACTCATTGAGTAGCGTACGCAAAGAGGGGGAATCGCGTTATATATTTTGACAGTTTCGGCAATCTTTGATTACCGAACGAATTGGTGCTTGGATATTTCGGACGAAATGTAACGAAGATACAGTACAATCACACACCTGTTCAAACTTACGATCAGAGCATTGCGGACAATGTGCTTGCAGTTTCTTCGAACGGTCGATGCGCGCGAATTTAAAGACGGATATCGCGCTATTTAACTCAGTATTCGTTAAACACTTTTGTCGACATGTCTATGACATTCACGTTGAGTGGGAAGAGTAGCGTTCTTGCTGCAAACTTTTTTCCCGCTAGATTTGAGCGACGACGAATACGAACTCGGTCTAACGGATTTTGAGACTTATCACACGATACCGAATGTGAATTCCTCGAATAATAAATTTTACTTCGGCAAAGACAACGCGGAAATTACGATTCCCGAGGGACGAGGTTGCAGATATACATGAATTTTTGAAACGTGCAATTTCACGGAAACATCGCGATAAGAAACACATTGACGGCGGTGACTATGAAGATGGCGAATATCCGATAATACTCCGCGCTAATTACAATACGATGAGAAGCGAGATGAAATGCGCCTACCGAATAAACTTTACCAAACTCGACAACATTGGATCGCTGCTAGGATTCTCGAATCGTATTCTCGAACCGGGAAAATGGTACAAATCGAACATGCCGATTAACATTAATATTATCCGCGTAGAATGTAACGTGACTGTGGGCGCGTACAACAACGGCAAACTCGTTCATACGATACACGAATTTTCACCGAGGGTACCGCCGGGATATAAGATATCGGAAACGCCGGAGCAGATCATTTACCTGCCGATCATCGCGCGGAGCATTACGGATTTAACGTTACGCGTTGTCGATCAGAACGGATGATTGCTCGATTTTCGAGAAGAAGAGATCACCGTAAGATTACACGTACGACGCGATAACGTACGTATGTGACGTATAAGATGCTCGTATTGAACGGATCAAAGACGGAGAGATAACGCAATCTTTACAAAACCAACAACAACATCGACATCGCTATCCAATCATCCCAGAAAAAAAACTCAGCGCATGAACGTTGCGTTTTGCAATCTTTGGGATTCGCGGTGCAAACAGCTGAACGATGACCACATGTGACGAATCGATTTGACGATCGTTGTCAAGATGGAGACTCACACGTACAACCCTTCGCCAATACAACGTTCGGACACAGTGACGAGATAAGAATACCCAACACAACAACAGGATCTTCGCTGCCGCGGTTCCTAACTCAGGGACAACTAACGAAAAAGACCGCCTGACGAGGTGATGTGGCTGGGAAATAATTGCGTCGCATTCATGTTTGATGAAATTCGATACGAACTCGACGGCGTTGAGATTGATCGCAATAGAAACGAATAGGAATAACTACTACGCTCAAAAATTATGTGACGGTATTATCCGATAGAAACGTGATTATGAGAAACAGGCTGGGATGCGTCGACCGATGCGAATGGACATTTCAATTTTTGCGTACCGCTTTATATGTTGCTGGGATTTTGCGAGGATTACAGACGCGTGGTGATTAACGCTCGTCACGAATTGATCTTGATACGATCGCTCAACAATAATAATTGCATGTTGGAAAATTCGGCCCTGGAGCCTGTGATCAACATATTCAAGATACAATGGCAAATGCCACACGTGCTGTTGAACGAAGTAAAAAAACTGTCGATGCTGCGTACTCTGAAAAGCGGGCGATATCTTAGCATGGATTTTCGCTCGTGGTATCTGTACGAGTACAACCAAGCATTCGTGGGCTATTAAGACCGCGACTCAGCTGGAGAAACCACGATATGTTGTCTTCGCTCTGCAGACAGGTCGGAAGAATGTTATGTCTGAGGATGTGAGTCGATTCGACAACTGCAAATTAGTCAACGTGAAACTCTGAACTCGGATTTTGATAAAAACAGATATTCCATTCTGTACGACACATATATGCGCTTCTGCAAAAACTATTACGGATACGAGTATCTCGAGCCGAGTCTCTCTATCTTGATGTTTCTACGTAACGGTCCGTTCGTGATTATCGATTGTTCTCGACAAAACGAATCGATCAAGAGCGCAACCGTGGATGTGAGATTGGAATTTGAATATAAGGAGAACGTGCCGCCAAATACCACTGCGTACTGTCTCATCATACACGATCGTGTGGTCCAGTACAATCCGTTGACCAACGTTGTACGCAAAATCACCTAAGTGTTTGCGACAACATCGACGCAAGCACAAGAGAGGGGAAGAGGAGCATGATATAAATCAAAGTGCCGCGAGATGGTTTTAGAGCTTTGTCATTCCTCTCGACGTATCGAAGAGAGAGAGAGAGAGAGAGAGAGAGAGAGGGAGAGAGAGAAAGATCTCGTTATGTCTGTACCAATGTTGTGGATCTGCAAGGATTTATCATCGGCAAACTATTCTTCGTGAAGGAAGTGGGGCCAAAACCGAACAGTGTGCATTTTTTCGTGATCGACTGAACGGTGTCCAATTGAACGGTGTGCAACTGAACGGTGTACATTTGAGCGGTGTGTAACTAAACGGTGTACGTCTGAACAATGTACATTTTTACGTGTCCAACTGATCGGTGTGCGTTCTTATGTGTCCAATTGAATCGTGTCCAAATGAACCGTTTGCAATTTTTCGTGTCCATTTGCTCCGTGTCCATTTGCCCTGTGTCCAATTGTATTGTGTCCGATTGAAGGCCTCTCAAGAAAGCGACAGTCCTGAGAAAGAGATACGTTCTATCGCATTACTTTTTCGCAAGTCCCGTACCATGAAGCTTACAAAATCTGAGCGATGTCAAGCCTTATGGTTGATTAGAAATCATCATGGATTACAATGGGAAGACGGAAACATTCCGTATGGTTTGGCTCAGCGTGCAATTATAACAGCTGTCGTTGGTACGATATACGAAGAAGAAGAAGAAGTCTGTCGTGTACGTTAAAGGTCTCGAAAAGCGAAAATGGCTGGCCGATATACTAGACAATGCGGGGAAGGGCTATATTATTGAAACCTTGGACGAAGATATCGATGCTCTAAATAAATTAGATGATATGAATACAAAATGTATTCAAAATATTTAACTGGTGGTCGCGACGCCAGAAAGAATTGCGAGAAAAATAAAATATGTAAACATTAATATGCGTTATCTTTTATTTCCCCACCCTAATCCTTTGCTTGTGTTTCTAAGAATTCTTTTGTTCGAGCGTCGTCTCCCTCTTCTCCTAAATTCCAAATGTGTTAGAAGCATTAATCCCCCACCACTACATTATACTTTTGATAAGTGAGCATCGGGTATAACTAATTAATTCCTGTACGACGTACGACCAGTGTCGCGTTAACCGCTCGTGGATTCACTTTTCATAACCTCCAAGAAAAATATACTACGTTGAAAGAAGCAGCAGCAGCAGCAGCGGCATCGGAAAATGCGTGAATAATTACGAGCTGAGTCGTGATAAAACTCCATCGTTCGAGAACAAATGCGACGAGTAAGTTTCGTTTAACATTTTTCTATTTTTACAAATTGTATTAGTATTATTAGTATTATTTAATTTTAATTTTTGTAGCATTTCGTCGGAGCGTCGTGCGGTTCGTATACTAGGTAGACGATACGCATTGACAGCTACGGAATTTAAATTTCTCGAAATTGGAATCAACGTGGGTCCGCCGAGTTACGTGGAGATTGTCATAGGAGATCATCGGGGAAAAGAACTGATATTATCTCTCGAAACGTGGAAGGAACTCTGCGGGCAACGTCATAATATTCAAAATCTCCTTCGAAACGACTCTCCCGACATCTACAATTTTATAAGTGTTAGACCGCTAACAGTGCGAATTCGTACGATTAACAACGCTAGACTCATAAGTTTCGAATCTTCAGATGTACGCATGATGATGATCGAATTAACGTTACACCGTATGTTCGATCTCGATGGTTGCATAGATGTAACTTTTGATCGATTGGATAAAATTATTCAAACAGTCGATATTAAATTTACGCAATTCTCCAACATCACGTCCACTATAACGGGTACTAAAGAAGTATCAAATGTAATACGCGCTAGCGACGCTTTCAACAAGCATCAACTTGTCGATTGCGAGCTGGCAGCTTTAGCTTTTAGTCCATGTAATATGTAAGACAAAAATATATAAAAAAAAGAATAAAAAGAATAAAAAGTTTTAAATTTACTATATCGTAACATAATTTCTTTGCGTTTGCCCGTTCCAGCTTTCATGCATAGCTCCTTGCGAGAGAGTTATCATTGCCATTTGTTTATAAATTCGCATGCCGTAATTCAATAAGAGAGAGATAAGGATACGTCGAACGAAAAAAATATAGAATTACTTATATTGGGGATGAGGGGTGTACCGCGAAAGCGCAAAGTAGCCAACATCAACAAACGTGCAGCAGCCGAACGACGCTGATACGTCGCAATTCTTCCTAAAAAAACATGTAAGATGATTCTAGGAGGGTGGGCATTTGTTTATATTGCTAAGTACCGGAGGATTCTTACCCCTCGGGTATATCAGGAAGAGATTAAAAATGTTTAACGTATGTCATTGTGCAATCGCTACACTAGTGTGGTCCTGCACAAAGAAGAATCATGGATCACTGAGTCGTCTCCGAATTCTGATCGAGAGAAGTATATTACGAAAGTGGTGTCGTTCGTATGAAATGTAGTTGTTTTATATTTGACTGTGAAAAAATTTGAATTTGTGTGTGATTGTAATATATGGTATATAAACAGTAAAAGTATTGGACAAAGATAATATTTAAATTTTTAAGATTAGTTAATTAAAAGACAAATTTTATTAATATATATGTGTGGACTATAGCATATAAAATAATATTACAACAATGGAGCTGCTAACACATATAGAAGAATGGAGGCACATAATAAACCTTTTTTGGAAGGTGAAAAATCGAACACTAAACAGATGTCGATAACACAATATGTGCGAGATCGAGAATTAGGCATACGAGATATGCGTAAGCAACGTTTCGTCAAACAAGCAGAGGTTACTATATATGAGGATAGTTATACCGAATGACTCGATCATGTACAACTGAAAATTTTTTTTGAAATTCGGACGATACATGTCCTCTCAATGATGGATATATACGGATATGGATATAATGATAACGATTACTCTTATTCCGGTAAACGTAAAATTATTCGATTCATAGACTCAGAAGATGTTTGGCAATAAATGTATTAGACACCATGGAGGATACTGCGATCCAATATTTGAATATGATAAGAATGTTTATATATATAAACAAATCGATTACAGTTGGGTAAATAGGTGTATCAATGAAGGTACATACACGCCGTGTATAAATATACGTATCCCAACGGGTACAAACCAAACGTACATAGATTTAATAATCTGGAATGATTTTGATCATAATATTAAATATGATGAGTATAGAAAATGGAGAGTTGGTAATCATCATAAATTATTATAATATATAACGTAAATTATTATTATATATAACGCGGTATTGTACACAATGTCAGTCTCGTAAATGTGAATATCCGCCCGAAATTATATACGAAAAGTACGCATGGGAAAAAAAGAGCAACAGGAAGAGACTGTACGAGGTGTGTTCAAAAAATAAGGTGACTTTTCAAATTTCGTGGGTTAGGTACGTTCGATTTTTAATTTTTTTTTTCTTATGTTGGTACACTCGTCCCGAATATATGTTCACAGTTTCAATAATATAGCATTTTTTGTTTGTATGTGAGAGACATAAAGGTTATAACTGTTTTGCGTGTTCGGCGATCTGTTGCTATCGAAAAAATGGATCAAAGAATTTGCATTTGGCCAAAACCAACACTATAATCATGCCTCAACCACCATATTCATCGGACTTGGCCCTCTGCGACTTTTTTCAGTTCCCAAAACTCAAACGACCCATGAAAGGACGGAGGTTTGCCACGATTGAGGAAATAAAGACATCGCTGAAAGAACTCAAGGACATGCCAAAAAGTGTATTTCAGAAGTGCTTTGAAGACTGGAAAAAGCGCTGGCACAAATGTATTATATCAGAGGGGGATTACTTTGAAGGGGACAAAATAAATATTGATGAATAAATAAATATTTTTTGAGAAAATTACAAAGTCACCTTATTTTTTGAACACAACTCGTACAGGTAACAAATAATTTTTGCTAATATAATTATAAAATTTGAAATATTTAAGTAATTAATTTTGGATGATTTTTTGTAGGAGAATGTTTCAAGAGAGATGAGAAATCTGAATGAAGATCAGAATGGAGACAACGGTGATCAAAGGTGATCAAAATGAGAATCTAAATAGAAATCATAATGACGATTTTGATGTAAATTTTGATGAGCTATGGCCATCCTATACGTAACGGATTAAATTTTATATTTTTCTTATTATACTTATTATTTTAAACACACACATTTTTAAAATAAATTTATATTTTATTTAAAAAGAAAAAATATGATTATTTATTTACGAGCTCCCCTTTCCTTGCGCTCCCATTCCTTACGCTAGTTGTAAGAATCGTTGTCTCGATCCCGTCATTATTCGATATTCATTCTCTCTCGCACGCGTTCTCTTAGCGCCATCGTTCCCTCTCTCTCGCGTTACCTTTCAAAGAAATGCAGCTTTATATTGTTTAAACCGAACATTCGTACGCAATACTGTTTATCAACAAGGCATGTAATATAATATTGCGATAAAATATTTAACTCGCGTTTCTCCGAAATCTCCTCCGTCCCGCGTGACGTCATTCCCCCGCGCCTCCGTAATCCCCCTCGCGCCTCACCCCCCCTGAGAGGACCAGGGTTAGAACTCTCCTTGTATACCTACTGAAAATTCAATCGAAGCTGTATCATCTTCGTGGATTTTTGATAAACGTTGTTACTAGCCACCTTTTCAGCGCGATAAGCTGATAACAGCTATTCGAAAAAATGAAAATCCAAATATACATTGGCCTTCGTATGAAGTGACTATTTTTCGGAACAGCATCTATGGTAAATATATATCATTTTTTTGCTTTTTTATATAAAAAGAAATTTTGGGAATTAAATCTATTTTAAATTAAAAGTTTAATAAAACTTAAATGTTAATCTAACATTCGAATTCGAATTATTTCTATGTAAAAAAGAAAACTTGTTATTCATAGATTTTTAATTAAGTACATTGTGTATTAGGTTCATACATATAAAACAATCAAGCTTTATTATTATATACTAATATAAAATAAAAATTTATTTCCATGTTTTAGAGAATTACATGACGGCGAGAGAAAAGTGTAAAAAAGCTGAAAGTACGTCAGAATTGAATTCTGAATTGTTAGCTGGTGAAGAGAGGAAAAAAAGAAGAATTAAAAAAAAAGAAAACTTTCTTCTTCTTCAGAAGATGATTCAATTACAGACAATTATAGATTCCTGCAAACGCCTCCTGTTTTAGAAGGTAATTTAATAACTAAAAAATTACAGTATAGTTTTTATACTTACCGGCGCGTGCATGTGCGTGTAATATATAAATTACATATACATGTACTTCTTTGCAAAAGTATTTTTTATTAAGTAATATTTTTCTAAGCAAACATTTTACGTAATATAATATATAAATCTATATATATATATATATATAGATTTATATATTATATTACGTAATATATATATTATATATTATATTACGTAATTTATTATTATATTATGTATATATATATATATATATGTGTGTGTGTGTGTGTGTGTGTGTGTGTGTGTGTGTGTGTGTGTGTGTGTTTTAAATAAATACCAGCTGTCTGACTGCGAACTATTACATTTATTCCGATTTTCTCAACATTGATACCAAAATTTTTCAAATTTTTCTAAGAGTGCAATTGTTTTTTTTTTTTTTTAATTTGGTACGCCCATTTCCCCATCTATCCATACACTCGCACACACACACGTATACACACATACACATACGCGCAAAAGAAACAAATAAAACCATATAACATTTATTTTCGTAGCATTAGAAAAATTTTAGTATCACTTTTATAAAAATCAATCCACAAATGTAGAAGTAGTTCGTAATAGTGGTCAAACACAATTAGATATTTATTGATATATTTATTGATATATTTATTGATATTTATTTATATTAACTTAAATTAAAAAAAAGGAATCATACTCAATTTTGATGTATTTCCGTGCATAGTAGGCTAAAAAGCTAGTATTTATATAATTGTTTACAGACTATGACAAAATAAAATAAAATGAAATCGATCAAGAAGTTACATGTGACGTAAGAAATAAAACGAAAACAGTATTATTTTCTCAACAGTCTTCTCAGTATAGTCCATCTCAATCTCATAGCATGAAAGGTATGTCCAATTATTAACAAAATAAAAGTAAGCAAAATAATTATAAAGTCATTATATGTATAATAAAATTCTTCGAAAAAAGTCAAGAAAGAATATGGAAAAATGCTTGTTGATAATTCGAATATATAAACTTCTGGATTTATCATTGCTCGATTGATTTAAATATATGTATAGTAATATTATTACAAAGAAAATTTATTAAGTGATTGCGTTTTATAAAAGACATATGACGCTTATTATTATAGTTATTATTATATGTATAAAAAATATTATTGTAAAAAAATATTTATATATTTTACAGTACCGGCCAATATATCACCTTTATGTTTTTTGAGGATAACTTAATTCAAGCCATATATTTCTATCTAGTCATGTGTAAATAATGTTTGAATGATAGGTATATAAATATGTTTTAATAATAGATATATAAGTTACTGAACAAAGAGACTTTTCAATCAATAATGAAAACAACTTCAAAAAAATTAACTAAATACATGCATGTTGAATTAAGTTATCCTCAAAAAACATAAAGATGATATACTTTTGGCCGGTACTGTATATCTTATTTATTAAATTAATTTGATTATTTTACAGAAATGTTAAACATTTCAGATAAACAAGTCATTGTGCAAAACGATAATTGCAACAACAACTTTGTTAATCTAAATACAATTCAAAACAATAATTCTCAATTAATTAATTCTATAGAGTGCACATGTCAACTTTGTCCAGCACATTCTCAAATGCAGAATAAAAATGGTATATATTTTAACTTTAACTCATTGCGTATAATTTATTTATTAATAATAATTGCTCTTTCAGAAATGTATTTTAAAGAGCTAATACGCCAACTAAATTATTTCAAAGCTCAATTATGGCAAACATCTGAGGACATAAAAGATATAAAAAATGCTGGGCTAAATCAAACTCCTGGAATTATTCAATTAGACAAGAATCAGTTTTCTCTTCTTTCAGTTGATCAGTTTTCGCTTTTGAAACAGATCAACAATTAGAACAGGTTGAGCAATATTTGAAAAACCAAGCCAATTTTAACACAGTCGGTAATATTTTTTTATATTAAATTATTTAATATTTTATACTATAACTTCTTTTTTTAGGTACAAATAATTTTGTTCGAAATCCATAATTAATTTCCTCGATTTTTTAATTCGCTGAAATCCGCATTCTGTAATGTAACAAATTTAAGAATTTGAATTTAACGGGCATCAAGAACTTTCTCGAGCCTTCGACATATCAGAAAAACTCGAATGTTCGAGTTATCTTACATTTTTTGCGCCGAACTTTCTAAACATTTGGCAAAACAATGCCAATGCCTGCAACGTTAGCGAAACATATGGGCATGCGCTCCCATACGTCACGATCAGCTGATTGCCAATCAGCTGATCAAAAAAGATCACGCGCATGTCAACCGCTACAAAACCGACATCAGACCTCATCAGCGGCCAATAATGCGCCCTGAGGTCACCGCTAACATTCAAAATTAATTGGCCCACGTCGCCACGGGTCCAAAATTGCGAGCGATATATAATGGGCACCGCGCGAGCACCGCCCGAAGTCTTGCACTTTTTCGTGTCTCGCACTTTACGCCGCTCAGTTAAAACCGCTATTCTATTATACGACCGCTTTCTCACTCGGATTTTCGCTTCTTTTCGACCGGCTCGGCTCACGACACACGTTATTTCTTTTTGATATCGATTACCGCACTGAACACTTCTTGTCTTGTCTTGATTATAATAAAGTTCTGTTTCTCTTATTAAAACGAGGTGCACTATCTTTCACCGAGACTTTCCACTGTTCCACGTTGCACGGCAGTATTACTCTCGCGAACATATTTCTGGTCCTTCGAGCCGGAGTTTCCTTTCGCATCCGCAGTCTCGTGGATGAAGTGCTCAATAGTGAAGTGCATCCTAGAACAAACAACAGACGACTGAGTGCCGATTTGAGAGCGCTGGTAGAGGCCCAGCACGAGATCCACGGTCGTATGTCTCGCTCCGTGGACAATCTCCGCAAGATGGGCGTCACTAATATCACCTTGGGCGCCATCCAGACTCGTCTCACCATACTCGACAATCTCTGGGGAAAGATTGAAGCCCAGCATGAGCTCAATCCGAACAACCTTAAAGGACAAATACAACGAGAGTGAGTACTCGATATCACAATTTATCGATGCCGCGGAAATCACATACGTGACACAGCGAAGTACGCTGTTGGGTTACGCCGACCGATTACACGGCGAGGCTTCCACCGCGCCCACGGCTGAGTCCAACCATGAGCACCCGCTCAAGACCTCGCTACCGCGAATAAAACTGCAAACGTTCTCTGGCGCGTATGGAGATTGGCCGGCGAGACATCTTCTTATCCATCATAGGGGACAATCGATCCATTTCTGACGTCGAGAAGCTGCACTACCTTCGCACCAGTCTACAAGGTCCTGCGGAAAAATTGATAAAATCATTGCCAATCGTCGGGGGCAATTACAAGTGGGCCTGGGCCTATTCTAAGTTTTCATTACGAGAACAACCGGGAACTGATTCGTGCCAATTTCGCCGCCTACACCGTACCGAAAATGAAGGCCGCGACCGCCGACGAACTAAGCCGTATCTTTAACGCCGCCACAACTGCCATCAATGTCCAGGAGAGCATTGACAGGCCTATTGATACGCATGGAATGGATCTTTTTAATCACCTGCTTATTGAACGATTTGACCCGCAAACCCGGATGCAGTGGGAGTCCTCCATCGACTCCGTCGATCCACCGAATAACGACGTCCTTATGGATTTCATCGCGAAGCAAATCCTCACGCTAAACGCCGTGCAGCCGACTACCGTCGCGAAAACTGGAGGAGCTTCTCGCTCCGCGAAGGCGTGCGTCTGACTCCTCAACTTGCGCCGCCTGCAAAGAAAAGCATTCCATTATGCAATGCATGATGTACAAAGCCAAGACCGCGATCGAACGGAAAAACCTTGTGGAAGCAAACAAGCTGTGCTTTAACTGCCTTGGTAATCACTTCCTGGCGAAATTTCAGTCGACCAAAACGTGTTTCACATGCAAGGCACGTCACCACACGCTACTGCACGACGCGTACTCACAATCCGACGGAGCGAGTTCATTGTCCGCCACACATTTCGCCTCAGACCGCAAGGCAATCCTCCTCGCCACAGCTCGGGTCACCATCAAGGACTATCTGGGAAGACCGTACGACGTTCGAGCACTGATTGACCAAGGATCCGAGGTTTCTCTAGTCGCTGAAGCTCTGGCACAACGGTTGCGTCTGCCACGGATCCGCTCCGCGATGAGAATAGCCGGGATAAGAGGAGCATCTGGAGCGACCCGCGGATGGCTATCGATGATGCTCTCCTTGGCAATTACTGGAACGACGCTCCCAGTTCAAGCGTACGTTCTTCCACGCCTCTCCACGTATCAGGGGCCCGTCGTGCGGATCAGCGTCACCTAGCCACATACACGCGGTCTCCCTTTGGCCGATCCACAATATCTGGACCGAGACTCGATCGAGATACTGCTCAGCGCAGATGCCTACTCCGCCATCCTTGAAGATAGACTCCGCAGGGATCAGAAGGACCAGCCCATCGCGCAGAAGACCTCCATCGGGTGGATTCTGTCGAGGGATCATCGAGCCACGACCCAAGGCGGCCATACCGCGTATCAATACGCGGTCGACTGCCAGCTGGTCGACCTGGTGCAACTCTCCTGGGAGCAGGAGAAAGAACCTGCTCTTCCCGTCGCCCTCAATCCAGAGGAAAAAAGATGCGAGGACATCTTCGTCAGCGAGCACGCTAGCACCAATGCGGGACGCTACATTGTGCGGTTTCCCTTCTCCGGCGCCCCACCCGCTCTCGCTGAGACCCGCAGACCGGCTGAGCGTCTGCTCCACGCTATGGAGCGCCGCTGCCTTAAGGACGCTCGATTCGGCAGCCTCTACCGTCACTTCATGCAGGAGTATGACGACATGCAACATATGGAGATTGTAAGTTCGCAACTCACGATCTCGGGCACATCACTCAACGCCAGTCTACTGACCGGCGCCAATCTCTTGCCAGTTCTCGCCGACGTGCTCCTTTGCTGGCACCGCTACGAATTTGTGGCGGACATCGAAAAAATGTACCGCCAAATCCTCATCCATCCGGACGACCGCAATCATCAGCGGATACTCTGGCGGCACCGCGCTACCGACGACATCTGCGAGTACCGCCTACGAACGGTCACGTATGGCTTGGCTGGCGCGTCATTCCTCGCTATACGGACCCTACGCCAGCTCGCCGACGACGAGGGTCAACGATTCCCACGGGGAGCTGTCGCGCTGCGCCGCGATACTTACATGGACTACATCGTGACCGGCGCAAGCACGCTCTCGGAGGCCACCTCAGCACAGTAGGAGCTCCGCAGCCTCTGCATGACGGGCGGGTTTCCGCTTCGAAATTGGGCGGTCAACAACCTCGTTCTGGACGGAGTTCCCCACGAGCACCGGCTCACTAGTTCGCCTCACTCGTGGTCCCACGAAAGCCACGCTACACTGGGTCTTTACTGGCACCCGGCCAGTGATCACTTCACTTTTCAGAACAAGCGCGTCACATCAACGAACTCACAAAACGCGCGTCCTGTTCGAAACCGCACGAATGTTTGATCCGCTGGGCTGGCTTACCCCAACCACCATGCGAGCCAAAATCCTGATCCAGTCCGCCTAGCTCCGAAAGCTGGACTGGGATACTCCTCTCCCGTCGGCGGACGCGCTTGCATGGAGGACCCTACTCTCGCAACTCCCACGCCTCAACGAGATCAGAATATCTCGCTGGCTTGGCAGCGACGGACCGCACTCACACATCGAACTCCATGGGTTCGCCGACGCATCGGAGCGAAGTTACGCCGCCGTGGTATACCTCCTCCACTGAGCAAGACATCACCCTCCACTTGTTGGCTGCCAAGGGCAAGGTCGCCCCCGTGAAGCCCGTGTCGTTACCTCGACTCGAGCTGTGCGCGGCCGCCTTCCTAACGAACCTTGTCATTCATACGCGCACTTTGCTAAGTTTGTCCTCAGCTCCAGTCTTCCTCTGGTCGGATTCCAGGGTCATGCTGCACTGGATCCACGGACACGCCTCTCGCTGGAAGACCTACGTGGCCAACAGAGTGTCGCAAATCCAGATCGGACTACTCGAGGCGCAATGGCAACACATACCGGGCAAGGACAATCCGGCCAACTGCGCCTCCCGAGGAGTCCTGCCAAGCGACCTGGTCGATCACCCCCTATGGTGGACCGGACCATCATGGCTCCGAGAGGACAAAGCAAGGTGGCCGAGCGACCGCGCCCTGCCGGATGAGGACTTGCCGGAGCAAAGGACCGCCACCTCACTCGCGATCGCCGTCAAAGATGTCTCCGAACCAGATTTCCTCCTTCGCTCCTCCATCGTTGCACCGGCTACTCAGAGTGACAGCTTGGTGCCTTCGATGGCGGCGAACAGGCACTCGGAGGAAACACGACGCCACTGACACAGCACTCTCGCTCGAATCCCACGAGATCGAGGACGCACTCCTACATTGGGTTACCGCCACACAAACACTGCATTACCACGGCGAAATCGGCGCACTGAGCAAGGGACGTGTCTTGCCATCACGAAGTCCGCTCGCTAGATTGAGTCCGTTCCTCGATGACAGCGGTGTAATGCGAGTCGGAGGACGACTCAAACACGCCATCCTGTCTCACGACGAGCGTCACCCCATCATCGTTCCGCCAGGAATCCAAGCTGACTCACCTGCTAATAGATTCCTGTCACCAGCGGACCCTGCACGGAGGAGTGCAGCTTACTCTCGGGTTGCTTTGCCAGCGGGTCTGGATCCCATGTGGTCGAGCCATCGTCAAACGGGCAATCCACCGATGCATTACCTGCACGCGATGGAGAGCCGCCGCACCACAACCACAGATGGGCAACCTCCCGCGAGAACGAATAATCCCTGCACGCCCGTTTCTATGCCGGGATCGACTACGCCGGCCTGATCCTCATCCGGACCAGCAAGAGACGAGGCCACCGGGCGAGCAAAGGCTTTATTTCGGTCTTCGTCTGCCTCAGTACCAAGGCAGTTCACCTGGAGGCAGTCACCGATTACACGGCCGAGGCGTTCCTGGCTGCCTTCCGCCGCTTCGTCTCACGGCGAGGCTTCTGCAGTGAAGTTCTCTCCGACTGTGGCACGAACTTCGTCGGGGCGGACCGGGAGCTGCGAGAAATGTTCTGCGCCTCTTCTTCCGATGGCCGCCGCACAGCTCACGCAACAACCTCCGACGGTGTGAGATGGAGGTTCAATCCCCCCGCCGCACCACACTTCGGCGGACTTTGGGAGGCCGCCGTCAAATCGACGAAGTACCATCTCCGACGGGTCATCGGCGAAGCCACCCTCACCTACGAGGAGATGGCGACTCTTCTCTCACAGCTGGATGCGTGCCTCAACTCGCGCCCGCTGCAGCCACTGACGGATGACCCCGATGATTTGACGGCACTAACACCAGGGCACTTTATAAGGAGCCCCTCTCCTGGCCTCGTTCCCGAGCCGTCGCTCACCTCCAAGAAGGACAACGCACTGTCTCGGTGGCTCAGCTCCTCCAGAAAATGCGCGACCACTTTTGGGAACGGTGGTCGCGCGAATATTTTAGCACCTTGGCGGCACGACCAAAGTGGTTCAGGAACGAGGCCGGCCCCAGTATAGGCGACCTGTGCCTGGTCCGGTCCGAGGTCACACCTCCGACCAGATGGCCACTCGCCCGCATCACGGCACTGCACCCTGGGGACGACGGAATCACCCGTGTGATCACCACCCGCACAGCTTCATCGGAACTCACTCGGTCACTCACGAAGATCGTCCTGCCAGGAGTCGACACCGAATCATCTTCACCATACCCGGATTCGTGAGCCCGCACCTTGTCAAACTTTCTTTAGCGGCCCGTTTTCACCGTGTGATACCTCACGTTTATTACACTTCCCTTGTCGCCTCTCGCCCTTGCCGCTACCGAGAGTATTACCGCGAATAATCCTGTTAAAATTATCGTTCATTGAGTCCGATTTCACATCACAAACTCATTGTATAATTTCACCGTAATCACCCATGTACATATTTCACTATCACACTGCTTATGCTCGCGAGAAACTCGGATAAACTAAGGAATACGTGTCATTGTACTACGCCACATTTCATTCATTGATCGGGATCCATAGCTCGTCAATTGAACAGTTTGCGACACCTGTCCGTACCCGCACACACTCACAGATTTCGTCATGTACTGACGAGGCGGGCGGGATGTTCGAAATCCATAATTAATTTCCTCGATTTTTTAATTCGCGTCACTGAAATCCGCATTCTGTAATGTAACAAATTTAAGAATTTGAATTTAACGGGCATCAAGAACTTTCTCGAGCCTTCGACATATCAGAAAAACTCGAATGTTCGAGTTATCTTACATTTTTTGCGCCGAACTTTCTAAACATTTGGCAAAACAATGCCAATGCCTGCAACGTTAGCGAAACATATGGGCATGCGCGCCCATACGTCACGATCAGCTGATTGCCAATCAGCTGATCAAAAAAGATCACGCGCATGTCAACCGCTACAAAATCGACATCAGACCTCATCGGCGGCCAATAATGCGTGGCGCCCTGAGGTCACCGCTAACATTCAAAATTAATTGGCCCACGTCGCCACGGGCCCAAAATTGCGAGCGATATATAATGGGCACCGCGCGAGGACCGCCCGAAGTCTTGCACTTTTTCGTGTTTCGCACTTTACGCCGCTCAGTTAAAACCACTATTCTATTATACGACCGCTTTCTCACTCGGATTTTCGCTTCTTTTCGACCGGCTCGGCTCGCGACACACGCTATTTCTTTTTGATATCGATTACCGCACTGAGCACTTCTTGTCTTGTCTTGATTATAATAAAGTTCTGTTTCTCTTATTAAAACGAGGTGCACTATCTTTCACCGAAACTTTCCACTGTTCCACGTTGCACGGCAGCATTACTCTCGCGAACAAATTTATTTATTTCGTTATATTAGAAATGATATGCACGTATCATTAGTAATTATTTATTATATATAAATTACAAATATTTTATATATTAATATTTTTTTTAATATATTAGTATTATCTTTTTTCTATCATCTATCTTCATATAGAAATTTAGTATATATTATAATCAAAAATTAAAATTAAAATATAATAGATATATAAGACAATAAAAAATAAATATAAAAGTTTATGCACTAAAAGCATATTAAATATTATTTTAAAATTTGATTTTTAAATAATAACGATAAATATATATATATCATAATAACTTGATAATTAGTGTTATGAAATTAATTAATGTTATGAAAGATGTCTCTAAAATATTTAAATGTATAAATTTACTATTTTATTTTTATTCATCTTAAAATGCGATTAAAACATAAATTCAGTCAAATTTATAATTAATCTTATAAATTGTTTTTTATTTAATATTTTCTACAGAACTTAAGATTGTTAAATATGATAATGTAAATATGATATTATATTAATATTTATATGTAAATACAAAATTCAATTCATAAATGTATTGCAGGTTACACAATCATTACGTATTGGTGGAAAACATTCCTACGAATTTATAAAACGTAATTTGAGCCAACTCTTAAGCAATCAATTAGCAGAAAAGTATAGCTGGTTAGGGAAGAAGCATAAACGAAAATTCTGTGACTTGAAATTGAAATTAAGTAAAATGTTAATTGGTAAATATATTGATCTGCAATTATATAATGAATTATTAAATTAGAGGCTTTTATTTCTTGCTTGTTTTTCTAGGTTCCTGATTGTTGTCAATTTTTCAGTTATTTATTTACCGGAATCTTTAAAAATTGTAATTTGTTTACTAATTAATAGGTCAATAAGTAAGAAACTTAAAATGCGACGATAATTGGGAAAGCTGTAAAAATAAATAATTATTTTGTACGATGCGCCCCGAAACGCATCATTTCCCAAACGTTCGTAGGCAAACAGCGACCGGAAGCTGCCGCCCGACGATCATCGGTTGGGCAAGAGCAGAGGGCTGTGTGCCTACATTTTTATACTTTAGCAAAAGACCGGGTAGGAACGCCGACAGAATACCGTCGGCCGGGAGCCGCCGGTTGAGAATCACATGCGGCATCCCGAACACCGCCGTCGGGAGTCGACGTTTGAGAACCCGTGGCTGGCATTCCGAACTCCCCCTGGCGCACCCGTTTCAAACCGATTGTCTTACCGGCGCCAGATGGGGGTAATTATCGAATACGCCGGCGTGGGTGATTAGCGCGGTATAAAAAGGGCTCTCGGCGGCAGGTAAGATCAGATCCTTTCGAGCGAAAGCTATTCTGAAGGCAAGCTAAGCATAAGAGAATAATCCGAAGCGAATACCAACGAGCCAGAGGGTAGTGAGAACGCTGCCTCCGCCGATCGATATCGGTGCTCAAGGATCGCATCTTATCCTAGATCCCAATTTAGGTGTCGCGCCTATCACGAGGTGGAACCTGAGCCGCCTCCGACGCTTGCTAGCGTTGCGAGACCTTCCAAAACCTGATTCCATCTACAAACAACAAGTTCGGGATTTAAAGACCGACAGATTAAAATCCGAACAGCTGAGCTCCGAATTGCGTGCGAAGAAACCGCGCAAGAAACGCAACAAAAAACACCGTCTCCGAGTGATAACGTAGACGCGTCTCTTTAAATCAGCGCATCTCAACCGACGTCCCGCGACAATCCGCCGAATCCACGCAGCAATCGTAACTGTATCCACGGTCGATCACATATAAGAAAGCACACGCACATCCGCGCGTCCACATCTGTACAACCACTCACATTCACGCGCATTCAATTGTACACACAGTTAGACAAATACATTTTCTTATTGCACACGAACCGAGTAAATTCTTTCTCCTGGATCCGACGGCTATCCGCGCTACAACCGAAAATCGCGAGAGTTACAATTTAACTTAAAAACATTTTCACTTTGCTCAGTATATTTTGTATTTCAGCTGCAGGAGAAGCATACAATGATACATTTACAAAAAAGGATTTAGAAGAATCTATAAAAAAATGGTTAAGAAGAGCGAAGGAAAGGTCCGTTAGTTTTCTTTGCAAAGAAAACTAACGCATGTTGATCAATATTAATGTCGGATATGTATGTTGTTTTATGTTGTATGTTGTAATATGTTGTTTTATTTTCAAATTTTATAATTTTACTTTCCATATTATAATATATAAGAAGTTTTATTATAAGTTTTATTTTCTTTTAAAGTTTATTGAAAATGCTTATTATTATAAGTTTATTACAAAATAGTATTATATGTTAATTTGTATTACTAAAAGCCATTTTTTAATTACTAAAAGTCATTTTTTAATTACTAAGAGAGTATTATAAGTTTATTATTAGTAATGAAAAAGTTTATTATAAGTTTATTATTAGAAATAGTATTGAAATAGTATTGTTTTATATTAAAGAACATTTTCACATAAATAAATCACTTTAAATATAATTTACGTGTTGTTTTTTTAAATAACTTTAATTAAATTTTAAAATTAGAAAAATGTCCAAAATAAGTACAAAATTAGTCCATAATAAGTCCAAAATTGGATATATTTTGGATATTCTATGAACGTTCAAAGTTGTAACAAATGTACATTCTATGGACGTTCATCGAACATCCGACGGATGTTATTTGGATTTTTTATGGACGTCCTATTGGCCAGAAACGGATAACCAATGGACATACAATGAACATCCATGTGTTATCTGGGTGTATACATTACTTAAAAGGGATTTGGATCAATTAATTCGTCTAAAGTTTTATCATCCTCATTATCTGCTTCTTGATTGTCTTCTTGGGGAAAAGATTCTATTTTCTTATCCATGCTACATAAATTTTTATTAGATTAGTAAAATTAGTAAAATTTCACAAAAACTATATTTATATTATATTACATACTTTTCTTTTTTACATACTTTTCTTTTAGACGTCTATTTGTATGCTGTTCTATGTTAGATTGGTTTTCTTCTTGCATCAAAGATTTCTTTGTCTTATTCAAGCTTAAAATAATATTGAAATTATATTAATTTTTTTAAAACTGTGTAAATCATAAACATATTATTTTAATTTTGAAATCTATAGATATGAAAAAGCAACATACTTTGTCTTAATACACTAGGACCTCGATTTAGTGACTGCGGTGGGACCGGCACCGCATCACACTTGCATAAATTGAAGGTTGCGCACGTTCCACCTAAGCAGACTGCGCAATTGACGTGGTCTCTTGCAGGATCGTATTAGCAGCCACGTGTAGAGATCGGGTTCCCCGATTTTGTTTTCGACATTTTTCAGTTAAAAATACTTTTTTTCAAAATTATACTTTCAATCTAATCATGTATCTCTAAAATCATTAAATCAATTAGATTGAAATTTTACACTGTTCCCAATTTTAGTATGATTAGATACTCTGCACATAGTATTTAATAGCGCACTACGCGCCTGAATGTATACGCCCGACGCTTCTCCTACCACGCTCGCCACTGATCGATATCGATCGCATAGTGAGGAGACTTCACTATATCGAAGTTTACTAAATAGAGGTCCTAGTGTACTACGTTCGCTTGATGTCTTAGCCAAGATTTGATGGGCTCTGAAATATTTTATTCAGTAGCTTCCGGAAAATAAATTCTTATCGCACCTAAAATAAAATATACAGTAATACCATATATAATAAATATTTATAAAAAAGTAAGATATTAAGTTGAAAAGAATAAAATTATTGAGTTAAAAATAGAAACTTAAATATAGCAATTAGAAAAAATCACGTAATTAAATAAAACTAAAAAAATAATTAAAAAAAAATAATTGAATTCGTTGTAGATTTCTTATATTTAAAAATATTATAAATATATTATGAATAACATTCATTTTACTAGTTTTTAGATAAATAATTAATATTTTAAATTTATATTTACCACATATAATTTTTCGAAGATGTAAATCAAAGAATATTTTTTTTTCCACCGACATAACTAAACATGCTTCCGACTGAATCACTCATATTGCGTCCTAATATGTTAAATGTTATTGATTTAATGTCTGTTCCACCAATTCATGCCAATTGTATCATCTAAAAAAATAAATAAAATTAAATATTTTTAATTTTTATATCGTTATAAAAGTTTATTTTTTAAAATATACATATATTAATGCTTTACGATTAATCTTATTATTAATTAATAGTTGTTCCAATTCTTATAATTTTTCTAATGTTTCTACAGGAAAAAGTTCCATATAATCTGATTCAACATCTTTTTTTTTATTTTATCATCTAACCCAAATGTCTGAATTTGATTTTCAATATTATCTATTTTTCAATATTATCTATATTCATATTTCTTTGTTGTTCGTGTATTGCTGAAAGTTTAAAGTCTAATAGTTTTCTAATATCTATATCTAATAGTTTTCTATTAATCTATATCTAATCTATATCTAATCTGTATCTAATCTATATCTAATCTATATCTAATAGTTTTTGAATAATATATCATTCAAAATGTGTCATTGCTGTAAATTAAAACATATAAAATAATAAAATATATGTATATATAAATATATGTATATAAATCACAATATAATATAATCTAATACTTACAAGTATTAATAGAATCAGTTTTAAAAGGGTAAGGGTTTCAGGATAATGTTTTTTTTTATATTATGATTTAAATCATGTTCAACAATAAAAAAACAATAAATTGTTAAACATTTATATTTAATTTAAAACTCTTAAATAATATTAAAAATAAAATTATTACATATACTTGTATCGATTATCTCTACAATCCACATTATTATTATTTAGTTAAATACAATTGTACATATATTACTTAATAAAATAATAATAATATAGCTAATCGATGCATGTATACATAATAATTTTTATATGTTTCATATTTGCATACTTTTTTGTTTCAATATACATATTTTGTCTATAATTTTAAAGTAAATATAATACTAGTACATCATGTTGTATAATATTATAAATAAAAATTACATATTATCAGTTTTTTTAATGTAAAATAAAATATATGAGATTTTTCTTTTTTGAAAGTGAATTCAAAATTGGAAATAAGTATAATTTTGAAAAATAACAAGTTATGGGTCTATTCTGTAAAAATGCTCTAATGCTGTATCTTTATAAGCTGTAACACTGTAGAGTAAAAAAGAAAGAGCAAAGAGTAAAAAAAAGAAAGAGCAAAGAGTGAAAAAAAGAAAGAGCTAAAGAGTTACAGAGCTTACAGAGCAAATTTTTTTTTACCGAATATACGACTTAAAGTTTCTTTCAATTACAGACAAATGTAAATCTCTTAAATATCTTGAAACAAAAGAAAAGGACTATATCACTTTCAAAAATAATAGTTCAATACATTGGCATAAATTATTAATTGTATCTGTATTATTAATTGAATCGTGTTTCTACACTTGTTTTCTTTAAATGTGTATTTGTTGGTAGATCAGCATTTTCATTTTCTGTTTTAATACACCTTTACCTATAAAATGAAAATATAAATTAAAAATATAATATAAATTAAATATGTAATAAATAAAAATAATATAAATTAAAAATTAAATTGTAATTATATATATATACAAAATATATTGCAGTATACATACATTATAAATTTTCTATATTAGAAAGAGTTTTACAATATAAAAAAATCTTTCTACTAACTTTTAAATATTTTATTTACTGGATTTTCGTTTGATTGCATATTATTATTTTTCTTTTGTACTTTTGAATAAGATGGTATTTTTGGATAAGATGGCACAGACACAATATTTTCTTCTTCACTTAAACTTTCTTCGTTATTATTAACAACTTTTGTTCCACATTTTCTAGTTTTTTTTTTTTAAATTTCATCATCACTTTCAGAATTTATATCAGAAATAAATTCCACTTTTTTTAGTTTAATTATTCCTTTTTCGTATGTATCTAGAAGAAATAAAACAATAAAAATTATTTTGTAAAACAATAAAAATTCTAAAATAAAAAAATTTTTAATTAAAATTAAAAATTTTTAATTAAAAGTAGAATTTTATTGTCTAAAAATATAAATAACTTTTTAAACATTTTTTATCTATAACTTATAGCATTCTATATTTATTCTATTATTTTGTATTAAAGATTATTGAATAAATAATAAAATAAAAACGCAAATGACTTTACATTAATGTTATTTTTTATTTATTTATGTGTACTTTTATTACTTGCAGTTGCTAAAATTCTCTTAATTTCATATAGCAGCCAAAAGTCCATTTTGGATACACATTTTTGTACAGCTTTAGAAAATCGTTCATTTGATATAAAAGTAGGCCAATATGCCTGTTTCTTGTTTTCTGTTATCCAAGAAGGTATCATTTGCAGCCTATCATCAAATTCTACTGTAGCATATTGCTCCATTGTAATTAAACTAACAAAAATATATAAAAGATGCTTTCTGAGCCCAACACTATTCTCATTGTATATGACGAATCTAGAAAAAAATTGAGAACAAGCAGAGGAAAGTGGTAATAAAAAGAGAAAAGATTTGATCTTTTTACACATGCAATCGACATAATATTTCTAAGAAGAATCTTGCTAAATTAAAAAAAAACAACTAAAATTGGAATAGAATTAATTAAAGATTACCAATATAAAAATTAAAAAAAAGAAAAAACTACAAGTTAAAATAAAGATAAAAATATTTTATAATCCTAAAAATAATTATGTATATAGATAATTTTTTATTTATATTACAAGTTATTAATATAATATATATGATTTTGTACACAAATACATGCCAAACTTCTTCTTAAGGCCGAGTAAAGCAAGAATAAAATAAAAATTATTATTACATATATTTTAAAAAATATTTCAAATACTATTTATGAATGCAACAAATACTACATATTTATTTTCTGATAGCGGTAATTTAACATTTTATATAAATATTTTTTATTGGCCACATTTGTAATTCACTTAAACCGTGCACACTAAATATTTTTAATGATGAAGGACATAGAGTGTTATAAAAATCTTCTTTGTGTAAAAATTTTTGACCTATAATTACATTTGTATTGAGATTTATTGCGTGTTATGTTCTTTATTAATGTAATAGTTCCATCAATCAATGCACAACAATTATCAGCTATTACATCAGTACGTAAAATCATATTTGCTTTTCTAATTCTGTACTGTGGATTACAGCAAGCATGTATCAATAGCTCAGATGAATGAATGGATTTCAAATCTATTGTAAAATTTTCAATTTCTTCTGTTATAAGATTCTCTTCTATTTTATTTTTTTTATATTCCATATATCTTCGAACAATTTGTTGCAATGGTTTGTCATATTTTCGTAACAATTTTTTTAATGTTTGTAAAAAATTTTCATATTTAAATGAATTAAAATTATCTAACGGACCAAATTTCTTTACATCTTGTGCAAGAATTAGACCGTATATTATACCGTATATTAAAAAAAACATTATGAGTGCCATAAATTAGTGCAAATGATGTAACAAAATGTTCTAACAGCTTTTGACAATAAGCCAATAAATCATGTAATTCTGTGGAACATAATATTCTAATAGCTACATGTAATGTTATAAAATGATCATATATGTCACTACGAAGAACATTTTCAAAGCTACAGGTCCTGTGTACAAAAGGAATTCTCGATATTCTGTAGCTTTCCAAAGTTTTACGAAAATCAATGAGGTTTCGTGTAAACTTACATGGTATATGTACTTTTAATATAGTTTCTAAATTTAATGATATGTTTTGACGTTTTCTACTCTCTAAATGAAATTGTTTATTATTGCCAAATAACCATAAACATAGTCGTCGTGTAACTCCTAAACAAACTAAATGCATATAATCTAAGAGTATTATTTACAAGATCAAAATTTGGAATGTTTTTAATAACTGATGTTCCAATATGAAAATTTTCATCTGTCTTTGTTCTAAATTCTAAATCTGTTCTCAATGGAGCATCTATTTGAGGGAAGCAAACTTTATTTGAAAAGTGCCTTCAGTTTTACATTTGGTACAGCTAGAATAACCAGTACGTCCTTTAACTTGTAATATGAATGACTTTGCAGGAGTATCACATATTATATTATAGCATCTATATTGCAATTAATATTTTTATTATTAATAATAATTCCGTCATGACACAATAGTTGTGTTTCTTCTATAAATTCTCTTAAAAAATCTTCTGAATTAGAAGGTTTCTGTGTACCATAGTATGCTTCAATAATAAAAACTTGCTTTAATTGCCCTATAGAGCCCAAAATTGGCCATAGTTGGTGATGTGATGACTTTGATAAGGATAACTCGTCTATATTTATGTTTATTTTTATATTAGTAACATTTTCTGAGACAGATATAAAATTTTTTATTGACTTTAATAAACTAAAGTAGCAATATTCCCCATCAGCATAATTTCTAATATTAACTTCTTGGAGTATGCAAAAGTGTCCTAGAATCAGACGGTATATTACAATGACATTTATTACATGTATACTGTTTTATACCTTTTATAAGAGTATGTAAAAATGCTTGTGAAATATTTTCTTTAACTGCCCAACTAGCTAGAAATCTTTTAAAATCAATTTTTTTCATTATCTTTATTATTATGTTCAATTTCATCATTACTTGAAAATTGTTCAAATAAGAGTAAAACTTCATTATTTTCTTTTTTACTACTTAAAGTGGTATTTGTTTGATCAGATGAATCAGTTATTTCATTTAATAAATCTGCTGCAGCTATATCATCTCGATTAAAACGATTTGACGTATGCGAATTGTTTTCAATTATTTCAAATGTTGCTATGTTAAATAGCACATCAGATATATTACATGTTGATAGTTCATTTAAAGCTTTATTAATCATATTAGTTTCTAATTTACAAATTTTACGTTGTATCGGAGAATTAATCATATCAAAAGTTTTTTATAATTACCACGCGGCATCTTAACCTCAAAAGTTATTTTTGCGTAAAAAATTTGTATAAATAATATAATTTTACCTTTCGATTCTTCCTATTATCTTGGAAATAAAATTTGTTGCGAATACTGCTATTGCTGAAAAATTATTATTATACATTGTTAAAATCACACACAAAGAAAAAATATAAAATGGATGCGAAGAAGCCGGAAAAGCTGAACACAAACACCTTCTGTAATCGCGCACGTAATCGTAAGGATTCGACCAATTGCGTTGCTTGATTTGACAATCTATACGCATGTGCCCTGACTGCTCTCGAGACCCTAGATTTTAATGTGATCGGCTTTAATACTGTCCGCTAAAAGGCGCACGGTAGCCAATTAACATGTCATCATTTTTCAACAAAATTTGTTATACAGGTGGTTTGTCAAAAGTGTGGAAACCCCTAAATAATTTTTGTAAAAATGAAAATATCAAAAAATGGTAAAACACGTTCTTTGATATTTCAAAAAAGCTATCCTATGACATGGATACCGATCATCCCCCACCTGGTACGCGGGGATAAGAGGGGGGTTGAAAATTTTGAAATTTCATGCACTTAGTGTTATCCAGGATCAACTGCGTGGAAGTGGCGTGCTTGTGTACGCGCGCGCGCGTGTGTGGCTAAACAAGTGTGAATGTGTACATTGTGATGATAGATTGCAAAACAGAAATAGATTTGATACCTTTTGAAACGAATCGTAGAGCCATTTTTGCATTCTATCAAAGATTGGCATATTGTCAGGAAGTAAATGGCAACCACTTTCAGCATTTATTTTAACACACTGAGTAAAATTTATTTTAAAACACGGAGTAAAAAGTTTTGAATCATTAAAGAGAGATGACAGTTTTCAAGTCTGTTCTGCAATCTATCATCACAATGTACACATTCACACTTGTTTAGCCATACACGCACGTGCACACACACACACACACACACACACACACACACACACACACACACACACACACAAGGGATCAAATTCATGCCACTTCCACGCAGTTGATCCTGGATAACACTAAGTGCATGAAATTTCGAAATTTGAACGGCCGCCATTTTTAATGGGGGGTCGTAGCGACTTAAAATTTTAAGAGTGTATTTATTATGAAAAGACCTTTCAAATGAGCCCCCATTCGACCCCTAGTCCAATTTAAAATTTTCAACTCCCCTTTTATCCCCGCGTACCAGGGGGTGGGGGATGATCGGTATCCATTAGGGTTAGGGTAGCTTTTTTGAAATATCAAAATACGTGTTTTACCGTTTTTTGATATTTTCATTTTTACAAAAGTTATTTAGGGGTTTCCTTTGACACTTTTGACAAACCCTGTATATCTTCAATTTTCATTTTTATAGATTGCATTCTCAACAACCATCATTCGGTGCTTGCCATTTAGCAAAATGGTGGTTATCAGCACAATTGTTAGATACTCATCTAATTGTTGATACTCACATACCGGAAGAAAAAATATGTAATTGTTAATTGCAAATTACATATTTCTTATTCGAAACAACTATGTTTTTTTCTTTACACCAATTGATTCCTTCCATTATTTTGTACATAAAAATATTAAGGTAAGATAATCAAAAAATAAATATTTTACTAGATATTTTATCGTTTATGTAAAATTAAGATATTTCAAGCCTTATAACTCGAAAAGTACTTAATGGAAAAACATTTAATTATAGTGTTTTGGAAAGCTCTCGAGGTCAGCTACAAGAGTATGTAATAAAAAATAGGGAATGCTATTTAAAAAAATTGAGGTGACCTTCACGTGACCTTCAAATGACTCTTCAAGGTCAAACCAATGGTACCATCTTATGACCTCCTCGAAACCATACAAAACATGTCTGAACTATTTTTCTCTAAAATAAAAAATGAGAGAGATATTTAGGTGCATAATTTAAAATGGGACATCCTGTATATATGTTTGTCGCAACTGCAAATCAATATTAATTGTGTTAGAAAGTAATATTATTCAAAATTTCATCAATATTGAAATCTATATCGTAGTTTACATTATCTTTGTTTCTTCGAATCGAAAGATTTTCTTCAATTATTAAGATTTTCTTTAATTATTATTTGTTGTTTAATTATATCATATTTTTTAGTTAAAAAAATTAATTCCTTTAAATTATAACATTCATAGAGAAAAATTTTTGAAGAACAAAATAAATAATATATGCTTCAATTAAAAAATAATTTTCAAGTAGGTTTTAATGTTCTGATGAAACAGTCAAATACAATATTAAATATAATTTTATACATACTGTTGAAAATTGGAAATGACAATTTTGTTAAAGAAAAATTAATATAAAAATATAAAAATATAAAATATAAAAATTTACAATATAAAAGCAATACCTCTTAATGAAAATATGACGTGTTAAATGTAATTATCTTTTATATTATAATGTCAGAAGTGAACACACGAAAAATTCATAAGCATATAAAATTATTTTTATCTGAGATTTTTTTTTCCATCGAGTCATGTGTTATATTGCTGAAGAAAATATTTCGATTCGAAGAAACAAAGGAAACATAAACTATGTAAATCGAAAAGTGTATTTTAGAAAAAATTGATTTTATTTCATCATTATATTACTATTAAAATCTGAGTTTATCTCAAGCAAATAATATATCTATTCAGGTTTAGATGCTTATTCATGATGCGATGATATAAGAGAATAGAGATAACTGCTCGAAAAAGCGCAATCTTTTTTTCGGATCCAAATTATTAAAATTTTCGAAACTGCCATTATGGACACGAACTCGAAATAAGAACTCTCGTGATGTGCCAATTGCAAGCTGGATACAAAAAGTGATATATTAAGATTCTTGTATAATAAATTTAAGATTCCTGTTCATCATTATTATCTTTTATATTATAATGTCAGAAGTGAACACACGAAAAATTCATAAGCAAAATATATTAAAGTAGAAGTATTTTTCAATAAAATAACATTTGCAAACAATAGAATAGATTTATAAAATATATGGAAAATTTTCTCTTTTAAAGAGGAATTTAATTTTGTGAGGGGACGCCGTCCCGACGCGCGTCCATCCGTTCCGGAAATCATGTCTGTTAAGTTAGCACCCCCACCATAAAAAATCAAAATAATATATATTGTAAAATTAAGTGCTAATTATGTGCTCCATTGATGATTTTTGTGCTCGAGCGGTTTAGCGGGAAATCGCAAATAAACATGGAGGTGCTAACTTAACGTAAGTCAGCACTCCCACTTATTGAAAATACATATACAATTAAAATTTAAGAAAAGTTTAAATGCTAGACTTATGTGCTTTTTATGTGCTTTAGATGCATTCAATAAAATTAGGCTATCTATAATAGTTGCGAAGATATACGCCAAAAAAGATGGATATATATCGCTGATACAAGAGTAAAGTATTAATTAAAGTACAGATAGCGATTCGGTTTAAGGCTCAAAATATTTCTCAATTTATGTGCTTTCGAAATATGTTTAATGAGATTTTCGTGCTCATCCCCTTTGGCCGAAAAACCGCCCCTAAAGTGAGCACCACCAAGAGTAAAGTACCAGTTAAAATACAGATAGCGATTTGGTTTTAGGCTTAAAATATTTCCTGATTTATGTGCTTTCGAAATATGTTTAATGAGATTTTGCTCACCTCCTTTGGCCGAAAAACCGCCCCTAACGTGAGCACCACCAACCACCATACTTACAAGAGTAAATACTAATTAAAATGTTGATGTTAATTTTGCTGATAGAGAAATAATAATTATTTTACAGTAGTAGGCCGCCCGATAACAGAGCCGACATGAAGATTTTCGAATATTCAGGGCCGCTACGGCCTTCGATACGGCGTTGTCGCGGGGCGCATTGATACCTCGCGTGTCGCGAATCTGCGCACTCCCGCGCGCAGGAATTGACGCCGCTATCGATCCTGGATCGCGAGATCCAGAGACTCACTCTGGTGCGGGCGCTCATCGGAGATAGTCGTTTTTAATTCTGTGTGTGTCGTTGTCGTATTGAGTATCGTGAGTGACCTATTGAGCCGCTGAAAACCGATCGAGAGGACGTCAAGGAATCATCTTCTGGTTGCAGGAGCAAGCATCAGTGAGTCGCAAATTTGTAAGCTTGTACGCGATTCCGTGCGAAGACTGTTCTGTCGCCGTCGCCATTTTATTTCATTGTCGCTCGGGCTTTGTACCGAGCTTTCGATTTTCGCGTATTTCGGGCGACCGGAGACAAGCGACTGAGGCATCAAGGACGATCATAACGTCGGCCGTAATCGATAAGGAACCATTCGTCTCTCTCTGGGATTCGGGGTGTCATAAAAAACGCGTAGCGGCTCTCGTATATAGACCACGTGCGCAACAAATCGCGAGGAATGCGTTCGCTATCCTTGTTGTCGAAAAGTTGGCGAAGCCGCAATTCCCACAATCAATTTTCGTGCGGCTTTCGTGTAATAATTAGCGTGTAAGTGTATGACCGTTGCGTGTCCTGACTCGGAATATCGTGCTGTCTTTGTCGCGCTCATTATGTGTACGATTTGCGCTTATTTCGAGATATTTGTCGTGCGTGTCGTAATGAATTATAATGCATAAATAAATTCTAATGACTTAAGAAATTGCCAAAATTCAAGAAAGAGAACTGTGCGTAAGTCAAGACTGTTATGCCGGAAAGAAAGTAAGCGGCGTCCGACAGCTGTCGAAATCTTGAAATAAGATTATATTGCGTTAATTAAAGAAAAATATAATTGCTTGAATAATTGCTTACTTGAATGAAGCCTTTTATATAATTAAATAAAAAAAAATATATTCTTATGATTTAAAATTTAATTTTCTTGAATGGAAAAGAAACAACGTTAGATAAAAAATAACTTTTAAATCAAAGATTATAATTTTCTTAAAGTAGAATTAAATAATTATATATTCTTATGACAATTACAATATTAAAATAAGACTATAATATTGTTGAAGTTTAAAATTATTAAATTCTTCTAATTGTAAGAATCATAGTACACAGAATGAGTTATTAAAATTTAATTAATATCTGAAATAAAAATGTATATCTTTCAATAATGTTTATAAATCTCAATAATATTTATTTTTAAAGAGATTTAAATATAAATAAATATATTAATATATATTATATAAAACTTATATATAAAATATTTATAATATTGAGAAACTATTATATTTTATATATTATATTATATATTATATATATTATATTATATATTATATATATTATATTATATATTATATATTATATTAATTATTAATTATTTAGGGACTTGAATAAGTTCTCGCTGTTTTTTCGTGAAAATGAATGCTTTATTTTAAAAAATTAGTAAAGAACATGTCATTGAAAGTATTGTCCATCGCTAGCCACTACTTTATCCCATCTTTCTGGCAGCATACCATGTCGAAAGAACGACTCATCTTTTGAAGTTATCCAGTTTGAATCGATCCATTTTTTGGCATCTTCATAAGAATGGAAGTGCTGCTCAGCCAGGCCATGAGTCATCGATCGGAACAAGTGATAACCGGAAGGAGCAATGTCCGGTGAATACGGCAGATGGGGTAGGACTTCCCATTTGAGCATTTCTAAGTAGGTTGACCAGTTTTGCAACATGTGGCCGAGCGTTGTCATGCTGCAAAATTACTTTGTCATGTCTTTCCTCGTCATTGAGGCCGTTTTTCCTTCAATGCTCGGCTCAAACGCATTAATTGTAGTCGATAGCGATCTCCCGTGATGGTTTCGTTGGGTTTGAGGATCTCATAATACACTACACCCAGCTGATCCCACCAAATACAGAGCATGAGCTTGGAATCATGGATATTCGGCTTTGCTGTCGATGTTGATGCATGGCTGGGTTTACCCCATGATTTTTTACGCTTCGGGTTATCGTAGTGTATCCACTTTTTATCGCCAGTCACGATACGATGCAAAAAACCTTTCCTTTTCTGCCGTTGGAGCAGCTGTTCACATGTGAAAAAACGCTGTTCGACATCTCTCGGCTTTAATTCGTATGGTACCCAATTTCCTTGCTTTTGAATCATTCCTAATGCTTTTAAACATTTGGAAACTGTTGTGTGATCAACTCCTAATGATTCTGCAAGTTCATTTTGTGTCTGACTTGGGTCTTCATCGAATAATGCTTTCAATTCTTCGTCTTCAAATTTTTTCGGTGCGCCAAAGCGTTCTTTATCTTCAACATTAAAATATTTTTAAAGCGTCTAAACCAATCTCTGCATGTTGTTTCCGACAGAGCATGGTCGCCGTAAGTCTCCGCAAAAATTCTATGTGCTTCAGATGCAGATTTTTGTTGAAAAAAGTAATGCAGTAAAATTCCCCGCAAATACTCTTTTTTTGGCACGAAATTCGACATGTTTAACGCTATGAAAAAGTATGTTGTTTACACTTCGGCGCAATAACATATACTGTCATTTCAAGTCTAATGGTGGAGCTTCACGAAGAAGTTGGCTATAGTATTGCCTGATGCAGAAAGACTAAGATAACACCATCTGTCGGGAAACAGCGAGAACTTATTCAAGCCCCTATTTATTATAATTTATATATGTGTGATTGTGTTATACATATATGCTATATATACATTTTTGTAATTAATAATTTATATATTATGTAATTCTATTAGTATGAAATTGTTCGCGTATACTTGTACTCATACGTAATGTTATAATTTTATAACATTATATAATAATTTTTTATATATGATTTTATTTTCATGGGGAGAAGGAAGAATGGAATATAGATAAATACATACACACACACACACACACACACACACACACACACACACACACACACACACACACACACACACACACACATATAGTGTTACGGCTTGAAGGTTGCGATTTGTTTTGATTTAACGATCTTCTACGACGTTCTATAAGAATATGTAAGAAATATTTCGAGCTTTTATCTAGAGAATGTGTGCTCTTCTTGTTGATTTCACGTGTATTAAATTGAGAATAATATTGAAACAAATTTGAAGGCACAATCAAACATTCATCACAGTTCTAAACATTTCTATTCGTTGTTTTACAGGTGATAATCTTCGTTACTATGCCGATTGACAACGCCAGTTAACATCAAGCAACACTTTACAAAAAAGTATGGCTATGAGGTATGAAAATATCAGGAATCTACCGGTAAGTTTTTGCTCTATGAAAAATCGGAAACAGATCAATCATCATCATCAAAAACAGATTTTCTTGTAAACTGAATTGAATTTTTAAGAGCACATATCTTTTACACTGATAGTGGTGCTTTCGTCTTCTATGTAGAAAATGAAAAAATAAAATTATTACATTTCTAAATATATTATAAACTTTTGTAATACATTAATAGTTATATATTATAATACATTAATAGATATATTCTTTTATCTTAAAATTTTATCTAATTTATAATATATAACTTATTTTAAATTATCATATACGTATATGAAATATTTTACACACATTATAATATCTGTTCATAAATGCAAAGATATATATTGAAAATCGTTACATATATGCAAAATATTACATTACCTTTCATTTATTATTGCAGTTGTATTATAATACATTAAGAGATGTCTTTTTTATCTTAAAATTTTATCTATTTTATAATATATAACTTATTTTAAATTATCATATATATATATAAAATATTTTACGCACATTATAATGTCTGTTCATAAATGCAAAGATATATATTGAAAATTGTTACATATATGCAAAATACATTACATTACCTTTCATTTATTAATGAAATTGTATTATAATACATTAATAGATGTATTCTTTTATCTTAAAATTTTATCTAATTTATAATATATAACTTATTTTAAATTATTATATATATAAAATATTTTACGCACATTATAATGTTTGTTTATAAATGCAAAGATATATATTGAAACTCGTTACAGCACAGGAGATCCTGAGTACATACGCAGTATATTACAAACGTAGATTGTGTATATCACATTAATATTCGAGATACGTACTATAATATTTTGGGAATGTACCGAGAATGTTTCTGTCTGCTTTAGAAACCTATTTAGTATATATTGAAAATATTTCTTGGTACATTATAAGTATATTAATAAAATATTTTGAGTACATTATCAATGTCTGCTAATATCTCTTAGTATATTATCAGTATATTTGTAGAATATTATAAGTATATTCCTAATAAATTATATATGGATATATAAAGGATATATGGATATATAAAGGATATATTGGATTTAGAGGATATAGTTGGAATATATAGGTGTAAAATAGATTCTTCATGTAAAAAATAAATAAAAATATGAAATTGTTTTATAAATAAAGCTTTAGATAAAAAATGTTATTTCACACTTTTTATTTATTTTTTATGAAGTATCTATTTTTTGACAGAAAAAATTTATCATTTTTATATTGCACATATATTTAATATGCTAAATTTGCTACATTTTATAATATTTATTTAATATATTGTTATATATATTATTTTTACATATATTTTATATATATAATATATTATTTTATATATATATATATATATATATATATGTACTATATCATCAGGATTATCGTTGTTCCTACAATACTGTCTCGAAAAGGAACGAGCCGCATTGATACGCGTGATATTATTATGTATGTACATGAGATTATATTCTCTTCTTATGATCGGTAAACACACGTGTAGTTTACGTTAGCCGAATCGAATCTGTCTGCCTGTCATTAGCTGATTGGCTCCATTTCTTGGAGCAGGGATGCGAGTGCCAGGAAGACGGATATAAATACTGGTGATCTCCGTATCAAATACAGGTATATGAAAGAAAGACGACAATCATATTCATTCTCAGAAACAGATAAGAATAGACAAGGAGCCCGCTTTCGAGACAGGATCCGCTATAGATTACCAGTATCATTGACACTCGTAATTGCAAACCGAGAATAAATTAAGGTATTGTTCGAAAATATTCTTTCCCGAATACATTACCATCACATATATATATATATATATATATATATATATATATATATATTGTATATATATAATTTATATATTGTTATATATATATTGTTATATATATATCCTCTGCATTTATAGTAACAAAAACATACGATAAATTACTTATTGTACGTAGAGCACGTATCGTATATGAACAAACGAAATTATATTAACAAGAAAAAATAAACTTAAGAACTAGAAATTTTGAAATCAAAATATTATTTCAAACTTAATACTTAAGTAATAATAGGAACTTCGAATATCACATGTAATAGTATTTCAAATATTTTTTTCTACTGATTTTTTCTTTTGCAGCATGTTCTTTTGCATGTGCTAACTATATTTTTATGGGTATTGATATTTCGTCATCTGTTGCATCTACATGAGAGTTTCTTATCACATCTGTGAAACATATTAATTTTTATACATTAGTAATTTGTAAATATCATTTTCAAAATTTGTTTAAATTTGAATCGATTACAAATGTAAGAATAAGTTTGTTTTGATATCAAAATATCAGTAAATAAAATTACTTAAAACATCAATATTTCCGTAAAAAAATATTTCTTTACTTAATTCAATAAGTAAGTTGCTATAGATATGTTTATAAATTTTTATTTTTATTTGTACTAGAACAATACAGGCGCCCTACCCATTATTATTTTACAATTGATACTGCATATATATATAGGGAGGGAGATCCCGAACAACCTTCCGTCTGTAAAATGACGTATTCCTGACATCATTTTAAGACAATTTTTCCTTTACCAAAATTTGATTTGAAGCATAGTTTTTGAATTATGAGCAAAAATAGTTAGTAAACTCACGCGTCGGGTACAAAAGGCAGGGGAGTAGCCCGCCCCCCCGGCCCCCCCCCCCGTGATTGTTACCCACCGCATGAGTCGCTAATTATTTTATTTTTAACATAAAATTATGTTTTAAATAAAATATTGATAAAGAAGAAAATGTCTTAGAATTATGTCAGAACGTAAGAAATAACGTTATTTTAAGGAACATGTATTTCTGACATAATTCTAAGACATTTTTTTCTTTACCAAAACGATAAAAAATTTACGATAAAAAATAGAAATGTTTATTTATATATATCTGTAACGTATTTGTATATATCTCTAACGTAATATATACAGGGTGAGCCATTTTAATTAACGCACGCAATTATTTCGGAAACAAAGCATTTAGGAAAAATGTTTCACAAAAGTTTTATGGTTTAAGGGAGCCATAATGGTATCATTGGTTTGACACTGAAGAGTTATTTGAAGGTCGCGTGAAGGCACCTTAATTTTTTAAATTGCTCCTCTTATTTTTATTACATATTCTTATAACTGACCTCGAGCTTTCCAAAACACTATAATTAAATGTTTTTCAATTAAGTGCTTTTCGAATTATAAGGCTTGAAATAATATCTTAATTTTACATAAATGATAAAATATCTAGTAAAATATTCATTTTTCGATTATCTTACCTTAATACTTTTATGTACAAAAGTAATGGGAGGAATGAATTGGGTTAAGAAATTACATGTTGTTTCGAAAGATATATGTAATTTGCAATTAACAATTCCAAATTTCTCTTAGAAACAACTTTATAATTGATTCCTTACATTATTTTACATAAGTGTTGTGTAATCGAAAATGAATATTTTACAGATTTTATGGTTAATAAAAAATATAGGAGGGTCATTTAAAAAATTGAGGTGTTCACATGACCTTCATATAACTTTTAAGGTCAAACAATGATACATCTTGGCTCTCAATACTTTTTTTGACTTTAATAATGGTGCGAAATGACCACCCTGTATAATATTTCATTTGTATATAAATTTACAACTTAAAAAGAATAAATAATAACTTAATACTTTTTATAAATCGCCAGTAATAAAATTATGAGGATTTTACTTTAAACGACCAAACTGGCAGGTAAGGCTTCATTTATTGAAAGTTAGACAACGTTTTGACCTTAGGTTTAGGAGCTTTTCAAGTCTTAATTAACGTATAACAGAAGAATGTTATAAATATGATAGTCACATTACATGTCAATGACGTACTGTTAGTTAGCGGTAAAATCAATATCACTATTTAAGGATATTAAATTAATTGTAAGATAGAACAACTTGATTCAAAATAAAATAATGATAATTAATGGCCCACGGGCTAGACGTTCGACACCCCTGCCATAGATATAGCTAGATTTACGTTTTGAGATGATTTAAAAATATTTCTATATCTTGAAAACGAGAGAACCTCTATATAATACAAATTATTACAATTACATTGCAAAGAACAAATCCACAAATTGCCAACACAGTTGCAAAATAACATAAATATTTTGGAAAAATTTTTAAACTAAATTTCTACAATTATATATTTTTAAAATAAAACATATAGGAAATATGCAAACTATTGTTTCTTAAATGTGAAAAGAACAATTTTGTTAAAGTAATAATAATAATAATAATAATAATTTGTTCAGCGAATATAAAAATTTTTTACAAATATAAATTTTAATATTGAAAAATTTTACATTTTATTTAAAAGTTATAATTTTTACTTATAAGAAATATATATAATACATAACCAACATCTGTTCAAAATCATTTAATTTTTTTATATGTAATAACTTTCATATAACATATAATTTTTTACAAATTAATAACTCAAATATATAAATTAATACCTCATGTTATATAATATATTACAATAAATAAAAATGGAAATCTAGACATTTCGATTTATTTCTTCTTAATAAATTAAATTGTAAGAAAAGTATTATAATACTTTTACATTTGATATGATGCAACAAAAATATTGATTACGCTGTTTATATAATTGTGTAACATAATAATAATAATGAAAAATCTATTAGTATAATTAAGTAAGCACAATAAACACAAAAATAAAAAAACTATAAATACACTGTCGTAAAATTATAATATATGACATAGATGTACAAAACATGATATTGTATTAAAAATTTATTATAATGAAAAAGTTGTAGAACATTGAAACGAAAAATGAGTTTAATATTAATACGTAAAAATAACGTCAAAAACTCAGCTAGTTTGTTTTTAATTTGAATCATTGAGAAGAATGTGAAGTAAATAAAAATGTATAGAGCTCTATTACTTCTATTTGAATAATTGAAACAAATTTGTATCAGAACGTGTAAATGGTTTCAATTATACTTTTCATTATTTAATATAATATTTATATACTTATTTTATATAACATAATTTACATATTATATAAATGCATATTTACTTTACACACGTTATACATATTTAAATGAAACATTTGTTAATATATAAAATCAAAATTAAATTTATTTATTCTATAAAATGTAATATGGAATTTGATTGCAATACTTTAATCATTTCCAAATTAAAATTAATAAATATACAAATATATAAATATAAATTTGTGTACTACAAATTTATATCTTTTAAAATTATAAAACTGAAAGAAAAAAATATATATTATTGTTCGAAATTCATTAAAATGACTCGACTCGGTAAATCGCATAAGCCAAAAAATCGGCAATTATAATTCGAATCTAACGGGCAAGATTTTTCTCGAACCTTCGGTTCATCAGAAAAACTCGAACGTTCGCGTTGTTTCTCGTTTTTTGCGCCGCACGCTATAAACATTTGGCAAAACAATGCCAACCGCCAGCCACATTAGCGAAGCGTATGGGCATGCGCGCCCATGCGTCACGATCAGCTGATCGCCAATCAGCTGATCAAAAAAGAGCACGCGCATGTCAACCACTAAAGAAGCGAAGATAGACCTCATCGGCGGCCAATGATGCGCGGCTCCCTGAGGTCACCGCCAAATTTTAAAGTAATTGGCCCACGTTACCTCGGGCCCCAGATTTTACCCGGTATATAACGGGTACCACGGGTGAACTTCTGAAGTTTTGCACTTTTCGGAGTCTCGCACTTTACGCCGCTCACTATACCGCTTTTCTCAGATAAAACCGCTTTGTGTATCACGACCGCTTTCTCACTCGGACTTTCGCTATCTTTTGACCGCTCCGCTATCTATTAAACGACTGCTCATTTCCACGGACTCAGATTATTCGCACTGGACACTATTCTTTTCTTCTTGAGCTAAAATAAAGTCTGTCTTTTTTTGTAAACCGAGATCAATTCTCTTTGCCAACACACTCCTGATCCGCACTGCGCTGTCGCGTGACTCTCTCGTGAACAATTATATATATATATATATATATATATATATATATATAAATTTTTTTTATAAAATTTGTACATATATCAGATAAAATATAACAAAATATAATATTACAAAGATCTTTATTGAATAAGAAATATTAACAAATATTTTACCTTATATAAAAATTAATATTTTTTAACAAAAATTTTTTATAAATTAATAACTTATTAATTAATTTATTATTAATTTATTATCATGCATCGATTAAATTATGTAAATTGATTGAAATTTACACATAATTTTTTAATGATATAATAAATCAAATGTAAAAATTAACAAACAGCTGTTTAAATTGTAATCTACGTATGATAATAAATTAATTAATAAGTTTATAATTTTTAAAAAATTTTTGTTAAAAAATATTAATTTTTATATACAAGAAAATATTTTTTGATTGATTTTTATTCAAATGAAGATCTTTATAATATTACATTTTATTATATTTTATTTGATACATATACAAATTTTATATAAAAAAATTTATATATATATATATATATTTTTTTTTTCAGTTTTGCAATTTTAAAAGATATAAATTTGTAATACACAAATTAATATTTATTTGTATATTTGTATATTTATTGATTTTAATTTGGAGAAGATTTCTTTTCAAATGAATAAATACTTTTACAATATATAATATATGATTATAATTTTATCAGGATTCTTCAAATTTATCAGGTATTATTTTTTTATATGTTTTCGTGATAAATAAAGCATTGTTTATTTCATAATATATATACCATTCTTATAAATAATTTATAAAAATTTGTAAAAAAATGTAATAATATTTATTTAAAGAAAATTATAATAATTTTTTTTTTAAAGCTTAATAATATTATAAAACTTATATATTGTATTACTTAATTTATATTAATAGTATTATTGAGAAAGGAATCATAAACTAAAGTATTGCAATAAAATTCAATATTAAAAATATTAAATTTTATGGAATAAACAAATTTAATTTTGATTTTATATATTAACAAATGTTTCATTTAAATATGTAACGTGTGTAAAGTGAATATGCAATTATATAATGTGTAAATTATATTATATAAAATAAGTATATAAATACTATATGAAATAATGAAAAATATAATTGAAATCTTTCACACATTCTAATACAAATATATTTCAATTATTCAAATATAAGTAATAGAGCTCTATACATTTCGGTTTACTTCACATTCTTTTCCATAGTTCAAATTAAAAACAAAGTTGAGTTTTTATGTTATTTTTATGTATTAATATTGAATTTATTTTTCGTTTGATATTCTACAATTTTTTCATTATAATAAATTTTTAATACAATATCATGTTTTCTACATCTTTGTCATATATTATAATTTTATACGACAGTGTATTTATAATTTTTTTATTTTTGTGTCTATTGTGTTTACTTAATCAATAGATTTGTCATTATTATTATTATATTACACTTTTATATATACAGCGTAATCAATATTTTTGCTGCATCATATCAAATGTAAAAGTATTATAATACTTTTCTTACAATTTAATTTATTAAGAAGAAATAGATCGAAATGTCTAGATTTCCATTTTTATTTATTATAATATACTATATAACATGAAATATCTATTAATTTATATATTTGAGTTATTAATTTGTAAAAAATTATATGTTATATATTTAAAAAAATTAAATGATTTTGAGCAGATGTTGTTTATGTATTATATTTATTTCTTATAAGTAAAAGTTATAACTTTTAAATAAAATGTAACATTTTCCAATATTAAAATTTATATTTGTAAAAAATTTTTATATATTCGCCGAACAAATTATTATTATTATTACTTTAACAAAATTGTTCTTTTCACATTTAAAAAACAAAATATTAAATATAAATTTCTTTATCTACATAATTTTTAACAAATTTGTTGTTTCGTTGATTACCAAGATAAACTTTTAATGCTTGCCAGGAACGAACTCGCGAAAAAGCAACATAAAGTTGTCCATGATTAAAACCATCTTTGCGAAGATCTAACCCAATTCTATCAAACGTCTGTCCTTGTAATTTATTAATCGTCATGGCTAATTTTATTGGAAATTGTCTTCTGGAAAGAGTAAAAGGAAATACATTTTCGCAATATAACGTTATATGATTTAAAAAAACAATGTCTCCTGTTTTGTCATCTGTTAAAATCTTACATTTTAATAAATGATCTGTAAGCTCTATAATCATTAATCTAATGCCATTACAAAGACCTTCATTAATACTTAAATTTCTAATTAACATAATAATACTATTTGGTCTTAAATGCAATTCATGAGGAGGAAGAGACGATGGAGATAAACTATTTAAATATTCTGGTAACAATATTTCACTCATGTCACCATTATCATTATTTACGACAGTGTCTACATTTGTATAAATTCGTTCATCATTTATATCTAATAATTCCACAACTTTCTTATTAATTTCATCAACATTTCTTGCAGAAAGTATGGCACATTTAGACATTTTAATAAACCCTTTTTTTCTTATTAAATCACCATATATATCTTCCACAATATCAGCATTAATAGATGTTATATAACATTCAGGAATTTGTATAATATCATTAAGATCATTTAATGTATCATTTCCAACATTCAATAAAAATTTTACAAATTCAATTTCTTCTGGAAGAACTCGCATATTTTGTATTAAAGAGAATTTTACGAAATGCTTCCAAAGAGAACTAAACTTAATAGAAAGATTTACAATTTCATTTCGAGTAGCATGTATTTTAATAGGCAAAAGTTGTCTAAAATCACCACCTAATAAAACAATTTTTCCACCGAAAGGAATATCATTATTCATAATATCACGCAATGTTCGATCCATTATTTCTAAAGCATATCGTGGTGCCATTGGTGCTTCATCTCAAATAAAAATATCAATTTCTTTTAAATATTGAGCTTCTTTCGATTGGATTTTAATAGTTGATGTTGAATCAGCAAATAATGAAACTGGTAATCCAAATATCTTATGAACTGTTTTTCCAAAAGGTAATAATGTAGCTGCAATACCCGTAAATGCCATTGTATATACATGTTTATTTCTAATTCTAGCTAAATAATAGATAGTTGTGTATATATATATATGTTTTACCTGATCCACCTGGACCATCAATATAAAAACAATTATTAGAAATAATATTATTGTTTAATTCATTTAATATAAGATCAACGATCTGTTTCTGCTTATTATTTAATTGTTTATATTGTTTGGTGCCTATTTCCATAGCTTTTTCAAATATCATGCAATTTTCTTCTTCGTCATTTTCTGTTAATTGTTTCATTTGTGGAAAATCTACAAAACTTTTACCTTCAGCACGAAGCACACTATTAATTTGTATATATGCTTTATTTTGTCCTTGTAATATACCAAAATGTTGAATATAATCCTCAGACATTGCTACTTTAAAGTTTTCCCACAATTCTTCAGGATATAATGGTTGACAATGTAATAATATACCTAAAATAATCTACGAAGTTGGCATCATCCATCCAGCTTCATTCATAGCTTTTTTCCATTCATCATCATCTTCGATCAAACCTAAAGCTAAATATGCGGTTGAAAATGATTGACAAAATTCTCCATTTACAGTTCTTAAATCGTTAAAACTTGTGGCCCCTTTTACTGTGAGTAACAATAATCGTAAATGAAATAATTCTATTTGTGTTGGACTAACGGAATACATTCGTCCTATACAATTATAATGACTTTTGCGTTTGACCCAACGTGATACATTTTATCGTTAACTTTCTCTTTTTTAAATGTATAATAACTTGGAATTTCTATATACAAATAATGTTTTGCTTTTTCATCGCGTAAGTTTAATGAAAAATAATCTATTAACATAGTAACTTGATCTAAAGCAGAAGTCATTGCATCGTTAATGTTTTCATTTTCAATTATAATATTTTGCTCATTAGGAAGATGGACTAGTAAACGTGTTATAGCGTGACTTTTATCTTGTAGTTTTTTACTAAGAATACGCCAGCTAGCTACAACAGGTCCAACATAACGAGCTTCGATGTAATTATGTATCTCATCATGATCAATAACGATTATCAACTACATATCCACCAGGATGTTCAAAATTTGTTCCATTATTTCGTCGACGATAATAAGGATAAGCATCTTCATCCATTTTAGTTTCTTCGAGAAAAGGTTTCGGATAATGTTTTGAACAACGTCCATTTACCAAACACCAATCACTACAAGTTATGAATCATATTCATAACTACATCATGTAGAATACGATTCTCACATGGATCAGGAATTTCAGCAGAAATATATTTATCAACAATTTGTGGAGTTGTGACTTTATAATTGTATTTTAAAGTAATTAACATATGAACATGTGGCAAACCGCGTTTTTGAAATTCAATAACATATACAAATGCTGCTACTTCACCAAAAAATTTTTGTTTAACGATTAAATCAATTAAATAATCTTTTTTTATATTAAAAACACGAGCACAAATATCAGGTCTATCCGAAGCTTGTTGACCAGATAAAAGATTTTCTTCAATTTCACGCCATTTCGGATTATAAGTCATAGTAATGAAAAGATCTGGTTTACCAAATTTACTAACTATTGCCATTGCATCTTGATAATTTTGTAACATATTGCGTGGCGATCCAATAAATGTGGAAGGAAGTATAACCATTTTCCCAATACGTCCATTTAAATTATTAGCCGTAGTTTGTAAATAATCTCTTAAACCTTGATATGTTTCACGTAATTCTTTATGATGATTTTTACAATAATCAATTCTATCTTTTTCCATTTTTACATAGCTGTCTACAAGCCACTATTGAAATAAGCGACGTCCTAATAAAAAAACATTAAATTCATCACGAATAGCTATACGATATTTAATATATTGTCCTCTAGTTATTCGTCTATCACTATTTAATTTTTTCAAATCACGATGCCATCCTTGAGTACCATACGGATAAAATAATGGATATATCCATGATTCTACATTTGGATCCATAATATTAACTTTTTGTAAAGTTTTTATTATTATGTATTTTTATTATGTATTTTTTATTATGTTATTTTTATTATGTATTGTAACATATGATTCTGGAATTTCTCCATCAGCTGTTGTAGAGACAGCAGCAACTTCATTGATTCTTTGAGTATTATATCGACATCGATCCGTACTTGGTCTTGAAGTAAATACTAATTGTAAACTCCGGTAATAATTCACCAGATTCTATTTCTAAATGTCGTTGATTTTCTAATTCTTCACCCATCATTTGATAAGAATGAGCAAATACATTTGATTCTCGCATTATATGATTAAGATTTCGTACAATTTCAAAATCTAAATATGAATTTCGATTAAGACGATAATCAATCGCTTCATTCGAATCAATAATAAAAAGTTGGCCATATGTAGGACATTCGTTTTGTGCAGCATATAATGCTGTATTAATTTGATAATAAATCTGCCCTTGTATTTTAAAACAATATGGACCAGGTTGTCTATCTTGAAAATTAATTAAATTAGCATTAAATGATGTAAATGAAAATGAACTATTATAACTACGAATATGTTGAAAAAAATCATTAGATTTTACATGACTACCATTAAATAAACTACGAATGATTTCAGGTAATGTCTGTAAATATACTGCACTATGATTACAACAATCATGAAATGAATGTCCTTTATTAGAAATTTTTTCAGCTGTAAAATGTTTTGCGTTACAATGAATACAATACACATCCATAGGACCAATATAATATTCAGTTACATCATCCAATGATATTGTATTAATATTATTTAAACGAGGTTGTTTTTTTGTCGTGATCGATAACGAATTTGATATTCTGCAGATAGTTGTAATGTTGATCTAACAATTAAAGAATTTTCATCAGTTTTCGAATTCAATTCTATTACTGTGCAATTATTATTTGTTCCTGTAATACAAGTAATTTGTATGTAATACAAATTATATGTATGTTCCTGTAATACAAGTAATTTGATTTGGTATTATATTTGAAGAATTTTCAACTAATTTATTATTTTTACGACGGCGCTGTTGATTTTCCCTTTTTTTTTCTCGACGTTGTTGTAGAAATTCTTCTTCTTCTAAAGTACGTACAATTTTACGTCTACCCATTTTATAAAAGTATATTGATATATTAATATACTAATATGTATATATGCTATGTTAAATATATATATATATATACGTAAAATATTATTAATAGACATTAATAAAAAAACAATTAATATAATCATCATTTTGTTATTATTATCATTGTCATTATTCTTATTATCATTGTCATCATTCTCATTCTCATTGTCATTAATATCATTATCATCAATATCAAAATCTTTATTTATATATCATTTATATCATCATTTATCATTAATATCATTAGTGTTCTTATTATCAATATTATTTATTATTAATAACTATATATAAAAAGATATGAAACCAAATTATAACACAATAAGTAATTAATACAAATATAATAAAATTATATAATTAAATATCATAATATAATAATTATAATTACTTTAAATTAATTTACTATAAATTACTTAAACTTAATACTTAATTAATTATTTAATTAATTATATGAAGAGATGTGAAAATAACACAATAATTAATTAATACAAATATAATAAAATATATAATTAAGTATAATATAATAATTATAATTATTTTAACTTAATTTAATATAAATTATTTAAACTTAATAACTTTTAATTACTTAAGCAACATCTACAATGAGGTTTTATGGAGACGTAAGGCATAAGACTTAAGGAATTCACCAATCACAGTCAAGTATTAAAAGAATACTCGACTGTAATTGGCCAATTTCTTAAAATCTCATTGTAGAATGACCTTTACGTATTTAATACTTAACTACTTAATACTTAATTATTTAAATATTTACTACGTAATTAATTAATTAACTTAATTAATGTACTTAATTAATTAATACTTAATTACTTAATACTATTCATGATTAATTTTTTTTTCACTTTTTCTTCCTTTTTTCTTTTTTGTATTTGACTGAAGTTCCTGAAACAAAAACAATAATAAATATTAATATGTTTACATTTATTTTTTAAAATGTAATAATATGTATAATAATAAATTATTATATAAATAATATAAATATATATATATAATATGAATATATATATATATATATATATATATATAGGGTCATCGAAAAGTATCGGACCCCCCTAATATCTTCAATTAAAATGCATTTTGGAGAAAATGTCCAATAGCTAAGTTGTATGGTTTCAAGCGGGGAGTAAGATGATGACCTTGACTTTGACTTTGATCATGTCCCTCAGATCATTTTAAGGTCATTTCAAGGTCAACCTTATTTTTTAATAGAACCCTCTACATTTATTGCATATTCTTATAGCTTATCTCGAGAGCTTTCCAAAACACTATAATAAAGTATTTTTCTGTTGAGTGTTTTTCGAATTATGAGGCTTGAAATTATTTCTTAACTTTACATAAACCATAAAATATCTTGTAAAATATTCATTTTTTTATCTTACTTTTATGTACAAAATAATGAGAGGAATCAATTGGTGTAAAGAAAAACATAGTTGTTTTTAAGAAAAAAAAATGGAATTGTTAATTGCAAATTACATACTTTTTCTTCGAAACAATTATGTGTTTTCTTTATACCAATTGATTCCTAATTATTTTGTACATAAAAGTATTAAGGTAAGATAATCGAGAAATGAATATTTTACAAGATATTTTACTGTTTATGTAAAATTAGGATATGAATTCAAGCCTCATAACTCGAAAAGTACTTGATGAAAAAATACTTTTATTATAGTGTTTTGGAAAGCTCTCGAGATAAGCTATAAGAATATGCAATAAAATGTAAGGGGTTCCATTAAACAAAAAATAAGGTTGACCTTGAAATGACCTTGAAGGACATGGTCAAGGTCAAAGTCAAGATCGTCGTCTTACTCCCCGCTTGAAACCATACAACTTTGCTATTGGACATTTTCTCCAAAATGCATTCTAACTGAAGATATTAGGGGGAGTCCGATATTTTTCGATGACTCTGTATATATTGTTTTATTTTAATTGCCCCAAACAAATATTTCAAACAATATGGAAAGTATGGAAAAATATTTTTCAAGACAAAAGTTATATGGTTTCAAAGGGGATATGTAATGGTATCATTGGTTTACCTTTGGGTAGTTGTTTGAAAGTCACATTAAGGTTACCTTTAATTTCTTAAATAGAACCCACTATTTGCATTATATAGGGTTCTATTAAATGAATTAAAGGTAACCTTAATATAACTTTCAAACAATTATTTAAGGTCAAATCAGTGGCATCATCATATGTCCACCTCGAAACCATGCAACTTTTGTCTAAAACATTTTTTTATAATTTTCCATATTTCTCGAGATATTTGCCTGAAGAAATTAAAATAAAACACCCTATATATACACGGTGAGTCATTTTAATGTCTCACCCCAAATATTTCTATTCTTATGCATTTTACAAAAAAAGTTTCAGACAAAAGTTGTCCAGTTTCGAGGGGACCATAAGATAATACCATTGTTTGACCTTGAAAGGTCACTTGAAGGTCACGTAAAGGTCATCTTAATTTTTTTAAATGGCATCCCCTATTTTTTATTACATATATTCTTGTAGCTTATCTCGAAAGCTTTCCAAAACGCTATATTTAAACTTTTTTTAACGTAGAATTTCCTGAGATATTTTAAATTTCATTACAATATTTATGATTCTTATCAGTCAAATATCTCGAAAACCGAGCCCGGCAGCGAAAAATGTTTCGGACAAAAGTTGTCTAGTTTCAAGAAGGCTATAAGATGGTACCATTAATTTGACCTTCAGAGCTAAAAATCAGTAACATTAAAAAATTTATTTTAATTTAAAAATTTAATAAACAACCGATATACGAGAAAAGAGCGATAAGAGCCACCGCGGATGATAGTGCGTAAAATTTTATAAAGATTAATAAATCGCGAAAAATAAGATGCGAAAATAAGACATGCATATATTTTACTTGGTGCATAAACCAAGGTAGATTCTCCATTCGAGAATACTATATAAGACCCCTCTTTACCCCCCCTGCAGAGATGTAAGCGAGAAAAATATCGGGGCGAAGTCGCTGAATCGGGAGACGAACCCGAATCTTTCGCTTGCCGGACGACTGCTCTAAACCAACTGAGCTATTCAGCCCCACACCGATATCCCTCTCGCCTATTTGTAGAAATAATGGGAACGCGATTAGCTCTGAATTTAACAAATTAAAATAGATAAAGGCTAGATGTCTTAACGATGTATAAACGATGATTAGCATCGCGGAGATAGTGCGTAAAATTTTATAAAGATTAATAAATCGCGAAAAATAAGATAATAAGCACTATATTTTACTTGGTGCATAAGACCATGGTAGATTCTCCTCGAGCACTATATAAGACCCCTCTTTATCCCCCTGCAGAGATGTAAGCGAGAAAAATATCGGGGCGAAGTCCGATTCAGCGACTTCGCCCCGATATTTTTCTCGCTTACATCTCTGCAGGGGGATAAAGAGGGGTCTTATATAGTATTCTCGAATGGAGAATCTACCTTGGTTTATGCACCAAGTAAAATATATGCATGTCTTATTTTCGCATCTTATTTTTCGCGATTTATTAATCTTTATAAAATTTTACGCACTATCATCCGCGGTGGCTCTTATCGCTCTTTTCTCGTATATCGGTTGTTTAATACATTTCAGAGCCTAATTCTTTATCTATTTTAATTTGTTAAAAATTTAAATTTTTAAATGACACTTCTTATTTTTAGCTCTTAAAAATCAAACCAATGGTACCATCTAATGCATCGTCTACAATGGACGACTACAGGACTTTAAGATTTAAGATTTTAGAAATTGACCAATTACAATTGAATTTAAAGAAGAATAATAAATATGATTGGTCAATTTCTTAAATTTTAAGTCTTAAAGTCTCATTATAGATGCCGCTTTACAGCCTTCTTAAAACCAAACAATATCATCATAATATAAAATTTAAAATATCATCTATCTTTCATATCTCAGAAAGTTCTGCATTAAAAGACTTCAAATATAGGATTATGAAAAGCTCTCAAAGTCTACAAGAATATGTATAAAAAATAGAGGATGCCATTTAAAAAAATTGAGGTGACTATCCAAGGTCGAACCAATGATACCATCTTATGGCCCCCTCGAAATCATAAAACTTTCGTCTGAAACATTTTTCTCTAAAATGCTTTGTTTCCAAAATAATTGCGTACGTTGATTAAAATGACTCATCCTGTATATGTATATGTATATATATATATATATATATATATATATATAAAAGTATCTTTTATTTTGCTGACTTCGAATTTGTTTCATTATTTTAGTCATATATTAATAAATAAATGTAACAATTTACTTAATTACAAAGGACTCATTTGTTGATGAATTTTATAAGTTAATATCGCTGTAATATAAGTTAATAAATTATACTTAATATTGCTGTAAAACATACATTAATTTATTGATGTATCTAATAAAAAATATAAGTGTTAAAAATAACAATTTACAAAAAAGTTTTTAATTTTATTTATAATAAATTTTTTAAATTTTATAAATATAATAATAACATTATATTTATAAAATAAATAAATATTTTTCCATTATGAATAATTATAAAAAAATACTGAAATCATGAGAATTTTCGTGAATCAATATAGTTAAAACTGTTGTACATTAATCTATCGAAATACCTGATAAAAAAATTATAAGTTTTACAATCCATAATTAATTTTTAAAACAAAAGAACAAAAAATTCTGAAATCGATAAAATAAGAGCCACTCTAATATAAGTTTTATATATATATATATATACTCTTTACATACATATTGTATATAATTCTTTTGAAATTATTGATAAAGGACTCCGCATAAAATATATGAAAAAAAAGGTTTCGGTGGAATTGTCTGAATTTTTGATATTTTGTAGTTCAAGACATCTCAAACAAAAAATGTTATTGACAAAACCTCGAAAAATCGATGGTTTAACTTCCAGATCGTGTCAAACGTCCCCTATTGTGCTTTCAAGAATAACGCTGGTGTACCTCATCCGTATAGATTATTGCTTATTCCCAACATTTTATTGCTATTTTATATATATATATATATTTATTTATATATATCCCTGCTGTGCACACACACACACACACACACACACACACACACACACACACACACATAATGCTAATATATATATATAATTATATATATATATATATATAATATATATATATTATATATTGTTCACGAGAGAATCACGCGACAGCGCAGTGCGGATCAGGAGCGTGTTAACAAAGAAGAGTGATCTCAGTTCACAAAAAAGACAGACTTTATTTAAGCTCAAGAAGAAAAGAATAGTGTCCAGTGCGAATGATCGGAGTTCGTGGAAATGAGCAGTCGTTTATTAGATAGCGAAGCGGTCAAAAGATAGCGAAAATCCGAGTGAGAAAGCGGTCGTGATACACAAAGCGGTTTTATCTGAGAAAAGCGGTATAGCGAGCGGCGTAAAGTGCGAGACTCCGAAAAGTGCAAGACTTCGTCGAGTTCACCCGTGGTACCCGTTATATACCGGGTAGAATCTGGGGCCCGAGGTAACGTGGGCCAATTACTTTAAAATTTGGCGGTGACCTCAGGGCGCTGCTCATCATTGGCCGCCGATGAGGTCTATCTTAGCTTCTTTAGTGGTTGGCAGGCGCGTGCTCTTTTTTGATCAGCTGATTGGAGATCAGCTGATTGTGACGCATGGGCGCGCATGCCCATACGCTTCGCTAATGTGGCTGGCGGTTGGCATTGTTTTGCCAAATGTTTATAGCGTGCGGCGCAAAAAAACCGAGAAACAATGCGAACATTCGAGTTTTTCTGATGAACCGAAGGTTCGAGAAAAATCTTGCCCGTTAGATTCGAATTATAATTGCCGATTTTTGGTTTATGCGATTTACCGAGTCGAGTCATTTTAATGAATTTCGAACATATATATATATATATAAAATTATATATATATATAATTATATATATATATATATAATATATATATATATATATAAATAAATATATATATATATATATATATATATAAATAACAATAAAATGTTGGGAATAAGCAATAATCTATACGGATGAGGTCCACCAGCGTTATTCTTGAAAGCACAATAGGGGATGTTTGACACAATCTGGAAGCTAAACCATCGATTTTTCGAGGTTTTGTCAATAACATTTTTTGTTTGAGATGTCTCGAACTACAAAATATCAAAAATTCAGACAATTCCACCGAAATCTTTTTTTTCATATATTTTGTGCGGGGTCCTTTAATTATTATAATAGTTATCTTTGTAAAATATAAATATAGCATAAATGTCTAAAATAGTATAATATTTTTTGACTCTTCTATTTTACATTAAATAAATACTATTTTTAGAATATTCTTATCGTAAAATATTAGAATCTCTCGTAAAATATTGTTAACAAAAATTCTTTTTTATTAATTTACAATTAATTGTTTATATTATAGTACTGGAGTTATGAATTATAGTTTAAAACTCACACATCAAAGAAAATATGTTCTTATTTTTATTACGTACATATTAAAATTAATTCTACGAATTCTTAAGGGGTAATACCACTCTAGCGCTCAAAATAACAGCCTAATTTTGACAATTTTTTATGAGAAGATAGTGAATGGAATACAAAATCTGTTTAAAGGTTCTTATTGTACATACTTTGAAGTGTATTTACAATTTTTTTTCAATTTTTTTTTACAAAATAGCGGTATCAGAATTTAGCAAAGGACCTCTTCTCACGGATAGTGTTCCGTGGAAAGATTTTTCCTGCAATTTTCGACTTAGAACGAAAGACCAAAAATTTTTAAATTTTATATAAAATTAACTCAGGAAATACGTACGTAAATTAAAAAATACCGTTTTTTGTAAAAATAATGCACGTTTGAACAAAAAGTTTCATTTTTAGATAAAAAATTACATGAAAAATTGTTTATAACAAAAAAAATTTACAATGAAATTTAAAATCCATATGTACTTCTCTAGATAATGTAATTTTGAAGCTACAATTAAAATTTCAAAATTAATGAAGATCTGTTAAAGTATGTTTTCGGCCGTGGAACACTATCCGTGAGAAGAGGCTTTCTTTGCTGAATTTTGGCACCGCCATTTTGTAAAAAAAAATTGAACAAAAATTTGTGAATACACTCCAAAGTATGTACAATAAGAACCTTTAAACAGATATTCCATTCACTATATTCTCATAAAAAATTGTCAAAATTAGGCTGTTTTTTCGTGCGCTAGAGTAGTATTACCCCTTAAATACATTGCAGGAAGATAGTTCTATAGTAACTATCTATAGTAACAGCAATGATAATACACACTGAAAATTAATAAAAAAAATCTATCAATAATTTGTTAAAAATTAAAATAAATTGTACACAAGATACATAATTTATACAATTATTAATTTATTCAAAATATTTAGAATGGTCTTATTTTGACATTCTATGTAGATTCATAAAATATTTTTTTTTACTTTATTACACTTTTCTTTTACTTTAATAGAATATTCACTAAAGAATATTACAGACAATACAAATCTATTCTATAAATATCCTTCCGTGAAGATTTTAATGAAATGAAAAAAAGTTTATAAATCTGCATAGAACACAAAAAATGAAACTATATTCAAAATCCTTCAGAGAATATTTCAATGAAATGAAAAAACGTAGTTTATAAACTATTTTTAATGAAGGATATTTATAGAATAGATTTGTATTGTCTGTGATATTCTTTAGAATATTTTAATAAAGTTAAAAATATTTAAAAGATTATGTGTTGTTACGTCAACTATATATGAGGCTAAGTTGGTTGCGTGCACTTTTTATTCGAATATAAATTGCATAAAAAATAAATATATGTATAATATAATATTTATATATAAAAATAAATATTTTTAATTAAAATTTAGTTAAAATCCGAGATAGTACAATATTCTTTGACGATTTTATTTTATATATAAAAGAATATGTGTTCTTATGTTAACTATATATGAGGCTAAGTGGGTTGCGTGCACTTTTTGTTCGAATAATAAATTGTGTCAGAAGATAACAGTTTCTATGTTGTAGTTATGACAATGCATATTGGAAATTAAAAGTTTATCAATAATTTCTTAGAAGAAATCAAAATTTAATTGTATACAAGAAATATACTTTGTATAATTTATTTTCATTTCTTGTAAAAAATTATTTTAAAGTTAATTATTTATATTAGTGTTACTGGGATGTTACAGTACAATTTAGAACATACATGTAAAAGAACATTTATTTTTTTGTTAATCTAATTTTGAAATATATAAATATTATAAATTATATTTATATTAATATAAATTATATTTATATTAATATAAATCTACATAGAATATAAAAAAGAAACTATGTTCTAAATATTCTGAATAAGTTTAGAGAAGTTATTCTGAAGAAGATTTCTAGATTAGATTAATAAAAAGAAATGTCCTCATATATAGTTAACATAAGAACACATATTCTTTTATATATAAAATAAAATCGTCAAAGAATATTGTACTATCTCGGATTTTAACTAAATTTTAATTAAAAATATTTATTTTTATATATAAATATTATATTATACATATATTTATTTTTTATGCATAATTTATACATACCTTCTCTATTTAACTTTCCTTCTTCTTCTATTCCATTTATTTATATCAATTTCTAATAAATAGATACTCTTGACACTTATTATGTACTAAATGTACACACGTGGTGAATATAACCTCACAATACACAGTCGTAGCGAAGTCGATACTACGTCATCGCTTACACTCCAACCTCGAAACGCGCGTCAAACAATCAGCATCACTATAAAGAGGCTTCAACGCTTCGAGAATCGATTTAACATGCATTTTTTAAGATAGGATACCAAATTATGCCATTAAATAATTCAAAATTGCAATTCTGAATTTATTGTACTTATATACAGGGTGTCCCATTTTAAATAATCCAGTCAAATATCTCGAAAACCAAGCCCGGGAGGGAAAAATGTTTCAGACAAAAGTTGTTTGGTTTCGAGGAGGACATAAGATAGTGCCATTGGTTTGACTTTGAATAATCATTTGTAGATGGCGCAAAGGTCACCTTAATTTTTTTTAATTGGATACCCTACTTTTTATTGCATATTCTTGTAGCTTACCTCGAGAGCTTTCCAAAACACTAAAATTAAATGTTTTTCCGTTAAGTACTTTTCGAGTTATAAGGCTTGAAATAATATCTTCCTAGCAAACCACAATATATTACATAGATGTAATTGTAACATAACACGAATGTCACGAATATTACATGTAACATTACTTGTATAAATAATGTTACGTTTGTGATACAGCTCTATGTCAGCAACATTGAATCTTTCATTTACATATCAGATACATTTTAAATGATATATATCTGATACATATCTATAACATAGATATATGTGTTACATATTTTTTTCATATCTTATAACATACATGTATATATTATATATTTCCATATGTCATATAATATAACATGAAAATAATATATATTAATGTTCACGTAATGCAATAAAAAAGCATATATATATACGCTTTTTTATTATATTATATAAACATATTAACGTATATTCTCAGATTATAAATATATATATATATATATATATATATATATATTTATAACCTGAGAATATAAGTTTTAATGTTTACATAATATAATAAAAAAGCGTATATATATGCTTTTTTTATTGCATTACATGAACATTAACATATATTTTCATGTTATATTATATGACATATGGAAATATATAATATAATATATTATGTAATTATATATAAAGATATGTATATATATATATATATATATATTTTTTTTATATAAAATTAAACATTATATGCTATTTATTTATATTTTAATTTATAACGTTATAAATAAGGGAATCCTTATCTATGATAAGCACTTCTAACGTTATGAATTAAAATATAAGTAGATAGAATAATGTGTACATTTATACACATTTATATTGCATTACATGACTTGCATATAATACAGATAATACACGCATTATAGAAATGATTTCGTATGTATATATATATATATATATATATATATATATATATATGTATGTATGTATATATATTATATATATATATATATATATATTTTAATATTAAAATAAATGTTATTAGAATTGCTCAATTAAATTCTTACATATTATGTAACTTAAGAGCTGAGTAAACAATGCAATATTCATAATTTTATTATAATTTATTTATTATATATAATAATTTTATTATAATGTTATATAAAATATATTTGATTATAATTTTATTATAATTTTATATAAAATATATTGCAAATATATGAAAAAATAAATGAACTATTAATTGTGTACTATATTTTGCATTTCTACATAATTTTATAAACTAAAATATTCTTATCGTTTTTCTAATTTTGTAATAGTATACGCGCGCGCGCACGCAAAAAAGAAGCAAAATAACTTAAAAAATTAAAAGATTTTAACTTTTGATAACAGCAATGCATTGAAAAAGTAATATAATCGAAAAGCAATATAATTTAAAAAACTTAAAGATTTATATACTTTTTAACTTGGCTAACAATGACAGCTCGCAGTGAAAGTCACATAGTAGTAGGTGGTGTCTCCCATTTCGTATGCATCATTATTGTCATGGAATATCTTTTTATTTTCCCGGTCATGTCGCAACTTGCTGAGGCGAAACCATTCGTTTGCTATAATTTCAAAGTCGCATTCGTTAATATTCATGGTTCTCAACACACCTATTAAAATATTTAACAGTATATTTAATATTACAAATAAAATCCAATTTAGACAAAAAATAAAAATATGTAACTTGTTAAATAGCTCACCTTTTAAGATTTGGATGCATTTCAAATCGCGTATGCGATGATTATTCCCACGACCACACCAAGAACAGGCTATACCGAATTGATTCGTAAATAAACGACTCATACACCGTTGTACTACATTCTTAGTGCTTTTTCCTCCGATTTTTTTTTTAAATTCTACCTGAAAAGTGTGAAACAATTTAATTAGACTACAAACAAATAATTAGATAACAAATAATTAGACTACAAACACATAATGTAATAAAATATAAATAATGAATTAAACGTAATTCAACATACTATCACTCCTTCGATAAACGTTATTTATGTTCAAAAATTAACTTACAAAATTCGCTCTCATTTCAGTACTTTCCATTTTTTCCTCAAATTTTTTTAAATTCTGTATGGAATCAATCGGAAGTGTCATCGAATAGATTTATAGTCTCTTCCATATTAATAATGCCTTTTTCTAAGGCTTTCAATCTTTTATCCATACTTTTTATATAATTTAAAGTCTCCACACCAATTTGAATCACTTTTTCTGAAACACAATAAATTGAATAATATATAAATTTGCTCTCATACTACTTTTGATCAAAATATAAAGTTAATTAAAGCATCATTTATTTACAATATAATGATTCAATAATGATAAATGTAAAATAAAATAAAATTACCAATATCGCCAGCTGTAGCTAATGGGGCAAGAGTTGAAATAAAATCAAGATCTGAAAAAAAGTTTTCGTATCAATTGACATTACATTACATACCAAAGCTCAATAAGTAAAATGTTAACAGTATGCCAGCAAATTGGCAATAAATTAGTAACAGAAATTTCGATCAAAATACCATGGCAAATCCATAGTCATCTCTGTTCGCATTAAATCACTGTATTACCACTGATGTACTGTCAACAAAGCCTGCTTATGTAGAAATCTGTGCTCCCACCTATAACCTATAGCAGATTGGTGGCAGAAACCGAACAGAATTTGCAATATGTTCCATTTAAATATATTTAAATTATTACAGAATGCTATATTCTGTTCAATTTCTACCATCAATCTGTCATCATATTCTATGCAGATTCTTGGCAGATCCTATTGTATTTTGCTAGTACTTGGTGACAAAATTTATAGCACTGCGCAAGATCTAGTTCTGCAGTTTTGGTTATCTGGACACCAAAAATAATATTATTAACATCGAAAATAAAATAATTTTGAAATTACTTTGTATATTGTTAATTTCCTCAGATTTAGATGGCACCAAATTAATATTATTAAGTTCATCCGTTTGCAGTACATTAACTTTCGATGTTTGTGATTTATTATGTAATGAACGATTTGATGTAGAGGAATTTTTTTCAATGATAATTTGTTCACATGAGGATTGTTTTTCAGATAAAAATGGTTTGGCACACGCATATTTTTTTCCGGATGAATCCCGATTTTTATCCTCTTTTATTTTTTTGTGTGCAGTTTTACACAACTGTGGAGGTGAATCTGTAAAATTTTATAAATTTTATAAAAGTTAGTAAAGTGTGAATAGTTTACATTATACTAAATCGTTGACATAACTCAAATAAAAAATAATATTTTTGAAGCAAGAATTTGATTTCTACTGTAGTAAAAACAAAATAATTTGATAAAATTAAATTACCACTATCGTCATCCGCACTATCATCGCAAATATTATATATATCATTGAATTGTTTTTCATGTATTATTCTTTTTCCACGTCCTTTAGTTTCGTCATAAGAAGTTGCGTAATTGGCATCTTCTGCTTTTTTTCGTGCCTTTTCTAAAGTTTCTGTAAATATGAAATTTTATATTAATATTGTATAATTAATATTTTTAATATTTGGTGATTTTTATGCATGCTTACCACAGTAGCATTCTACTTTCACATCAAAAAGTAACCAGTCCTCTTGCGGTAGATTGCTTTTTTTAAGAAAGAAAGTAGCATTTTTTGTTGACGGCCATCTACATTGAATTGTATCTTTTGTAAGCCATGAAGTTGGAATTTCAGAGTATGTCCCTTCTTGCGGAAATTGCACAACGGCATAGGGATTTCGACGCACAGTATGTAATATCTTCAGTACAGTCATATATAATTATTTAATGAGTCACACAAAGAGCATAAATAATACGAATAACAAATCTATCATATTAATGTAAACAACGAAAATATAAATGTATGTTTCATTGATTTGTAAACTTAATGCAATAAGCTAATAACTATACTAGAATTATCATCAGAAGACATAACATTATCTGCTTTTAAACATTTCCATGAAATTTGATCAACTGTAACAGTTGCATATAATGAATCTGCTTCACTACCACATAATTTATAAATTCCTACTATCATTGAATCACATGGAGAAGTAAAGAATGATTTAACAGAGAGATGTTGTTTTACTGTAAAATATATAATATTATTTTTTAAATAAATATTATTCACTGTTGCAATTATACCATTTAAAAGAATACAACAGTTATTGAGATTTTTAGACGATAAAATATATCCATCAAATTCTACTTTTTTTATTTCTGTCTTGTTTTTTTGTAATGAATTATTGGATAATTTTTTGAAGTACTTGAAAAATTTTTCTCAATGTTTCTTTTTTCTATAATTCTATTAGTTAGTTGTTCTAGAGGCTTGCCACTAATTTTTAATGATTTTTTTATTGTATACAAGTAATTTTCAAACTTAAAAGCAGAATAAGAATCGATTGTTCCAAATCGTTTAACATCTTCACATACATGTAATAAATTATGCACATTGTGTGATAAATATTGATCTCCGTAATATTCGCGGAATTTTCGAACAAAGTATTCAAAAAGAGATTGTGCGTAATCAAGCAGATGCTTATATTGTTTATCTGATACAATTCTTACAGCAACGCATAGACAGATAAAATGTATATATAGTTTTTATGTAGCACTTGTTTTGTTATAATTATTCCTGTATATAGTGTAAAAAACTTATGTTCGGTCGCTTTCCATCAATCTAAATCCATTAAATCCCTTGGACGACGTGCAAATTCTATGGGTATAAACATTTTCAATTTGCTATTACGTTGTTGGGCTTTATCTAATAAAAAAGGAATCAATCGTATATTCATCGCACCTTTAATCCAAAATCGAAGCATTGTTTTATTAACACCAAGAAAAATGAGGTGCATACAATCTAATGACACAGCTGAAATCATTCCAATGTTTAAAGTCTCTAAAATGGTAAGTCGATTTAAATATTTTTTAACGTGATGTTCTTCATGCTGTCTACTTCGAAACGAATAATCTGTTCTTAAGGATGAATTTTGTTCTAAAAATACGACTTTATTATTGATAAATTCACCTTCTTGTATACACTTTGTGCAGCTAAAATAACCTGTATGACCTTTAATACCACAAATAAATGATTTAGCTGGAGCATCACAAATAATAGTATTTAATTTAATACGAATAATCACTTCATTCATATTCAAACCGGAATCAAGAATGGGTTTTGCTTCTTCTACAAATGGTTTTAGAAAAACATCAACATCTTTTGGTTTCACATTACCATGATAAATGCCTATAATAAATGGTTCAGTGTAGAAATCGGCAACTATAGCACCTAAGATTGGCCAAAATTGACTACCTGAATTTTTTGAAATGGGTAAGCCATCGATTAATATTTATTTTTAATTCTGCTGGATACAATAATGTTTGAAAGTGTATTTTAATCGAATGTCTTAAACCTTCTGCAAGTCCGAAATGAATATATTTTCCGTCATTTATTTTTATTATTTTCAAAAATGTATTACGTGGCGTTTTCATTAATGTCCTACAATCGATTGAAACGCTTATATTATTTCTTAACAAAATTCGTAATATGGCATTTGACGGCACTTTGACTAATTTTGTTTTAATTACCCAAGATCTGATATCATCATGTAAAGAATTTTTAATATTTAAAGTCTCTTCTGATCATAAACTATGAAAATCATTGTCAGTAGTATCTGATTCATTTTCGTTAAAGATAAAACTTAAATCTGAATTGGAATCATCAATATTTGTAATGTTATTTTGGGAATTATAGTTATCGATTCTTGTACTATTATCTACTTTTTCTGTACAGATTTTTTTTATTTTTTGAGTTGCACAAACATTTGCAATACTTTCGCACAATATAATTCTTCGTTTTTGACGCTGGGATAAATCAGATAAATCTTTGCGCGACATAATAAATCTATTTCTATGAGCAATATATATGTATATATATGATGTACAAAGATATTACGTATTAATATTTATATAGAAGAACACTCATCTAAAATATAAACAAATTATATATTATTTATACCGATTACATATGATATCCAATATGTGAGAATAAAAGTGATCTACAACTAATTTCATAATAAGAAAATATATTTTTGATATTAATATTAATATTTAATATTAGTCAATAATTAATATATAGGGTATTTCACCTAAACTAAAGAAATTGTTAGCAAAAATGACTTTCTTTAATAAATATCATTTGAACTTACATGTTTATTTATTTCTGGCCGTCCAATTTAATCTTTTGCTTACGGAACGGAATGGTTCTATATACAAACAGTATATTACACTGCAACATAAAAATTACAAATAAGAATTATTTTAATTTTTACACATATCAAATATAAAAAGTTAGCGATAAATCAGCAGAAACATCCAATTTTGAGGTTAATTTATGTTATATTAGCATTGTAGAAATAAAAATACTCTTTTCTAAGTTGATAAAGAGTATATGTTGTAAGAGCCTAGATTTGAGAATTAATTATATTTTTATTTCTTTTATGTGATTTTGTAAAAGTATAATCTCAAATTTATAAAGTGTTTGCATGCTTCGCTACGAATTATTAAGGATCTATGAAATGTTAAATATATACAATATACAATATACACAAAAATATTCTTAAACTTTATATAATGTTTCTTATTAGAATATAATTTATACATAAGAAAGAGGATTACCTGTTATTAAAATAATAATCAACCGAAGAAGCACGTTATGGACATGGGGACAAAGAATGACGATAAAAACCCAGTACCGGAAATTATCGAAACATGTCTAAAGTGACGTTGCTATACGTAAAGGCGCATTCACAGCGCGAATTCTGATTGGTTTCTGCTTTTCTGTTAATATGTGAACACGCCTTAAGAGTAACTGATAATTACTGTTACGTTTCAAATACATTGCAATAATTATATTTCGATAACATCATATTATATATGTATTAGTAATATAACATTCGTTAATGTTGCCAAAAGGGTATAATTCTTATATTTATGTTATGTATCTCGAGTTACAAATATGTTATATAACATTTTTTTAAGAACTACTATAAATTATATATGTAACAAAGAAATATAACTTAGTTCTTCTAAAATGCTGTTAAGCTTACGTAATATTAACAACTTATCTATATAACTATAAAATGTTACATTGTTCTTTTAATGTGCTCCCTAAGTAATGTAACAGATACATATTGGTTTGCTGGGTTAATTTTACATAAATGATAAAATATAATAAAATATCTAATAAAATATTCATTTTTCGATTATCTTACCTTAATACTTTTATGTACAAAATAAGAGGAATCAATTGGTGTAAAGAAAACATACAGTTGTTTCTAAGAAAAAATATGGAATTGTTAATTGCAAATTATATATTTCTTCTTCGAAACAACTATGTTTTTCTTTACACCAATTGATTCCTCCCATTATTTTGTACATAAAAGTATTAAGGTAAGATAATCGAAAAATGAATATTTTACTAGATATTTTATTATTTATGTAAAATTAAGATATTATTTCAAGCCTTATAACTCGAAAAATACTTAACGGAAAAACATTTAATTATAGTGTTTTGGAAAGCTCTCGAGGTAAGCTACAAGAATATGCAATAAAAAAGATGTCCAATTTAAAAAATTTAAGGTGACCTTTGCACCATCTACAAATGATTATCCAAAGTCAAATCAATGGCACCATCTTATGTCCCCCTCGAAACCAAACAACTTTTGTCTGAAACATTTTTCCCTCCTGGGCTTGGTTTTCGAGATATTTGGCTGGATTATTTAAAATGGGACACTCTGTATAATTACTTTACATAATTGTAAGTTTGAGAAGATATTTTTCTTCTTTGCTCCGTACTAGTTAAATTTCATTACTAATTGGTTTGTAAAAATCTGCCTTATAAGTCGAATGCACGAAGTTTTCGTATCTTGGTACATAATTCGGGCCAACTGTTTAATCTGAAATATAATTACACTATTATCAGTTGCATGTTTTACCTGTCATTTATTGATTGATCTTTTACTTTAAAAAGCTTTTTAATGATGCTATAATGAAGACACACTTTGATGAAAAGTCGAATCTTGAAATACAATAGAAAATTATTATGAAGAAAAACTTTATATATACAAATAAGCTTTTAGATAAGAAAAGATTAATATGTTAGTCTTAAAATAATATGCGATTTTAGAATATTTGTAATAAAATTATCTTGCACTAATATTTATCGATTTATATGATATATTACTTTTTTAACGTTGCAAACGTTTACATTATATTATACCCACACGAAACAAAAACCTCTAATGGATGTCCAATGGACATCTACCATGAAGATTCGTAACCTCCATTAGATGTGCAACGTCCCGTAAACATCTACTAGACATCCTCAGTTCCGTATTTCATACCTCCATTCGACATCCATTAGACGTATTCAGATGTCATATGTACGTTATATGGAGCAATTATAGATAATTTGTGGAGTTCTTATGGATGTCAGATATATTATACGTTATGGCGATTATAAATGGAATTTTCACTCTATTTAATGTCATGTCCATTAATTACTAAATTTTTATTTTTGTCATTTCTCAAAAACTTGATCGATTTAATATTCTGTATATAGATACATATATGATAAAATTAAAAAAAAATTAACCATCTGCGGTTAAATATATGGAGTCCTGGAACTCCTTGCAAAAACTAGAAGATATGCGACAATAATTGTCTGCTCTCTTTGACCGATAAGCCGTGATTTGTGGCCATATGCCGCGGCCTTATATTACTGTCTTAGATGAATTTCACTTACGAGTTAGGCGTTTTCCTTTCCGCCACCTAGCGGCGAGACGTGAAGCTTGTGAAACTATATGAATATTTTATCTACCATGGAGATAATATGGAGTTCTATTAGAGATATAGTTGTATGTAAAAACCTCATATATCCATAACAGATGTCCAATAGACATCCATGATGAATTTGTAGATAACATCTATCATGGAAGTAATATGGATTTGTATTAGAGATATATGGATGTAAAAATCTATCATGTATCCATAACAGATGTCCATTAGACATCTCTGATGGATTTGTAGATAACATCTACCATGGAGGTAATATGGACTTCCATTAGAAATCTATTCAATATCCATCATGGACATAGATGTCGATGGAATTATGGAGGTTGGAATTATGGACGTCCATTGGATGTCAAGTTCCGTGTGGGTATTATCTCATTATTTTAATATTGAATTGTTTTAATGTTGAATTTATTTTAATTTATTGAATTTATTGTATTACAATTATTTTCATTTATTATATTTTATTTAGAACATCAAAGCATAGATTTAAAGAAATAGACTGCACATTCCTATACAAAAGACTGTCTTAAGCATTAGAAGGAAAGAGCGATAGCAGTCAGATTTCTCTTTCTCTCGCATAATTGAAGGCGAGAAAGAGAAAGAGATCCGACCGCTATTGCTCTCTTTCTAGTGTTTAAGACAGTCTTTTGTATACGGATGCGCAGTCTATGTCTTTAAGTCCATGCATCAAAGGTATATAATTGAAATTATTCTATATTTAAAATTAATTTATATAAAAACAGAAGTATAACTTATCATATGTTTTCTAGTTGAATCGTTGTTTATCTTTGTTTCGATTACTTCAAGTTCATTTTCATTTTTTATTGGTAGATTTTGGTAGATTGGTAGATTGGAAAATGTCTTCTTTTTCTTCTGAATCCACGGTGCTAACTGATAGTTTCTGTGATATTGACTTTTAATGTCCTTGGATTTCATTCATTTTTATCTCTAAACTTATCAATTTTCTGATAACAAATCGGCGAAAATTTTCAGTTACTGTAAATTAATAAAAATGTAGTTCTGCTTATAAAAATATAAAATGCTAATTTTACACAATTATAAAATTCACGTTAATTCACGAAGAAAATGTAACAATACTAAACAATATTATACAAAAATGAAAATTACAGATCAAAAGTATTATAAAGTATATTATACATTCAAATAAAAAAAAAATATAAGTTAATAATATACCTAAATCATCATCAATGTTTAAATCGGTAGTTTGTTGTCGTTTCTGGTTGACCAGTTTTCTAATGATTGAAATGCTCCTGATTGTGATTCTGATTGTGATTGTAATTCTGAAAAATAAATGAATTTATTCTATTAATATTAAGAAAAGAAAGAAATTTTACATCAATATAATTAATCAGTATAATTTATATTAAATAAATTTTTAAATCTATCAGAAATTTCTAAACAAAAACTATACACCAATCAGCATTATTATAAAAAGCTGATTTGTATTGAATATAACTATTATTTCTTTATATTTATTCTGTAAACGTAAGAACTAAACTGATAAGATATTTTTTGTTGATGATTTTCACAAAAGTAAAAATAATGAAATTGGTCATCAAATTCTTATGCATTCTAAAAAAAGTTTATATTTTGCTTAGTTTATAAGAAAGGATTAGGAAAAGTGTTATATAAATATAAAAAATATAATTAATATGATCATTGTAAAAAGATTGTAATGATTTTTATCACTATTCAAGTCGTCATGTATCAGCTTCAAAACGAAATGAAAAAACAAATGAGACTATTTATTTTCGTTAAAATGAGTTGAAGAGTATTTCGATCGTGCGCTATTACGTAGGATATATTACGATTTTAGAAATTATAATAGAATTGTATCAATTCATGTAGATTTATTTTCTGCTGCAGAATGCAATGACATTTATTCTGGAGGTACGGATTTATCCTACGCGTTTTATTTGTTTTATATGTTATATTATTCTAATCTATAATAAAATAATTGTGAAAAATATTAATGTATCCATAAACCTTGTAAATTATTCTTCAAAGTATGCATATCTAATGTTGATTTACCAAAATTCATACATTGCTCTAATTCTGAAAACAAATTTAATAATTTGACATCAGCTTATCTATTTTTATCTATTTTCATTATTTTATTTATTCATTATTATTTTATTTATTCACTATCATTATTATTGCATTATTTTTTGATAATAATTTCCAATTTCTGTTAATTTATTTTTATTCCTTCTCTCTTTACTCTTTCCACTTTCATTATAATTTTACATTTTTGTATTTTTTTTAAAAAAGGATTATACTTACAGAAATCTTTGTTTGTCATTTTCTTAGAGTACTGCTCGGTATCTTCCATTTCAAACATATTTTTATTTATTTTAACTTGTTTCTTTACACAAAAGACATTCGCATTTTCTATTAAATTAATTTTTTAGTTTATTATACACTAAACTACTCATTTTTAATATCTATTATTGCTATATCATTAGATTTTTTATTTTTTCGCATAACTTTCCTTATTTCGCTATGAGTAATTATTTGTTTCTCCGGAATTTTTGGAATATTTTTCTGGAATATTTTGGAGTAATTCATCCATTTCAGATAATTCATCATTACTATTCGATGAGTCATTCTTTGCTTTAGTAGCTCTGATTTTTCGTGTCTCTTTTAAATATTTTTCTGTTTCAATGCAAGAATTTATATCTGATAAATCTTCGACATTCTTTAATTTTTTCCTTGCCTTTTCATAGGAAGCTAAAAAAGAAAAACAATATTATATTATTCTAATCAATCTATTAACGTTTCCGACTCGATAAACTGTTAGTAAACTCGATAAATTGAAAATTATATCTCTTCGTATACATCTTGAATATTTATAAGTTTCTTTAGACCATTGAAAATAACTCTGTTTATTAATATATAATATTTTAATGTAAAAGTGTTGTTACGTCCAGACCCTTGAAAGGATGGGCCGTATGGAAGAACGTAACTTATCCCGTGACACACTTTCTTCGGGCGTGTGTATGGATCGGCTCGAATGTGAAGGGCCTGACACAGGTCAGCGACCGAAGGTCTCTTTAACTCTGCGTTTTTCGCCTATTCGTTCAGTGGTCCCTTTTCAGTAAAGGAATTTAATCCTTGTTACGCGGGATAGGACCTAGTGCGATCTCAGGGTTTAGGGAAGAGAACGGGTTAAATAATTAAATTCTATATTAAATAAAAAAAATACATATATTATAAAAAAAATAAGGAAAGAAAAATACATCTTAGCAGTTGTAGATATGCATAAGTATGTGTGCGTGTATGTATATATTCTCGAGTATGTGTTATAGTTAGAATTAAAATTTTCTAAATTCGGTGAAACACAGGTCTAAATTAAAATACAATAATAAAATTAAGATAAAAGATTCGCCAAGTCTAAGTTCGCAAATTATTCATCTATTTCAATGATTTTCAATGATTTCTCCCAAAATAATGATAATACAAAGGAAAATAATATAAAGAGGAAGAAAGAGAAAAAAAAGGAAAAATAATAATAATAATAATAATGCAAGGAATGGGAAATTAAAAAAAAATGAAAGGGGGTAAAGAAAAAAAATAGAAATGAAGAATTAAATATATATAAAAAAAAAGGCTTAAACGAAATATAAAGATAGAAAACAATAAATTCTTGGTAGATAAAAAAAAAGTCGAATTCTTGGTAAATAAATCAGAAAAGGCAATTAAAAGGAAATGAAAATTAAGGAATTGTTCGTGAACCGCCTTCCGGAGATTCTCGACGAATGAGGAATTGTTCGTGAACCGCCTTGCGGAGATTCTCAACGAATAGGGAATTGTTCGTGAACCGCCTTCCGGAGATTCTCGACGAACAGGTAAATTATTCGCGAACCGCCTTGCGGAGATTCTAGGCGAATTAGGAAGAACTAGGAAACTGAGACTGAAGGAGAAGTGAAACAAGGATTGATTGATTGATTGATAATAATTAAAGATAAAAAGTAAAGATTTAATGATTATTAAACTGTTTAAAATTATTTGTCAAACATAGATTTTAAAGTATGAGATAGTAAGATATGAAAAAGGGAGAAAATAAAAATTACTCAAATTTACTCATAACTCGTTGGGGTCACAAAAATAAGTGCGTTGATAAAATTGCAGTGGCTGAAGTCGGAGGTTTATAATATGAAGAGCCGAGTAATGGAAATGTTCATCAGAAATTCCACATAATGCACAATTAAATGTTAACAAAATCATTTTCACTGTGATATAATACAAATTAATAATTTAACTGCATAATGCAAGAAAAGGATCCCCGAGGCTATATAATTTTAAAATTGAATGACTGAATCTTGACTGAAACTGTCAACTGTACTGCTTATAGTGCTAGTTAGTGAAGCTTATTAGTGAACGCTTAGTGGACGCTCACGCCTTGCGCTTGCATTTTTTAAAGTTGTTGCTCCTCCTCCTTACTGGATGGTGGGAATTTTTTATAATAATCTCAATACTCCCTTCTTAAGGACAAGGAGGCTGATTTTTGGGAGGAAAGGCGTTTCTTAAGATTTTAATTGGTTGAGCCCTTTGGCTCGAGACTTAGCTCCATCCAGTAGAGAGTGGGAGTGAGCTGATTATTTTATCGCTTGACGATTTGGGGAGCGTTTGAGGGTGGCCTGTCGAATGAGCGCACGTGCAGTATTAATTTCATAAGATTTATTTTTCTTTTCGTCAATTTCTCTATCTTTATTTAGAATCTATCTTTATTTATCGAGATAAGCTGGTTTCAATAGATACGGATGGTTCGGGTTTCTTATATTTCCGAATCTCATAATTTAAAAGTTTATTTAAATTTTCTTTAGCGCTATTTCGACTGGCCACTCTGATTATTTACGCGAGTTAAGTTTCGTTTTCTCTGCGCTGAAAAATTGCTTACTTTTAAAATCAAAACAGATTTTTATTAGTTTCTACGATATCGTTCTGAAGAAAGAAAAGAATCGTGGAGTCCACCGGACGTAACAGTGTTATAATATAATATATAATAATATATGGCAACATTTAAAAAAATATTTATTTATACTTGAAATTACTATCACTTCCGTTTATAAAAAGTGGAGAAATAAGTGAAAACAAATAAAATAAATAAAATATTACTTATAAAATGTCCCGAATATTCTTTTGATTGGGTGTTCCAACCATGTACATTCCGGTAATTCTATTATTAGTTCTTAACTGCTTTTTCATATCTTTTATTATTTGTATAATGTGGCCAAAAAGCATATTTAAAATCTGCACTTAACCAATATTTGGAATAACTTGGAGCCTATCTTCAAATTCAACGATTGAATACAATTTTTTTTCAGCCATCCTAATATCATATCAATAAACATATTACATTTCAATATGTAATATATAGTGGAAAAACTGAAAATGTATTATTTCTACAAGGTAATTTTACGTATTTCGTATTCGCACAGTTTCTAATGGCCACGATTTTAAATGTGACAATAAATGTACACAATATATCCTAAGTAAAGAAGATGGACAAGAAGCGTCAAATAGATCCTTTTTTCCAAAAATTCATATCCTAGGAATCATAGGAATGTTTCGCTTTTTACAGTGCGTCACATTTTCGATACATACAATAGTACTATCACTTAAGCCATAACAATTATTTGCTAATGTTTCAGCTTTGAATGTGATTTCATTATATTTAATAACTTTGTATTGCGGATTATTGCAATTAAATATGAATGGATCATCATAAAGTAATGCTACTAAATCTGGATGTGTTAAAATAGAACTTGACGAAATATTTTGTAATGGTAATGTATCTAAGTCTAAGTTTATTTCTTTCTCTGTGCATCTCCGTACTATTTGTTGTAATGGCTTTTTGGATCTTCTAAGTAATTTCTTTAATGCTTGCATATAATTTTCAAATTTAAATGCGGTGAAATCATCAAGTGGTTCAAATCTTCTAACATCGTCTACAAGATGAAATGCACATTGTGCGATACATTATGAATTTCATATAGTTTTATAAATGTCTTTATAAAAAAGAAAACTAGTTCTTGCGCATAGGATAAATATTCACGTAAGTTTTTAGAAGATATAAATCTTATCATCACGTGAAATGTCATAAAATGTGTATATACATTTGTTCTTAAAATAGATTTGAAAGCCACTGGTCCTGTATATAGAAATATTAATCTGTATTCTGTGGCTTTCCATAGCCTTATGCAATCCATCCCTCGTTTTCTAACAAATTCTGAAGGTATCGATGGTTTTAATTGTGTTAAACGTGCAGAAATTTCTTTTACTGCTCTATGTTGCATACAAAAATGTAGTTCTCCATCAAGCCACAAATATATTAATTTGCGCATAATTCCCAAGCATATTAAATGCATGTAATCTAAAGGAACATTTGCGACAGGTTTAAAATAAGGAATTTTTAACAAATTAAATGTTACATTTGGATTATGATAATTATCATCAACCTTCTCTATAAAATCCTCATCTATTCTAAGTGGTGCATCCATTTGTGGAAAACATCCGATTTTTTATGTATTCTCCTTCAGTAATGCATTTAGTGCAACTGTAATATCCTAAATGCCCTTTTATACGTAAAGCAAACTTTGGCTGGTGCATCACATATTAGTGCTTCAATTCTACATTGTATATTACAATTATCGATGCAAATGCCATTCTCATATATTTCTATTGCTTCATTAATGAAATCTTGTAAAAAATCATTTGCGTCAGCTGGTTTTTCATTTCCATAATAAATTCCGATGATAACATATTGTTATAGGGAAGAATGACTACTACATTGTTATAGAGAAGAATGAAAACTGAGCTTAATGTAAGCCAAAATTGTTGCTATGACGATTTCGGTAACAGTAATCCATCAATGTTTATAGTTATTTTGATACAATCAAAATTATTTTTTTGTAATGTTAATCTTTTTATAATGATATCTGATATAATATTAAATGATCCAAAATGATAATATATTCCTGGAACTACTACACATATCATTTGTGTTCTTGGTGTTTTTAAAAATGATGATTAACATGTTGAAAAACTTAGTGTTTTTAAAAATGGATCTGGTTAACAATGTTGAAAAACAAGAATGTTGTTTTAATTTCAAAAGTAGTGCTTTTAGAGCATTATGTTGAATTTAATATTTCATAGCTCAGATAACAAGATCTTTTTAAAAATTGTTGTTTACTAAATGTGTATTTTCAGATGTCACATGAACTATTGATTCTTCACAAGAAATTCTTGTAATGCATTGTGAGGAATGTAAATTGTGTTCATTTATATATGCATCTATATTGAAATGTTCATAATTTATTAACATATCGTTATTCTTGTTCTTTGTAGAAACATTGTTTTTTTCGATTACTTGTGCATCGTTTTCAATATCTGTTATATCAGAATTAATTTTTAAAATGTTTTCCACATTGTTTGTGCGCTTATCATTAATATTCGTATGTGATAGAGCAGTATTTAACACAGATTTAGAGATAAATTCTGATTCTTGTTCAATCAATCTATTTAATTGTCATTTTGACATATGTAAGATATTTTTCCTTGAACGCTTTCGATTCATTTTAACTCTGTTTAAGTATATTATTATAACCGTTATTATCTCATGATTATCATAGACATTATATGTATATTACGCAAAATGCAGCATTTAAAATGTTATGGCAATGATGAAATGATTATGAATAAAATGAAATTTAAAATATATATAACATATATATTTATAATATTATCAAAATTCCTATTAATAAAATTAGAAACGGAAACATTAAACAAATATATTTTATATAAGTATTGAACGTGAAAAATTAAAAATCAGAGTATTTCTTCTGGAATTATATTCTTATAATAAAAATATTTTTTTATTTTTTATTTTATCGATTACAGAATGTTAAAACTTTAATAAATTTTAATTAATATTATTATTGTCATTTTTCAATATTATCACTAGAATTCTTTCTTTTATGAGAAATTCATGTATATTTTAAAAAATGTATGACATTACAACAAAATTACAACAAATTCTCTGGTTTACTCTGATTTTTCGTTTTTTAAAAAATATTTTAATAAATAGAATAAAAAAATGCAAAATAAAATAAATAGAATAATTAAAAATAAAATGAATACGTTGCAATTACGTACAAGGTGTTTCAAGTTTTTCTTTATAAACTTTAGTAGCAAGATCTATGAACAAAAATTTTAAAAAAAGTTACATAAACATAGGTCTCCAGAATAATTTATTAGAAAGTTATTAAAGAAATACGAAATGTGTAAGAAACAATTTTATTTAAATTTGCATTTCAAAGTATTACCCGCTCATTTCAATATAAGTTATACATCAATATTGAATTTATCACTCTAAAACTTTCATGAATTTATTTGCTCTACAAATTTTGCATTATCTCTATCTTTGCAGCTGCGTACAAACTTTTTGGGACAATGTTCTACATGATACACTCGTTGCTAGTATAGTTGTTCATATTCATCATTATCATGATCACCTATCATTTTAAATAATAAATACGAAAAGAAAAATAAGATAATCTTATTTAAAAAATAGTAAAATTACTATTTTTTCAATACAAAATTCCAACTTTTGCAATAACTTTCTAATAAAGTATTTTAAGACCTATGATTGTATAACATTCTTTTTATTTCTGCTTATAGAATATGCTACTAAAGTTTGTACAGACAAACTTGGGATACCTTGTATACAGGGTGATTCAAAATAAGTATAGTGTCCGTGAAATGACATATTCTTGAGTCAATTCTAAGACGATTTTTCCTTTAGCAAAATTTTGTCCGACGCTTAGTTTTCGAATTGTTAAAAGAAGTAATTAACTTATAACGGGTCGGATACAAGAGGCAGGCAAGGGTGGCACGAGACACCGTCAGACGCGGGTGCTTACGCGGGGCGATCGCTGCGATCAGCTGGTCGGTACATACACACACATGCGAATACATAATTCTCATTCTCTCTCTCTCTCTCTCTTTCTCTCATTTGCTTATTTGAAGTTATTATTGCTCTTACTAAAATTATTATTTATTTTTTATTGTTACACATTTTCACTTAAATTATTTTCTTATTCTATTGTACCATTTTTTTTTTTTTTTTTTTTTTTAAGAGAGGGGAAAATGCATTTTATGCATACTCACCGGGCGATCCGGTGAGTTTTGTGGGACTCGAGTACCAAGTCGAATTACCAACTCGGTACTCTCTACCCACTAAAAACCCCTCCCTTTCGCTAATTTTCTCTAACACTGTTTATTTGACATTCCGAAATTTGTTTTCACACAACACCAAAGAATAGTTATTATTACCTTGTTCGATGTATTGCTGTAATTTCTTGAGAAATGAATTTTCCAATAGATCGTACTTTCATTCAAATTGAACGTAGATATCACGTTTTAAAGGACAGAGATCCACACTAAATAATTAATCGAAAATTCTTTTTTCTTTTATAAACTGTATTCTTTTATAAACTTCAACATAATCACATTCATTCACTCACTCGATAAGACGAGAAATTTATCAATGACTCTATCACTAATCACTATAAATCACTGTCGAATAATCACTGTTGGCCATTAAAAATCACTCGATTAAAGAAAGATACACGTTATTACACGACATGACAACGTGACGATATTTACCCGGCGACAGCAAACTGTTTTTGGTTATGCTAGGTAGGTTAAGGTACTAACAGCGTTGTCGAACGTGAACATGTGATTGAAGACGCGCCAATTTAGCGTATAATATTATTATCATATGATATTTATACATTGTATCTGTTTTAAAATTAATTAGAATAAATAAATGTTTAATACCTTCACTGTTAATGTTAAATATTAGTTATTATTAATACTAAATATTATTATTAAATATTCTTAAATATTATTATTAACATTAAATATTTATTTATTATTATTAAATAGTGTTATTAACATTAAATATTTATTTCTTATTATTAAATATTATTATTAATATTAAATTATTATATATTTATTATTATTAAATATTTATTAAATCATCTGATTGAAAATCAATAGTAATATGAAAATAATATGAAAAAATATCATTAAAGTCTGGCGTTTCAATCTCTCTTGACTTTTTCTTATGGTTTTAAAAACGTAAGAAGATGTTCCAAATGTTCAGAAATATTGGTTACTCTGAATTTGTTTTTAAAACCATAAGAAAAAGCCAAGAGAGATTGAAACGCCAGAATTTAATGATATTTTTTCATATTATTTTCATATTATTATTGATTTTCAACAGTTTAATAAATATTTAATAATAACAAGTAAATAAATTTAATATTAATAATAATATTTAATAATAATAAATAAATATTTAATATTAATAATAATATTTAATAATAATAAATAAATATTTAATGTTAATAATAATATTTAAGAATATTTAATAATAATATTTAATATTAATAATAAATAATATTTAACATTAACAGTGAAAGTAAATTTAACATTTATTTAATTTTAAAAAAAAAATCTCATACGATGTATAAAAGTATGATAATATTATACGCTAAATTGTCGCGTCTTAATTAAGCACATGTTCACGTTCGACAACGCTGTTAGTACCTTAACCTACTGCAACCTAGCCAAAAACTGTTTGCCTGTCGCCAGGTAAATATCGTCGCGTTGTCTCGTCGTCACGTCGTAATAACGTTGTGTTTTTCTTTAATCGAGTGATTTTTAATGGCACAGTGATTATTCGATAGTGATTGATAGTGATTAGTGAGAGAGTCATTGATAAATTTGTCGTCTTAGGCGAGTGAATGAATGGTATTATGTTGAAGTTATAAAAGAATACAGTTTATAAAAGAAAAAAAATTTTGTTATTATTTAGTGTGGATCTTGTCGCTTTAAAACGTGATATCTACATTCAATTTTCAGAAAACACTTGGAAAATCTCTCCAATCCACAGGGTAATAATAATTTTCTATTGGTGTTGTGAAAACAATTTTGGGGTGTCAAATAAACAGTGGTAGAGAAAATTGGCAAAAGAGGGTGGTTTTTGTGGGTAGGTGGTACCGAGTTGATTATTGACCGGTACTCCCATAACTCACCAGACCGGATCGCCCGGTGCATAAACTGCAATTTTCAAAAAAAAAAAAAAACGGTACAATAGAATAAGAAAATAATTTAAATTAAAATTTTTAACTAAAAATATAATAATAATTTTAGTAAAAGTAATAATAACTTCGAAAAAGAAAGAGAGAGAGAGAGAAGGAGAGAGAGAGAGAGAGAGAGAGAATGAGAATTTTGTATTCGCATGTGTGTGTATGTAGCGACCAACTGATCGCAGCGATCGCCCCGCGTAAGCCCCCGCGTCTGGCGGTGACTCGCGCCATCCTTGCTGCCTCTTGTACCCGACCCTTATTAAGTTAATTACTTCTTTTAATAATTCGAAAACTAAGCGTCGGACGAAATTTTGCTAAGAGGAAAATCGTCTTAGAATTGACTCAAGAATGTGTCATTTCACGGACACTATACTTATTTTGAATCACCCTATATGTATACAACGTTTCGATAATTCTCGTATCACCTATTGTATGCAGATAGAGGGAATTAACTTGTGAATGGAAAGAAATGCATTAAAATGCGCATAGTCTGGCGCTAGTGTTACGTCCCGGCAGGACCGCGTCTCTAACGAGTATTCGGACCTTGTGCCAGTCTGGTCGCCTTTTTCAGAGGTTAGGCCCTGGGGATACACCTGCGACTAGGCTACCCAACGACGGTTCCCTTCAGTATAGATGGGCGAACAATTAAAGGGCAGAGAGCGGTATTACCGATAGTGGAAGAGTTACCGACAGCCGTAGTACCAATAAGAAGGGTCAGAGGGAGCTGTTTTTATCGACCGTCGGAATTCTCTAAGTAATAAGGGGGGAGAATTTACCGACGCGCTTGCCGTCTTGGCGATTAAGGGAAGTCCCGAACAATAAAGCTAGTGGGGATCGTACCTCCTACAAAGATCTTAATCAGTCAGAAAACACATAGTTATTTAAAAAAAAAATATGTAATTTGCAATTAACAATTACATATTTTTTCTTTGAAACAATTCTGTGTTTTCTTTACACCAATTGATTCCTCTTATTATTTTGTACATAAATGTATTAAGATAAGATAATCGAAAAATGAATATTTTACAAGATATTTTACGGTTTATGTAAAATTAAGAAATAATTTCAAGCCTCATAACTTGGAAAGTACTTAATGAAAATTAACTTAATTATAGTGTTTTGGAAAGCTCTCGAGATGAGCTACAAGAATATGCAAAAATATATAGAATGTTCCAAAAAATTGAATTTCATGTTTAAAAAAATTGAAGTGACCTCCACGTGATCTTCAAATGACTTTTCAAGGTCAAACCAATGGTACCATCTTATGTCCCCCTAGAAACCATACAACTTTTTTCTAAAACATTTTTTCACATTTTCCGAAATATTTGTCTGGGGAAATTAAAATGAGACACCCTGTATAATTTATACGTGTCCACAATGCACCTTTAGTAGAATTGTCGATATAATTTCTGCAAATATTTGTGGTAGTAACATCTATACATCCAAGTATCAAAATATGTTTGAATAAATTATAATAAAATATTTGAATATTTGAGTATGAAAATGCAGGAACTCCGCAAAAAATAGTCTGAGAAATTTGAAGAATGCTACAACATAAAACGTTTAAATTATATTATCGATACTTGCAAACAATTGTGGTTTATGATTTTAAATGTTATATTATATAAACAAACACTATCACTGTATTTCCTAACTATTTTTATCAATTATTAAAGAGTAGTTGATTATTAATCAAATAATAAGTAAATCTTTCTATCGCATATTTTTAAATATTAGAGCTTAAAACTTATAGGATTGTTTAAAGCAAAGATTAAATCTTAAATCAGCTGTTATAGATCGGGATTTATACATAAATCAATTACACAAATGTTGTACTGATCACAATTTAACTTCATACGTGAATATCATTACTGCAGATCATACTGCAATAATGATATTCACGTATGAAGTTAAATTGTATGCAGTGATATTCACGGATGAAGTTAAATTGTATACTTTTCTTAATACATTTTAGAAGTTCGATTTCTAAAAATTAGTAAAAAATATACAAAAACTAAGCCATTTGTTTCAAAATGTAATGGAATATAGAATTAAGCATAAAGAATTTATGATGTAATGTGATCGTTCTTAGAACACATAACCTAATTATTTTTAACAATGATTTTTTTGACAAGATATTAAATGAATATTATATAAAAAAATATAAGTACAAATCTTAATTCGATTAACATTTGTATATATGTTGTACATATGAGCTGATTATTTAAAGAAGATAGGAAGATTATCTTTGATATAAATATTAACAGTCTATTTCTACTGTATGTCTCCATGAATCAAATCGGAAAAGAACTCTTTGCATAAATTACAGAAAAAAATAATGTATCAATAACAGTGCAAATAGGAGAGATTTTATTAATTTAATACCGTTATTATTTAAATCATGGCATTGATTTTATTGATTAATATACTATACATTTGATTTGAATAATAATATTATTTAATAAATTAATAAAATTTCTTCCAATTACATTGATATTAACAATATTATTTTTTTTCGGGAGGATCCCAGTTGCGCACAAAATGAAACGGACACAACCAATCATATCGACCGATGCCTAGAGGCCTAGCACGGTTGACCAATAGAAAGTCCGAGAGAGTCCTGTGTCCGATTTATTTTGTGCGCAACTGGGACTCACTCTTTTTTTTTCTATGTGCAAATTCTACATCTTATTGAAGCGACAGAATAATGAAAGCGTTCTAATGCCATATTGGTTTAATGTAAAAGTATGAATAATTATTATAATTTAATATTGATTTATGAAAATATGACATGTAATCTATAGAATTAAATTTATAAGTTCAATTAATATATTAAATAACATTGTAGCGTACTTGAAGGTTAAGAAAAAATAAATTTTACATTGTAATTTTTACATTTATTTAAATTACATTAAACGCTTACAATTATCTATAACTTAAAGTACAATATATATGAAAGGCACATTTTTTATATAAAAACAAATTATTTTTTATATTATTTTATAATGAAAAATACAAAAACTGATTAAATTTAGAAAAAGATACAAGAAAGTAAAAACGGTATTTTCCATGAAAAAGAAAGAGCTCAGTTCATGAACTTAGCTTTTTTTTTCTTAGGCCTCTCAAATGTAAAAATATGAAGCTGAAGACTTAACTGGAACATAACTTTTACTCTGAATAAAAATATGTACATTATAGACTTTATATGCATTAAGTTTCAATTGCGGAACTAAATTCTAAAAGTGTGACTCTGTCACTTCATATGCATATGAGTACAAAATCGTAAAGTTTGTAATAATTTACATATGAAAAATATATCACACAAATTGTTTTTTAATATATATTGAAATGTAGCAAATTTATGTCTTATCAACTAAAATAACGATTTTTGGCTTATAAAATGTTCCATTAACTTTTATCCAAGATATACATTCACAATTATTAAAAAAATCAGAGTACAGAATCTTTTTAAAATCAGTGTAATCATTAACAATTGTCAAGTTTTTATGTAATGTGACACCTCATTCTAAATGTTTCTCAAATCCTTTATCTAAAATAAATCTATAATTTAATTGTAATTGATGTTTTAATGTAATTGATGTTTTTTCTAATGTGTATGCTGGATTTTTTCTGGATGAAACAGATTTTGCTGTTGTTTTAAGTTCTTTATGTTTTGTTTCGAATCATATAGATGACATTTGTTTCAGAGGCCCTAATTGTTGCATAATACGTGGATAATGAATTAAAAAATGATATTTTGGTTTTATCATAAAATAAATTTATGTATAAATTATGATATTTACTTATTAACTTCGCTAATAAGTTGATATTTTCGTCGGTTACTTCTTGTGCCATTATAATAGATCGGTTACTTCTTGTGCCATTATAATAGGTAATATTTTACGAAGAATTATATATAATTGCCAAGTTTTATTATTTTTCGGAATGAGATCACCGATTATTATGCCTAAAAATTGCAAAAAGTAAACCATTTCAGCTGCTAAATAAATAATATGTTTTTTATTTATAGCATCTATGTTAATTAAAGACGGTACATTTATGGTCAGTTCCATAATCAAAGAAGCGCATTCTATTATTTAGTGTTTCAAGAGAAAATAATTGTTCTTTTTTTATTAATGCATATAAAAATTGACCTAAATCGTAGCGACAAATTCCTTCAAATAAATTGTGCATTACATCAACACTGATATATTTTGTTATGCGAAAATTGGCTATTGAACGAAAGACACATTCCTCGATAATATCATGTTTTTGATCAATGACATCTAACGCATAATTTTTTATATTTCGAAGTAATTTTGCTTCTTCAAAAACTTGTTTTTGATGAGTTGTCGTATCCATTAGGCAAATTCTACAAGAATAATTGGAATTGAAACTTGTATTTAATCCGGCATGAAGTCCTAAATTATCCTCAAGAATATGCAATAACACAAAATTTTCACTCTAAATTTAGAATATTTATGATTATACTATCAATTTAAAGTTGATTAATCTGATTAATTAGAGTTGAAAAAATACTTTTATTACCAAATTCTTTGTAATCTACAACCTTATGTAGTTACACCAAAAATATATTTTCAAGAATACTTTCATTCTCTTCATCGATATCGCTGGTGATATATTGCTCCAAGTTTATGTGAACCTCTATGACTACCTAATGGATTGTTTATTTCAAATTCATCATAATAAAAAATCAAAAGTAATGCATCATTGTCATATTGTTGTTCAATAGAATGCCAGAATTTATTTTGCAGTATACTTGTTATTCTTTTATTCTGTTTAATTATTTTATATTGGATGTTATTTTATTATATATGTCTGGTAATTCTAGGAACTTTTTTAGTATTTTTTCAAGAGGTAAAATACATATCTTTCTATTTCTTACGACAACTGTCTATCGTTTTTTATAAATTTCGAATCGATACATGCGATCAATAGATACTTCTTGTGATTCTATTGAACAATTTAATGTTTTGAAATAAAACATTGTTTTGTATTCTGTGGAATAATTATTAAATGCACTATGTAAAATATAAAACATAGAATTCAAATCTGAATGAGAATTTAATTCAATAGACTTATACTTGTTCTCTATCATTTTTACATAATCAAGAAGAGTTTTCATTGAATTAATCATTTCCTGACAAAATGCACGTGGTAATGATGGTCTAGAATATAAGTTTGCTACAAATAAAGCCGAAGATTTTGCGATTTTATCTGCAAATTGTTCAATTGTGATATTTAACATATTATCGCAACTATTAATGGCACAAGAAGTTGGTGAATTGAATGACACTAAAGATGAATTGTACATTGCTTTTTCAATATTTTCGTTTATTTCCCAGTGAGCAATAAGTTATCAAAAAAAGTTCTTAAAGCATTCAGATTCAAGAGTTAGACATCCGACAACTCTAGCCAGATGATAACATTATGATATCAATAAGTCTTCTAATACGTCGATTTTAGAGGAAAAGAAGACATCACATAAAGGACATCCAAAAGAATACTTTAATCTGATTATAGATGTAAATATATTATAGATATTAAGAAAATGTTACCATTAAGACTTTCTTTATAGAATTATTTTACGAATATTTTATTATATAAATTTTTACGAATATTTATTATATAAAAAAATACTCTATAATACATTTGTATATATGTTCAGGATCTGTAATGCGAGTTTGGTCGAAATGCCTTTAACGCGTTCATACGGATCGATAGCGCCATCCGGTCGCGCTCAAGTAAACTCAAAACGCGTACCACCGCCCCGATCCTTAAAATCACGAAGGATCCGCGTGATCGCGTAGTGATATATGATCCTAGCCAATCAGAAAATCGCGATATCACGCGATTTTATGTGCTTAACCGAGATAGGCCAAAAATCATCACCCGACTCGCGTTTCGAGCCTTTATATCATCGGAGAAAGCCTTTCTCGGAGAGAGTAGTTGGAGAGTAGTTGGAGAGTAGTTGGAGAGTAGTTGGAGAGTAATTGGAGAGCAGTCTCGGAGAGCAGAAAGTTAATCAGAGCAGTATCCGAAAGTCAAGAGAGCATTTACGAATCAATTACGGAGAGCGATCAGAAAAGTCTCGGAACGAGTTTAAACTAACGGGAGTTACAAAACGCACAGTTAATCGGAAAGTCGGTAGTGCATTTTCAAGAGTGTTCATTCGACGTGACGTTCGAAGGATTACGTGTGCCGCCGCGATCATAAAGTTTGAGCGCGATTTCCCTGGCCAACGCAGTGCCTCCACTTCGGTGAATGGGAGGAGCCTTCTGCGTCCTTCAGACTCTCCGCTCATAGCGCTCAGTGCGGTCTCGCTCGCTCTCATACGAACAGCCGTGTTGCGCTGTCTCGCTCAGTAACATTGTGTCGAATCGAAATATTGTAAAGAACTCTTGTAAAATACATTGTACAATAAATTATAGTAACTTTATCAACGTCACTGTGTGTGAAGCAAAAGCAGTCTCAAGTGATTCAATCTTCTCTCATCATATACCGTGCTATCCGTCTTTCGTTCTCGTGATACCCACTCGGATGTGTCCCGGCGTTTCGTGTGCAATCTCGAATTGCAAGCTCTAACAATATATATATATATATAATTTTTTTTATTTTAATAATTTATATACTATAATATATATATATACATATATATAATATTACAATTAATACAGGGTGATTCAAAATAAGTATAGTGTCCGTGAAATGACACATTCTTGAGTCAATTCTAAGACGATTTTTCCTTTAGCAAAATTTCGTCCGACGCTTAGTTTTCGAATTATTAAAAGAAGTAATTAACTTATAACGGGTCAGATACAAGAGGCAGGCAAGGGTGGCGCGAGTCACCGTCAGACGCGGGTGCTTACGCGGGGCGATCGCTGCGATCAGTTGGTCGCTACATACACACACATGCGAATACATAATTCTCATTCTCTCTCTCTCTCTCTCTCTGTCTCTCTCCTTGTCTCTCTATCTCTCTCTCTCTCTCTCATTTGCTTACTCGAAGTTATTATTACTCTTACTAAAATTATTATTTATTTTTTATTGTTACACATTTTCACTTAAATTATTTTCTTATTCTATTGTACCATTTTTTTTTTTACGAGAGAGGGGAAAATGCATTTTATGCATACTCACCGGGCGATCCGGTGAGTTATGTGGGACTCGAGTACCAAGTCGAATTATCAACTCGGTACTCCCTACCCACTAAAAACCCCTCTCTTTCGCTAATTTTCTCTACCACTGTTTATTTGACATCCCGAAATTTGTTTTCACACAAAGAATAGTTATTATTACCTTGTTCGACGTACTGCTGTAATTTCTTGAGAAATGAATTTTCCAATAGATCGTACTTTCATTGCAATTGAATGTAGATATCACGTTTTAAAGGACAGAGATCCACACTAAATAATTAATCGAAAATTCTTTTTTCTTTTACAAACTGTATTCTTTTATAAACATCAACATAATCACATTCATTCACTCACTCGATAAGACGAGAAATTTACCAATGACTCTATCACTAATCACTATAAATCACTGTCGAATAATCACTGTTGGCCATTAAAAATCACTCTATTAAAGAAAGATACACGTTATTACATGACGTGACGACGCGACAACGTGACGATATTTACCCGGCGACAGCAAACTGTTTTTGGTTATGCTACGTTGCGGTAGGTTAAGGTACTAACAGCGCTGTCGAACGTGAACATGTGCTTGATTGAAGACGCGCCAATTTAGCGTATAATATTATTATCATATGATATTTATACATTGTATGATATCTGTTTTAAAATTAATTAGAATAAATAAATGTTTAATACTTTCACTGTTAATGTTAAATATTATTTATTATTAATACTAAATATTATTATTAAATATTCTTAAATATTATTATTAACATTAAATATTTATTTATTATTATTAAATAGTGTTATTAATATTAAATATTTATTTCTTATTATTAAATATTATTATTAATATTAAATTTATTTACTTATTATTATTAAATATTTATTAAACTGTTGAAAATCAATAGTAATATGAAAATAATATGAAAAAATATCATTAAAGTCTGGCGTTTCAATCTCTTTTGGCTTTTTCTTATGGTTTTAAAAACGTAAGATGTTCGAAATGTTCAGAAATATTGGTCGCTCTAAATTTGTTTTTAAGCAAATGAGAGAGAGAGAGAGAAGGAGAGAGAGAGAGAGAGAGAAAGAGAGAGAATGAGAATTATGTATTCGCATGTGTGCGTATGTAGCGACCAACTGATCGCAGCGATCGCCCCGCGTAAACACCCGCGTCTGACGGTGACTCGCGCCACCCTTGCCTGCCTCTTGTATCCGACCCGTTATAAGTTAATTACTTCTTTTAATAATTCGAAAACTAAGCGTCGGACGAAATTTTGCTAAAGGAAAAATCGTCTTAGAATTGACTCAAGAATGTGTCATTTCACGGACACTATACTTATTTTGAATCACTCTGTATATATATATATATATATATATATATATATATATATGATAATATATTACAATTAATTCCTTCTTATCAGGTATTTACATATATCAGGTAATAAATTGCCATATTGCATACGTAAAATATGTATATAAAACAAAAAACAAAATTACTATACTGTGCTGTATATAAGAAATCAAATTATATGACAATAAAACAGAAAATTTTATCTTTTCAATTTATCGAAAGTAGTAAAGTAGTAAGTAAAAAACCAAATCGAAATAAAACAAAAAATTAATACTGTTTCCAAATACTTATATTCATTTCTTCTTTTCATGTCGTTTTATATTTTGATTTATGCGATCTCCAGCATGTTGTAGCCAGTTTTTAATTGTAGTTTGAATGGTATGAGAAGAAATATTTTTTCCAGCAATACTGATGATTACTTTTGAAAAAATATTTATAATTAATTTTTTAAATAAAAAATTAGAAAATAAATAAAATTATAAATTTCGTAACATGCATTTACTGTTTTCTAAAATAATATTCCAAATATATTATACTTAAAAATTATTAATTATAAAATATAAAACTACAAATGTTTCTTAAAGAAATTAAATAATAAACTAATTCTTGAACATTAAAAGTATGGAGTAAAAAATTAATAAAACAATTTAATTGAAAATAATCTCCATATACATATAATACAGTGACTATTATAGATTAAAATATTTTGAAGAATTTACAAATTTAGAAATATGTTATATACTGTGTTCTTCCAAAATATTTTAATCTATAACAGTCGCTGTGTTATATACATATGTATGTATTACTATATTATTATATTGTATGTCATTGTATTATTATATATTTTAACTTTTTGACAGAAAATATGTCATTGTGGAACAGGTTTAGGGCATTGGCGTAAAATTTATTATATATTTTGTGATACTAAATGCACATACTATATTCTATTCACTAATCGTGGATAAATACTATCTCAATGTAAAACTTTAACAGAATAAGTGATAATTGACTAATATGAATATAAGAATTATAGAATCTACGAGGAACAATTAATGTATATAATTACACGATTATCAGTTGGTGATTGCATTGTTATAATAATAGATAAATTGTATACCAATGCTATACATTGATGGTTTTACATTACGCATCTTTTAAAAACACAACTCTTTTTCTGAAGATCACCACAGTAATCTTAGGTGCCAGTCGTGAAAAGTTAAGTCAGAGTCGCCATTAGAGTCATTCCACAAAATAGATTCTAATACTTTCGTTGCCAGTTGATATAATTGTGGATTCATGAAGCGACAAGTTTCTTTGCTTTGATTGATCAATCTGCAATTATTAACTGGCAACGGGAATATGTGCAACCTATTGTGAAATGATCCTTAGTGTATCATTCTCTCTCTTGTGTGTGTGTGTGTGTGTGTGTGTGTGTGTGTGTATGTGTGTGTGTGTGTGTAATTCGGACGTAAGTATGAAAAAATAAAATATCTACAATTACGTCAACAAATTTCATGGATTTTTTTGTTTCAATATTATTTTTTGATCTGTCCATGAGAGTTTATAAGCTGTCTCACATCAGTTACAGTAAGTTTTAACGCATTTCATTACATGTTGTTTCGTGTTTTTTCCTCCTATAGTTTTAATCAATTTTTTCTGTAAAGATTTAATTTAATTATTATACATATTTGTGTGTTTAATTATTTTACATTTTTGTTTTTTATATTTAATTGATAAAACTATACTGTAGACTCAGACTTTTCGAGAAATATCACTTCTGAGAAATGTGGTCTACAGCCGTTTATACGAATTTGAGGGCGTATGAATAATTGTACTTAAATAGAAAAACTGTTTCATTGAATATTCGATTTAACGAAATAAACAACGGTAACTAATTTATCAATTACAAAATTATATATGTGATCTAGATTATTCTTCACGAACGTTATACACTTTCTAGTGGCAGTCCTTCGCCATATATTTAATGCGCACTGTTCGACGTTCCTCTGCGAACTCTCTCAAAACACAAACTCTTATCCGTTAGACTGTCCTCCTTCGCCAACTCTCTATTCAAATTAAATTATACGTTCACAACAGGTGGTGCTGAGCTATCATAGCGCATGCATTCCTTATGATATCTATATATATATTTTCGCTAGTATAGGCTAACTGAAATTTCTTTAAAATTCTCAGGCGCTTACAGATTCGGCCATTCTGACGTTTAGTTCGTCCTCGAACTATGGCCATTATAAACTGAAATAACAATAAAAGATTATCTTATTCTATAGCGATTCCAGATTTTAATACGCGTTACATCATATACATTTTCTTACAACATTCTAACATACTTTTGTTAAATAAAAATTTTTCCTTTCACATAATCGTACAAAAACTAAAATTTAATTCTTATCAGTAGGATAATTGTGTTTATTTTAATCCACGGCTTAATTTTATCTGACGAAAGAATAGTATTAAATGGCTTTTTGTGTAAGATTATATCCTGGAATATCCGTTACTACAAATCTATTTTTCTTAAGAATAGTTTTAAGAGGATGCTGGAGCCTGTAATATCGACGAAAACACCGTAATTTTCGGAAGTATGCCATTTTTTATTGCCTGTATAGAATTAAAATCCTTCTCCAGAATTGAAGTATACACGCAAACGGACACGGGAAAACTCTATATAGTACGAGATTTTATATTGAGAAAGAAAATATGTTTAAACTTATAGTAGGCATAAAAGCGCAATCGAAGTTCGCGCGTCAGCTGACGTATGATAGGCGCGAGCGCTCCAAGTGTGCGCAAAGAGCGCACACTTGCGCGAGCCGCGCGACGCCGCAGCGGCCAATAAAGTTATAGCCTGTCACCGTTAAATTAAAAGTAACGCGAATTATTCGTCAAAATTCAGCTCTGTTTTCTAGAAGATTCGGAATCGCGCATATCTCGAAAAACGGACTCGAGATCAATCAAAGGAACCTTCTAGAAGGCAGAGACTATAAAAACACCCGGCCGACGACCTAACGCTCTCAGTCGCTCATAGTTTCATCGGCAAAATCCACGCAACCTTTAAAGTGATATCTCGATTCAAAATTATATTAACGGACACGGCAAGGTACTCGGCATTTGATTTTGTTCTCGCGAATTTATGTAACATAGTTTTATTACGTTAATTAAAGGACGCTTACACCATTAAACTGTGTGATTTAATGCATTACCGGATTCTCCTGATAAACCTTAGATCAGATTTTCAGTCACCCTTGCTGTTACATTATTTTTTGGTCCTTCGAGATTTATTTACTTATTATTATTAAATATTTATTAAACTGTTGAAAATCAATAGTAATATGAAAATAATATGAAAAAATATCATTAAAGTCTGGCGTTTCAATCTCTTTTGGCTTTTTTCTTATGGTTTTAAAAACGTAAGATGTTCGAAATGTTCAGAAATATTGGTCGCTCTAAATTTGTTTTTAAGCCAAATGAGAGAGAGAGAGAGAAAGGAGAGAGAGAGAGAGAGAAAGAGAGAGAATGAGAATTATGTATTCGCATGTGTGCGTATGTAGCGACCAACTGATCGCAGCGATCGCCCCGCGTAAACACCCGCGTCTGACGGTGACTCGCGCCACCCTTGCCTGCCTCTTGTATCCGATCCGTTATAAGTTAATTACTTCTTTTAATAATTCGAAAACTAAGCGTCGGACGAAATTTTGCTAAAGGAAAATCGTCTTAGAATTGACTCAAGAATGTGTCATTTCACGGACACTATACTTATTTTGAATCACTCTGTATATATATATATATATATATATATATATATATATATGATAATATATTACAATTAATTCCTTCTTATCAGGTATTTACATATATCAGGTAATAAATTGCCATATTGCATACGTAAAATATGTATATAAAACAAAAAACAAAATTACTATACTGTGCTGTATATAAGAAATCAAATTATATGACAATAAAACAGAAAATTTTATCTTTTCAATTTATCGAAAGTAGTAAAGTAGTAAGTAAAAAACCAAATCGAAATAAAACAAAAAATTAATACTGTTTCCAAATACTTATATTCATTTCTTCTTTTCATGTCGTTTTATATTTTGATTTATGCGATCTCCAGCATGTTGTAGCCAGTTTTTAATTGTAGTTTGAATGGTATGAGAAGAAATATTTTTTTCCAGCAATACTGATGATTACTTTTGAAAAATATTTATAATTAATTTTTTAAATAAAAAATTAGAAAATAAATAAAATTATAAATTTCGTAACATGCATTTACTGTTTTCTAAAATAATATTCCAAATATATTATACTTAAAAATTATTAATTATAAAATATAAAACTACAAATGTTTCTTAAAGAAATTAAATAATAAACTAATTCTTGAACATTAAAAGTATGGAGTAAAAAATTAATAAAACAATTTAATTGAAAATAATCTCCATATACATATAATACAGTGACTATTATAGATTAAAATATTTTGAAGAATTTACAAATTTAGAAATATGTTATATACTGTGTTCTTCCAAAATATTTTAATCTATAACAGTCGCTGTGTTATATACATATGTATGTATTACTATATTATTATATTGTATGTCATTGTATTATTATATATTTTAACTTTTTGACAGAAAATATGTCATTGTGGAACAGGTTTAGGGCATTGGCGTAAAATTTATTATATATTTTGTGATACTAAATGCACATACTATATTCTATTCACTAATCGTGGATAAATACTATCTCAATGTAAAACTTTAACAGAATAAGTGATAATTGACTAATATGAATATAAGAATTATAGAATCTACGAGGAACAATTAATGTATATAATTACACGATTATCAGTTGGTGATTGCATTGTTATAATAATAGATAAATTGTATACCAATGCTATACATTGATGGTTTTACATTACGCATCTTTTAAAAACACAACTCTTTTTTCTGAAGATCACCACAGTAATCTTAGGTGCCAGTCGTGAAAAGTTAAGTCAGAGTCGCCATTAGAGTCATTCCACAAAATAGATTGCAAATACTTTCGTTGCCAGTTGATATAATTGTGGATTCATGAAGCGACAAGTTTCTTTGCTTTGATTGATCAATCTGCAATTATTAACTGGCAACGGGAATATGTGCAACCTATTGTGAAATGATCCTTAGTGTATCATTCTCTCTCTTGTGTGTGTGTGTGTGTGTGTGTGTGTGTGTGTGTATGTGTGTGTGTGTGTGTAATTCGGACGTAAGTATGAAAAAATAAAATATCTACAATTACGTCAACAAATTTCATGGATTTTTTGTTTCAATATTATTTTTTTGATCTGTCCATGAGAGTTTATAAGCTGTCTCACATCAGTTACAGTAAGTTTTAACGCATTTCATTACATGTTGTTTCGTGTTTTTTCCTCCTATAGTTTTAATCAATTTTTTCTGTAAAGATTTAATTTAATTATTATACATATTTGTGTGTTTAATTATTTTACATTTTTGTTTTTTATATTTAATTGATAAAAACTATACTGTAGACTCCAGACTTTTCGAGAAATATCACTTCTGAGAAATGTGGTCTACAGCCGTTTATACGAATTTGAGGGCGTATGAATAATTGTACTTAAATAGAAAAACTGTTTCATTGAATATTCGATTTAACGAAATAAACAACGGTAACTAATTTATCAATTACAAAAATTATATATGTGATCTAGATTATTCTTCACGAACGTTATACACTTTCTAGTGGCAGTCCTTCGCCATATATTTAATGCGCACTGTTCGACGTTCCTCTGCGAACTCTCTCAAAACACAAACTCTTATCCGTTAGACTGTCCTCCTTCGCCAACTCTCTATTCAAATTAAATTATACGTTCACAACAGGTGGTGCTGAGCTATCATAGCGCATGCATTCCTTATGATATCTATATATATATTTTCGCTAGTATAGGCTAACTGAAATTTCTTTAAAATTCTCAGGCGCTTACAGATTCGGCCATTCTGACGTTTAGTTCGTCCTCGAACTATGGCCATTATAAACTGAAATAACAATAAAAGATTATCTTATTCTATAGCGATTCCAGATTTTAATACGCGTTACATCATATACATTTTCTTACAACATTCTAACATACTTTTGTTAAATAAAAATTTTTCCTTTCACATAATCGTACAAAAACTAAAATTTAATTCTTATCAGTAGGATAATTGTGTTTATTTTAATCCACGGCTTAATTTTATCTGACGAAAGAATAGTATTAAATGGCTTTTGTGTAAGATTATATCCTGGAATATCCGTTACTACAAATCTATTTTTCTTAAGAATAGTTTTAAGAGGATGCTGGAGCCTGTAATATCGACGAAAACACCGTAATTTTCGGAAGTATGCCATTTTTTATTGCCTGTATAGAATTAAAAATCCTTCTCCAGAATTGAAGTATACACGCAAACGGACACGGGAAAACTCTATATAGTACGAGATTTTATATTGAGAAAGAAAATATGTTTAAACTTATAGTAGGCATAAAAGCGCAATCGAAGTTCGCGCGTCAGCTGACGTATGATAGGCGCGAGCGCTCCAAGTGTGCGCAAAGAGCGCACACTTGCGCGAGCCGCGCGACGCCGCAGCGGCCAATAAAGTTATAGCCTGTCACCGTTAAATTAAAAGTAACGCGAATTATTCGTCAAAAATTCAGCTCTGTTTTCTAGAAGATTCGGAATCGCGCATATCTCGAAAAACGGACTCGAGATCAATCAAAGGAACCTTCTAGAAGGCAGAGACTATAAAAACACCCGGCCGACGACCTAACGCTCTCAGTCGCTCATAGTTTCATCGGCAAAATCCACGCAACCTTTAAAGTAATATCTCGATTCAAAATTATAACGGACACGGCAAGGTACTCGGCATTTGATTTTGTTCTCGCGAATTTATGTATCATAGTTTTATTACGTTAATTAAAGGACGCTTACACCATTAAACTGTGTGATTTAATGCATTACCGGATTCTCCTGATAAACCTTAGATCAGATTTTCAGTCACCCTTGCTGTTACATTATTTTTTGGTCCTTCGAGCCGGATCTATCGGGTAACGGTCTTTTCGCCTCCGTCCTTCATGAGCGCAAGACTCTGTGCCTGTGATCCGTAACGTGTGAGTGTCAGTGACCATCTGAGAATGGAAAAGGAAATTGACGTTATTCTCCAAGCACAACAGGATCTGCTCGTTCGCATCTCACGGCTGGTGGAAAACCTGAGGAAGTCAGGACAGACCAACATCACTGCGGGTCTCGTGCAATCTCGACTACAGTTACTTGAGAAGTATTGGGCGAAAGTCGAAGCAAATGACGAGATGTTGCGCCCGTATCGCGAAGCCCTGAAAAGCTCCGAATATCTAAGGAAAGACTTCATGGCTCTTGTCGAAGAGGCTTACCTAAATCAGAAGGGCGTTCTCCTGGACATGGCAACGCAGCTTACATCAGCGCAGTCAGCTGCCACAACCGCTCCAGTACCCGAGCAATCAGCGTCTAGGACGACCTTGCCCAGAATCCAGCTGCCGCATTTCTCAGGGAAGTTCGAGGACTGGCCTGCCTTCCGAGATCTGTTCCAGTCCATCATAGGCAATGACCGCAATCTCAGTGCGGTCGAGAAGCTGCACTATCTAAAGGTGAGCCTGAAAGCGGATGCAGATGCTTTAATAAAAAATCTCCCGACAACCGCGGAAAATTACCAACGCGCGTGGGATACCCTAGTAGAACAATTCGAGAACAAAAGACTATTAGTGCGGTCGTGTTTGTCGAAATTTACTGCGCTTCCGAAGATGAAGTCCGAGTCCGCGTCCGAGTTGCGCAAGATCTTACACGGCGCGTCCGCGACAGCTGGCACTTTGGAGAGCATCGGACGTCCAATCACGAGCAGCGAAGACTTCTTTGTGTTCGCCGTCATAGAGCTGCTCGATGTCCGCACACGTCGCGAATGGGAAAACGCGATCAACGACTCGCCAAATCCGCCGACGTACGAGGCGCTCAAACGCTTCCTAGAGCGTCGTCTGCAAACGCTAGAAGCAATACAGCCGGTGAAGAGTGACTCCGTCGCGAGTAAGCAGAGTGAAACCGCGAATCGTACGGCTCGCACTCACCACATTCAGAAGCGTGAATCCGGATCGCAGTGTAATCTCTGCAAGCGAGATCATGTCCTCATGGTCTGCGACGAATTCCGACGGAAGACAGCGCAAGAACGACGACAGTGCGTGGAGACCAATCAGCTCTGCTGCAACTGTTTGGGCAGACACAAGATCGCCGACTGCCCATCAAAAAGGTTGTGCTCCGTGTGCTCAGAGAAGCACCATACCTCACTCCACGATGCCTTCCGAAAGGCTTCGGTGGAGACGGACGCAGTGAAGATCGCGCATGTGTCACAGGGCACGGCTCAGCGACGATCAACTGTGCTCCTTGCTACTGCACGCATCCGGGTGGCCGATCGGTACGGGAACCTGCGAGAAGCACGCGCATTGATCGATCAGGGGTCCGAGGCAACCATGATCACCGAAAGGCTGGCGCAACGCTTAAGACTTCCTCGACAACATACCTCAGTGGCGGTGTTCGGCGTAGGAGGACAGCAGACTGGAGTTGCAAGAGGACGCGTGACGCTGAGTGTTTGGTCGAGGTCCGGTGATGTTTCCACTTCAACATCAGCCTTGATATTACCGCGCCTCACCGAATATCCCAGCACGGTGGACCATTCGCTGGAGAAATGGCCACATATCCGCGGTTTAGAATTAGCCGATCCAGACTTTACCAGCACAGATCCCGTCGAAGTGCTGCTAGGAGCGGACGTCTACGCCTGCATACTGCGCGACGGATTACGCCGAGGGTCTGGGCTGCAACCTGTAGCACAGAACACTATATTTGGATGGATCCTGTCTGGAAGAATCAGGGCTACCAGTGAAGGGGATGGAGTCGCAACTCACCAGTGCACAGTAGGCGATTCTCTCTCCTCCCTTGTCAGGCAATTTTGGGAGCAGGAAGAGATGCCTCTCTCACCCACGCCACTCAGCACAGAAGAACAAGAGTGCGAAGAACATTTTCTCCGCACGCATACACGCAACTCCGATGGTCGTTATACTGTTCGCCTGCCAGTGCGAACATTGCTGCCCGACCTGTCGGAGACACGAGGCGCTGCGGTACGCTCTCTCCTTCGTTCTGAAATCAAGTTTCGGAACAACAAACAGTTTAGAGAACTTTACCTGGAGTTCATGCAGACTTATCAAGACATGAACCACATGGCGAGGATAGACGGCAATACTCACATGGCAAGGAAAGTGTGCTACCTTCCTCATCACGGTGTCGTGAAGGAGTCTAGCTCCACCACGCGACTTAGGGTTGTTTTTAATGGTTCCTGGAGCATCTCAACGGGAACCTCCCTCAATCAGAATCTGCTCGTTGGGAAGAATCTCCTACCAGCGCTTAGCGACGTCATTTTACGGTGGCGCTGGCACAGATACGTGCTAGTCGCGGACGTGGAAAAAATGTACCGGCAGATCAACGTACATGAAGAGGATCGAGACCTGCAGAGGATAGTCTGGAGAAGCGATACTCAAGCAGGAATTTCAGACTACAGATTAAACACGGTGACTTACGGACTCGCGTGTGCGCCATTCCTAGCGCTTCGCACACTACAGCAGCTCGCTCAGGATGAAGCTGCCAAATATCCGCAGGGGGCATCCGTTTTGCAGAACGACCGCTACGTGGATGACGTATTCACGGGAGCGGACTCCTTGGAGGATGCGCTGGAAGCACAAAGTCAATTAATCCAGCTGTGTAAGGCGGGCGGTTTTCCACTTAAAAAATGGGCATCTAATGACCAAAGGCTCCTGGACAACCTACCTGCAGAGGACCGAGCGCAGGTCATTCCGAAGACTTGGTCACCGCGGGAGGCGAGTTGTTGCACGCTAGGCCTGCTGTGGAATCCAGAATCTGACAGCTTCTTCTTTGCCGTCAGAAAGCCTCGCGACGACGTCGTGACAAAACGGTCGATCCTGTCACAAACGGCACAGCTGTTTGATCCGCTCGGTTGGTTGACTCCAGTGATCATCCGAGCAAAGATCACCATCCAATCGACTTGGCTCCTAGGACTGGACTGGGACACCCCTTTACCAGACGACGAGGCTGATCGTTGGCGTCAACTGCGAAATGAATTGCCACTGTTGGAGGAAATCCGCATACCAAGGGCATTGGTCAGGGGACCTGCAGCCAGTCTCAGGACGATCCACGGCTTTGCAGATGCGTCAGAGCGAGCATACGCGGCAGTGATGTACCTGAAAACAGAAGACGAGAACGGCACTCCAGCGGTCACTTTAATCACCGCAAAGAGTAGGATAGCTCCAATCAAACAGGTATCCTTACCTCGGCTGGAACTGTGTGCAGCATTACTCTTGGCTCAGCTGGTCCACCACACAGTTAGTGCTCTCGGACTCCACGATTTACCCATCTTCCTGTGGACAGATTCGATGGTGACGCTGGGCTGGATACAAGGTCACCCGTCAAGATGGAAAACGTACATCGCTAATAGGACTGCTGAGATTCAGCGTTTGGTTCCAGAGGCTCGCTGGAATCATCTTCCCGGCCAGACCAATCCAGCCGACTGCGCCTCTAGAGGCATGCTCCCCAGCGACTTCCTGGAGCATCGGCTGTGGTGGAGAGGTCCTCAATTTCTGCACTGCATCGACCCGCTGGCTGCAGACTCGCCAGTGTCACCGCCATCGGAGTGTCTGGAGGAGCAAAGGACCACAACAAACCTTGCCGCCACGACGGTCATGGAGGAGCATCCCATGCTCAAGCTGTATTCTGAGCTACACAAGCTACTCCGAGTAACCGCTTGGTGTCGGCGATGCCTTCCGCGCAAGAGACGCATCGATGACCATGGCCACACTCTCACTGTCGAGGAGATCAGCGAGGCCGAGAAGCTGTGGATCCGGAACATCCAGGCCACACACCTGAAAAGAGAATTAAAATCAGTCTCGAGCAAGGTCACTCTACCAGCCAACAGCACATTAATTTCTCTTAATCCCTTTATAGACGAGGAGGGGATCTTACGTGTCGGGGGCAGGCTGAAACACTCCACACTCTCCAGGGATGAAATGCATCCTGTCATCCTGCCACCGATGTCGGAGTTCTCTAGGCTAGTTATAGAGTCGTGTCACCGTCGATCTCTGCATGGGGGCACGCAATTGACGCTAGCCTTAGTGCGTCAACGGTTCTGGATCCCACGAGGCAGAAGTTTGACGAAAAAGTGCATCCGGCGCTGTGTCACCTGTATACGATGGCGGGCGGCAACAGCAGCGCAATTGATGGGCGACCTGCCTCCAGCACGTGTCACCCCGACACGTCCGTTCACCGTCACAGGCGTTGACTATGCGGGACCCGTCTTCGTGAGGTCAGCGCCGGGACGAGGTCACAAGGCGACGAAGGCCTTCCTGGTTATCTTTGTGTGCTTGAGCACGAAGGCTGTACACCTTGATGTCGCTTCAGATTACTCGGCTGAAGCATTCATCGCCGCCTTCCGACGGTTTACTTCCCGACGGGGCCTGTGCGCAGAGTTGGTGAGTGACTGTGGCACGAATTTTACAGGTGCAGACGCAGAGCTTCGCAGACTTTTTGCGGCCAGCAGCAGAGAAGGCCAGTCCATTGCGTCGGAGATGGCTAACAACAGGGTCAAATGGCGATTTAACCCTCCCGCAGCACCTCACTTTGGTGGTCTGTGGGAAGCAGCGGTCAAGGCAACGAAACACCATTTAAGAAGGGTGATAGGCGATACGAGACTCACCTTTGAGGAGATGTCAACGCTGCTGTCGCAGATTGAGGCCTGCCTAAACTCCAGGCCATTGAGCGCGCTGACCGATGATCCTGAGGATGCGTCGGCGCTCACACCAGGACACTTCCTCATCGGCGCGCCGCTCACTGCACTACCAGAGCCGTCACTGCGAGACGTACCCTCTGGTCGCCTGTCTCGCTGGGAGTTGCTGCAACAAATGCGCGACCACTTCTGGGAACGTTGGACAAGCGAATACTTGCGAACTCTCGTTGCGCGGACAAAGTGGAAGCAAAATGCGTCACAGTACTCACCGGGACAATTGTGCTTACTGACGCACGAGAATTTTCCGCCGGCCAAATGGCCTCTCGCACGGATCGTCGAGGTCCATCCGGGCGATGATGGACTTGTACGTGTCGTCACGGTCCGCACTGCCACATCACTTTTAAAACGTCCGATCACGAAGCTCGTGCTTCTTACGACGGACCCGCGAGACAGTTTCGAGCCGTAAATCATCACATTTCATCATTCACTACACTGCGAGATACACGCACGTGGTACTGCACGTAGTACGCTCCGCGTGACGCAATCGTGCGCCATTCATTGCGACATTCCAAGATCAGTGCACATCATCACTGAACGCGGCGTAACAATCACACCGGTTGCAGCGTGTGACACGGAGTCATTTCGTCCGATGCTCAAGACGAGGCGGGCGGCATGTTTAAACTTATAGTAGGCATAAAAGCGCAATCGAAGTTCGCGCGTCAGCTGACGTATGATAGGCGCGAGCGCTCCAAGTGTGCGCAAAGAGCGCACACTTGCGCGAGCCGCGCGACGCCGCAGCGGCCAATAAAGTTATAGCCTGTCACCGTTAAATTAAAAGTAACGCGAATTATTCGTCAAAAATTCAGCTCTGTTTTCTAGAAGATTCGGAATCGCGCATATCTCGATAAACGGACTCGAGATCAATCAAAGGAACCTTCTAGAAGGCAGAGACTATAAAAACACCCGGCCGACGACCTAATCTCCCAGTCGCTCATAGTTTCATCGGCAAAATCCACGCAACCTTTAAAGTAATATCTCGATTCAAAATTATAACGGACACGGCAAGGTACTCGGCATTTGATTTTGTTCTCGCGATTTTATGTATCATAGTTTATTACGTTAATTAAAGGACGTTTACACCATTAAACTGTGTGATTTAATGCATTACCGGATTCTCCTGATAAACCTTAAACCGGATTCTCCTGATAAACCTTAGATTAGATTTTCAGTCACCCTTGCTGTTACAGACGCAATCTGGAAGAAAAGTATTTTTCTCGTCTGTACGCATCCAAGTATGTCTCATGCGACTTGTGCTATTTGAAAATAAAATGTTTATCTCGCCAGTACGCATCCAAATAGGTCTTATGGTCGGAAGCTATCTGGAAAAAGTGTTTTTCTCGTCAGTATGCATCCAAATAGGTCTTATGGTCGGAAGCTATCTGGAAAAAAAGTGTTTTTCTCGTCTGTACGCATCCAAGTTTGCCGCATGCGACTTACGCTATCTGAAAAAAAAGTGTTTTTCTCATCTGTACGCATCCAAGTATGTCGCATGTGTCTTGCGCTATTTGAAAATAATGTGTATATCTCGTCAGTACGCATCCAAATATGTCTTATGGTCGGACGCTATCTGGAAAAAAAGTATTTTTCTCGTCTGTACGCATCCAAGTTTGCCGCATGCGACTTGCGCTATCTGGAAGAAAAGTGTTTTTCTCGTCTGTATGCATCCAAGTATGTCGCATGCGTCTTGCTCTACTTGAAAATAAAGTGTTTATCTCGTCAGTATGCATCCAAATAGGTCTTATGGTCGGACGCTATTTGGAAAAAAATGTTATTCTCGTCTGTACGCATCCAAGTATGTCGCATGCGTCTCGCGCTATTTGAAAATAAAATGTTTATCTCGTCAGTACGCATCCAAATAGGTCTTATGGTCGGACGCTATCTAGAAAAAAAATGTTATTCTCGTCTGTACGCATCCAAGTATGTCGCATGCGTCTCGCGCTATTTGAAAATAAAGTGTTTATCTCGTCTGTACGTATCCAAATAGGTCTTATAGTCGGACGCTATCTGGAAAAAAAGTTTTTCTCATCTGTACGCGTCCAAGTATGTCGCATGCGACTTGCGCTATTTGAAAATAAAGTGTTTATCTCGTCAGTACGCATCCAAATAGGTCTTATGGTCGGACGCTATCTGGAAGAAAAGTGTTTTTCTCGTCTGTACGCATCCAAGTATGTCGCATGCGTCTCGCGCTACTTGAAAATAAAATGTTTATCTCATCAGTATGCATCCAAATAGGTCTTATGGTCGGACGCTATCAGGAAAAAAAGTATTTTTCTCATCTGTACGCATCCAAGTATGTTGTATGCGTCTTGCTCTATTTGAAAATAAAGTGTTTATCTCGTCAGTATGCATCCAAATAGGTCTTATGTTAGGACGCTATCTGGAAAAAAAGTGTTTTTCTCGTCTGTACGCATCCAAGAACATGCGACTTGCGCTACTTGAAAATAAAATGTTTATCTCATCAGTACGCATCCAAATATGTCTTATGGTCGGACGCTATCTGGAAAAAAAGTGTTTTTCTCGTCTGTACGCATCCAAGTATGTCGCATGCGACTTGCGCTATTTGAAAATGAAGTGTTTATCTCGTCAGTACGCATCCAAATATGTCTTATGGTTGGACGCTATCTGGAAAAAAGTATTTTTCTCGTCTGTACGCATCCAAGTTTGTCGCATACGACTTGCGTTATCTGGAAAAAAAGTGTTTTTCTCGTCAGTACGCATCCAAATAGGTCTTATAGTCGGACGCTATCTGGAAAAAAAGTTTTTTTCATCAGTACGCATCCAAGTATGTTGCATGCGTCTTCCGCTATTTGAAAATAAAGTGTTTATCTCGTCAGTACACATCTAAATAGATCTTATGGTCGGACGCTATCTGGAAGAAAAGTGTTTTTCATGTCTGTACGCATCCAAGTATGTCGCATGCGTCTTGCGCTATTTGAAAATAAAGTGTTTATCCCGTCAGTACGCATTCAAATATGTCTTATGGTCGGACGCTATCTGGAAAAAAAGTGTTTTTCCATCTGTACGCATCCAAATAGGTCTTATAGTCGGACGCTATCTGGAAAAAAAGTTTTTTCTTTGTACGCATCCAAGTATGTTGCATGCGTCTTCCGCTATTTGAAAAAAAGGGTTTATCTCGTCAGTACACATCTAAATAAGTCTTATGGTCGGACGATATCTGGAAAAAAATGTTTTTCTCGTCTGTACGCATCCAAAATGTCGCATGCAACTTGCGCTATTTGAAAATGAAGTGTTTATCTCGTCAGTACGCCCAAATATGTCTTATGGTCGGACGCTATCTGGAAGAAAGTATTTTTCTCGTCTGTACGCATCCAAGTTTGTCGCATGCGACTTGCGCTATTTGGAAGAAAAGTGTTTTTTTCGTCTGTACGCATCCAAGTATGTCGCATGCGTCTTGCGCTATTTGAAAATAAAGTGTTTATCTCGTCAGTACACGCATCCAAATAGGTCTTATGGTCGGACGCTATCTGGAAAAAAGGTTTTTCTCACCTGTACGCATCCTAGTTGTCGCATGCGTCTTGCGCTATTTGAAAATAAAGTGTTTATTTCGTCAGTACGTGCCCCAAATAGGTTTTATGGACGGACGCTATCTGGAAAAAAAAAGTGTTTTTCCCTCTGTACGCATCCTACATAGCTCTATGATCGGCGCTATCTGGAAAAAATTTTTCTCATCTGTACGCATCCAAGTATGTCAAGTGCGACTTGCGCTATCTGAAAAAAAGTGTTTTTCTCGTCTGTACGCATCCAAGTATGCATCATGCGTCTCGCCTATTTGAAAATAAAATGTTTATCTCGTCAGTACGCATCCAAATAGGTCTTAAGGTCGGAGGCTATCTGGAAAAAATGTTTTTCTCGTTGTCGCATCCAAGTATGATGCGCTTGCGCTATTTAAGTGTTTGGTTTGGTGGCTATCTGGAAAAAAGTGTTTTTCTCGTCTGTACGCATCCAAGTATGTCGCATGCGTCTTGCGCTATTTGAAAATAAAGTGTTTATCTCGTCAGTACGCATCCAAATAGGTCTTATGGTCGGACGCTATCTGGAAAAAAGTGTTTTTCTCGTCTGTACGCATCCAAGTATGTCGCATGCGAGTTGGGGTATTTGAAAATAAAGTGTTTATCTCGTCAGTGCGCATCCAAAAAGGCTTATGGTCGGACGCTATCTGGAAAAAAAGTTTTTTCTCATCTGTACGCATCCAAGTTTGTCGCATGCGACTTGCGCATCTGGAAAAAAAGTGTTTTTCTCGTCTGTACGCATCCAAGATGTCGTGACTTGCGCTTCTTTGAAAATAAAGTGTTTATCTCGTCAGTACGCATCCAAATAGGTCTTATGGTCGGACGCTATCTGGAAAAAAGTTTCTCGTCTGTACGCATCAAGTTTGTCGCATGGAGCTTATCTGGAAAAAAGTGTTTTTCTCGTCTGTACGCATCCAAGTATGTCGCATGCGTCTCGCTATTTGAAAATAAAATGTTTATCTCGTCAGTACGCATCCAAATAGGTCTTATGGTCGGACGCTATCTGGAAAAAATTTTTTTTCTCGTCTGTACGCATCCAAGTATGTCGCATGCGTCTTGCGCTATTTGAAAATAAAGTGTTTATCTCGTCAGTACGCACCCAAATAGGTCTTATGTTCGGACGCTATCTGGAAAAAAATTTTTTTCTCATCTGTACGCATCCTAAGTATGTCGCATGCGTCTTGCGCTATTTGAAAATAAAGTGTTTATCTCGTCAGTACGCATCCAAATAGGTCTTTATGGCCGGCGCTATCTGGAAAAAAAGGTGTTTTTCTCGTCTGTACGCATCTACATAGGTCTTATGATCGGACGCTATCTGGAAAAAAAATTTTTTTCTCATCTGTACGCATCCAAGTATGTCCAATGCGACTTGCGCTATCTGGAAAAAAAGTGTTTTTCTCGTCTGTACGCATCGAAGTATGCCTCATGCGTCTCGCGCTATTTGAAAATAAAATGTTTATCTCGTCAGTACGCATCCAAATAGGTCTTAAGGTCGGAGGCTATCTGGAAAAAAGATGTTTTTCTCGTCTGTACGCATCCAAGTATGTCGTATGCGTCTTGCGCTATTTGAAAATAAAGTGTTTGTCTTGTCTGTACGCATCCAAATAGGTCTTATGGTCGGACGCTATCTGGAAAAAAAGTGTTTTTCTCATCTGTACGCATCCAAGTATGTCGCATGCGTCTTGCGCTATTTGAAAATAAAGTGTTTATCTCGTCAGTACGCATCCAAATAGGTCTTATGGTCGGACGCTATCTGGAAAAAAGTGCTTTTCCCGTCTGTACGCATCTACATAGGTCTTATGATCGGACGCTATCTGGAAAAAATTGTTTTTCTCATCTGTACGCATCCAAGTATGTCAAATGCGACTTGCGCTATCTGGAAAAAAGTGTTTTTCTCGTCTGTACGCATCCAAGTATGCCTCATGCGTCTCGCGCTATTTGAAAATAAAATGTTTATCTCGTCAGTACGCATCCAAATAGGTCTTAAGGTCGGAGGCTATCTGGAAAAAAGATGTTTTTCTCGTCTGTACGCATCCAAGTATGTCGTATGCGTCTTGCGCTATTTGAAAATAAAGTGTTTGTCTTTTCAGTACGCATCCAAATAAGTCTTATGGTCGGACGCTATCTGGAAAAAAAGTGTTTTTCTCATCTGTACGCATCCAAGTATGTCGCATGCGTCTTGCGCTATTTGAAAATAAAGTGTTTATCTCGTCAGTACGCATCCAAATAGGTTTTATGGACGGACGCTATCTGGAAAAAAAGTGTTTTTCCCGTCTGTACGCATCCACATAGGTCTTATGGTCAGACGCTATCTGGAAAAAAAGTTTTTCTCATCTGTACGCATCCAAGTATGTCGCATGCGTCTTCCGCTATTTGAAAATAAAGTGTTTATCTCGTCAGTACGCATCCAAATAGGTCTTATGGTCGGACGCTATCTGGAAAAAAAGTTTTTTTCATCAGTACGCATCCAAGTATGTCGCATGCGTCTTGCGCTATTTGAAAATAAAGTGTTTATCTCGTCAGTACGCATCCAAATATGTCTTATGGTCGGACGCTATCTGGAAAAAGTGTTTATCTCGTCAGTACGCATCCAAATAGGTCTTATGGTCGGACGCTATCTGGATAAAAAGTGTTTTTCTCATCTGTACGCATCCTAGTATGTCGCATGCGTCTTGCGCTATTTGAAAATAAAGTGTTTATCTCGTCAGTACGCACCCAAATAGGTCTTATGTGGACGCTATCTGAAAAAAAGTGTTTTTCCTCGTCTGTGCGCATCCAAGTATGTCGCATGTGACTTGCGCTATTTGAAAATAAAGTGTTTATCTCGTCTGTACGCATCCACATAGGTCTTATGATCGGACGCTATCTGGAAAAATGTTCTCATCTGTACGCATCCAAGTTGTCAATGGACTTGCGCTATCTGGAAAAAAAGTGTTTTTCTCGTCTGTACGCATCCAAGTATGCCTCATGCGTCTCCGCTATTTGAAAATAAAATGTTTATCTCGTCAGTACGCATCCAAATAGGTCTTAAGGTCGGACGCTATCTGGAAAAAGATGTTTTTCTCGTCTGTACGCATCCAAGTATGTCGTATGCGTGCTTGCGCTATTTGAAAATAAAGTGTTTATTTTGTCAGTACGCATCCAAATAGGTCTTATGGTCGGACGCTATCTGGAAAAAAGTGTTTTTCTCATCTGTACGCATCCTAGTATGTCGCATGCGTCTTGCGCTATTTGAAAATAAAGTGTTTATCTCGTCAGTACGCATCCAAATAGGTTTTATGGACGGACGCTATCTGAAAAGAAGTGTTTTTCCGCGTACGCATCCATCTTATGGTGCGCTATTGGAAAAATGTTTTTCTCATCTGTACGCATCCAAGTATGTCGCATGCGTCTTGCGCTATTTGAAAATAAAGTGTTTATCTCGTCAGTACGCATCCAAATAGGTCTTATGGTCGGACGCTATCTGGAAGAAAGTGTTTTTCTCGTCTGTACGCATCCAAGTATGTCGCATGCGACTTGCGCTATTTGAAAATAAAGTGTTTATCTCGTCGTACGCATCAAGGTCTTTGTGACGCTATGAAAAAGTTTTTTCATCTGTACGCATCCAAGTATGTCGCATGCGTCTTGCGCTATTTGAAAATAAAGTGTTTATCTCGTCAGTACGCATCCAAATAGGTCTTATGGTCGGACGCTATCTGGAAAAAAGTGTTTTTCTCGTCTGTACGCATCCAAGTATGTCGCATGCGACTTGCGCTATTTGGAAAAAAAGTGTTTATCTCGTCAGTACGCATCCAAGTAGGTCTAATGGACTTGCGCTATCTGGAAGAAAAGTGTTTTTCTCGTCTGTACGCATCCAAGTATGTCGCATGCGTCTTGCGCTATTTGAAAATAAAGTGTTTATCTCGTCAGTACGCATCCAAATAGGTCTTATGGTCGGACGCTATCTGGAAAAAAAGTTTTTCTCATCTGTACGCATCCAAGTATGTCGCATGCGTCTTGCGCTATTTGAAAATAAAGTGTTTATCTTGTCAGTACGCATCCAAATAGGTCTTATGGTCGGACGCTATCTGGAAAAAAAATGTTTTTCTCGTCTGTACGCATCCAAGTATGTCGCATGCGACTTGCGCTATTTGAAAATAAAGTGTTTATCTCGTCAGTACGCATCTAAATAGGTCTTATGGTCGGACGCTATCTGGAAGAAAAGTGTTTTTCTCGTCTGTACGCATCCAAGTATGTCGCATGCGACTTGCGCTATTTGAAAATAAAGTGTTTATCTCGTCAGTACGCATCCAAAAGATGTCTATATGGTCGGACGCTCTGAAAAGTTTTTCTCTATCTGGAAAAAAGTTTTTTCTCTCTGTACGCATCCAAGTATGTCGCATGCGACTTGCGCTATTTGAAAATGAAGTGTTTATCTCGTCAGTACGCATCCAAATATGTCTTATGGTTGGACGCTATCTGGAAAAAAGTAATTTTCTCGTCTGTACGCATCCAAGTTTGTCGCATACGACTTGCATTATCTGGAAGAAAAGTGTTTTTCTCGTCTGTACGCATCCAAGTATGTGCATGCGCTGCGCTATTTGAAAATAAAATGTTTATCTCGTCAGTACGCATCCAAATAGGTCTTATGTCGGGCGCTATCTGGAAAAAGTTTTTCTCATCTGTACGCATCCAAGTATGTCGCATGCGTCTTTCGCTATTTGAAAATAAAGTGTTTATCTCGTCAGTACACATCTAAATAGGTCTTATGGTCGGACGCTATCTGGAAGAAAAGTGTTTTTCTCGTTTATACGCATCCAAGTATGTCGCATGCGACTTGCGCTATTTGAAAATAAAGTGTTTATCTCGTCAGTACGCATCCAAATAGGTCTTATGGTCGGACGCTATCTGGAAAAAAATGTTTTTCTCGTCTGTACGCATCCAAGTATGTCACATGCGACATGCGCTATTTGAAAATAAAGTGTTTATCTCGTCAGTACGCATCCAAATATGTCTATGATGAAATATGTATATGATAAAATTTGTTCCACAATCCGAGTAGATTATTTGAGCCAGTCCTCTTCGTGATGAAATTCGTCGATAAGTCGAGGAAGCTTTTAGTTGAGTAATCGCTGACCACCTCCAGATGGACAACAGAAGAGGTGAGGCATACGGAAACGCATATCCATCCCTTGTGAGTTTTAGCTCCTCTACCCTTCCAAGTTTTGAATATGATCGATCCTGCGTAATCCACCTCCGTATGAGAAAAAGGCCGTGAGGGTGTCACGCGCGCCAATAGTAGCTGATTCATGAGTTGCTGGGCTCGTGCGCTCCTTTGTCGAGCGCACACAACACATTTTAGGATGTACGATTTAATTGGAACTCTTCCGCTGATGATCCGGGTGATTTGGCGAACTCTTGAAAGTGTGAATTGAGTACCCCCATGGAGAGTTGCCCGACGAGCTTGATCAATGATCAAATTTGTTAATGGAGAGTTCCTGGACAGAATTGCAGGATACTTTTCTTCGTAATTGAGTTGCGCTTCGTTGAATCTCTCTTCAACTTTTACTACACCTCCTTTGTCGATAAATGCAGTGAGTCTTGAAAACGCATGAGAGTGTGGTAACAATGATCTCTTTGTGAGCAGCTTAATTTCATGATAGAAGTATACCGTTTGCGTTGCCTTAATCCAGAAGAGCTTGGCTTGTTGTAGATCCTTTGGTGAGATGAGAGATGGGGATGTGTTGAGGGAGTTCCTGAGCTTGCCGATGAATCTTGTACAAAAAGCAATAATTCCTAACTGTGTATTGAGCGATGAATATCGGTAGATCAAGTCCCAGTGATATGCTGGGCTTGAAGCACTGACAATTAGTGTGATTCCTACTCGAGCTTCTGAGTTGCCAAGTGATGATAACAACTCTTCTTGAGAGGGCCATTGTGGCCCGGTCCACCATGGATGATTCTTGAGCTGGTCGTGTTAAAGCCCGTGTCACACTACGTATTGCGGACGCGGATTGGATTAGCATTGCGGATCATCAAATTTGAATTCTTTGTTCACACTACGGATTGTGCTAAGGATTCAGTTTGTGGTTTTGTAACGACATACATACGCTACGTCACCCTCATCGTTAATTGCCTTTTTAGATTTCCTATTTCTTTCTTCTATCCTTTGTTCCTTCATGTCTTTTACCTAATTCATAATTTATTATTAACTCATGGGATTAACGTATATACAGGGCTTTCGAAAAGTAACGGACCCCCCCCCTATCTCAGAATCTATGTATCATAGGGCAAAATGACTCGAACAAAAGTTTTATGGTTCATAAAGTTCTGTTTTTTTGTGACCTCAAATTTGACCTTGATCTTGACCTTGAAGGTTTTTTGAAGGTTAATTTGCGTTTTTTAAATGGGAATTGCTATTTTTGACCCCGGATTTAGAAAGAGCGGGAAATTTTACGTTCAGATATGTAATCTTGTGATGGTAAAAATGACATCCAAATCCTACTTTTATCCTACTTTTAGCGCTATAGCGCTATCCAGGAACAACGACGTGGACGTAGTAGAATTCTGTTCCCTTTGGGGTTTGTTTATTACGTGAGTCCCCTCTCCCCTCACGTATGGAATAATGAGGATCTTCGATGAATGACTGTAAGACACTTAACATTTTTTTATCATTCGTTGCTGACTTAGATCTACCAGGTTTTTTACGATCTTTAACACTACCAGTTTCCTGTAAACGTTGAATTGTACGTACAACAGTACTTTTGGAGATAGGATTTTCCTCTACTCTGAAAGTTTCATTAAATTGTCGCAATACCTATCAAGGTCAAGCCTGTTGTCCTTTATGGCCTGTGTGCCATGTTTGAGTTAATTACCTACTCGTCTTTGACTCGTGCGTCCAACTTCCGAGATTTGGGCGATTTCTAATTCCTCCGCACTTGTATCGTAATGTACTAGGTATTTACCCATATCTTACATGATATCTCGAGGGTTTTTTAATGATTGATTGAATTGTCGCAATTATTTAGTTAACTATTGAAACTGAGCATAACTTCTCTGTTCACTTATACGTTCATTTTCTGAGTTCAAATAGGTAATTAACTCAAACAGGCACACCTCACTGAACGAGAACGAATATCTCTGTTAATGATGCGAGGGTGGGGTGATCTGCAAAGAGGGTATAAGCAGGTATTGCGACTATTTAATGAAACTTTCAGAGTAGAGGAAAATCCTATCTCCAAAAGTACTGTTGTACGTACAATTCAACGTTTTCAGGAAACTGGTAGTATTAAAGATCGTGCAAAACCTGGTAGATCTAAGTCAGCAACGAATGATGAAAAAATGTTAAGTGTCTTACAGTCATTCGTCGAAGATCCTCATTATTCCATACCTCGCGTTTCACAAGAGCATGAAATTGGGGTTGGATCTGTACATAAAATTCTAAGGCTCAACAAATGGCATCCATATAAAATCCGTTTGGTTCAGGAACTATCTGAAGATGACTTTGACAGACGAGTGGAGTTTTGTGAAATTATGATGCAGATGATTAACGATGATCCTTTACTCCTCAACAACATTATCTTCTCCGATGAGGCCACATTTCAGTTAAATGGACAAGTAAATAGACAAAATAGCAGATATTGGAGTGATGATAATCCTCATTGGATGAGAGAAGCTCACACCCAACATCCGCAAAAAGTTAATGTGTGGGCTGGTATTTTCAACGGTAGACCAGTTGAGCCATTTTTCATCGAGGGCAATTTAACAGCTCAGATGTATGAAAACATGCTTCGAGAACAAATTATACCAGCCATACGGAATTTAGCAGATGGTAATTTTGATGACATTTACTTTCAACAGGATGGGGCTCCTCCACATTATGGAGTTAACGTTCGTCGATATTTGAACGAAACATTTCCTGACAGATGGATCGGGCGTAGGGGTGCCATTGAATGGCCAGCTAGATCTCCAGACCTGAATCCTCTAGATTATTTCTTTTGGGGGTACTTAAAAGGGAAAGTCTACACTACGAAGCCTGAAGATTTAGATGATTTGCGCAATAGGATAACCCGTGAAATAGACGCCTTATCAGAGGAAACTTACAGGAATTCGGTTTCAGGGTTTTATCATAGATTAGCACATTGCCAAGCAGTTCAAGGGTAACAATTCGAACATTTGTTGTAAGATGTTTCAATCAATCTAAATAATGAGTCGCGAGAAGCACCCCAAATCGTGAGAGGCGAGGGGACTCACGTTAATCAAGCACCCCGATTCGTGAGAGGCGAGGGGACTCACGTTAATCAAGCACCCCGATTCGTGAGAGGCGAGGGGACTCACGTTAACCAAACACCCCAAAGGGAACAGAATTCTACTACGTCTACGTCGTTGTTCCTGGATAGCGCTAAAAGTAGGATAAAAGTAGGATTTGGATGTCATTTTTACCATCACAAGATTACATATCTGAACGTAAAATTTTCCGCTCTTTCCAAATTCGGGGTCAAAAATAGCAATTCCCATTTAAAAAACGCAATTAAAATTAACCTCAAAAAACCTTCAAGGTCAAGCTCAAGGTCAAATTTGAGGTCACAAAAAAACAGAACTTTATGAACTATAAAACTTTTGTTCGGGTCATTTTGCCCTATGATACATAGATTCTGAGATAGGGGGGGGGTCCGTTACTTTTCGAAAGCCCTGTATTTTATAACGTATTACGTATATTTACCCTTGCGCTAGGAATCCGAGATTTTCCAGTACGTGCCGTCGCACGGCCGAAGCACATTGTCTTCGACATGTGTCGTGCAGAATCCCGCGCAACAACCGAGCAAATCCACGTGAGATCTCGGACTTTCCTGTACAAATAAAATCTATCGCTACCATATGTAACCAACACTTAGATAAGATTCAAAGAGCGTAGTGAAGGCAGTCAGTTACTTCACGCGAGTCGGACAACCAGTGTGGCGATATGGGCCGGGTTTTTCGCGCATGCGCGGCCGAAACAACGGCGTATCGTGAGTTACCGAGTGGGCGCAAAAGTCTTGGTGGGCTTAATGACAGCGAGCAGTAAGGGTTAGGTAAGTCAGTTGATTATTAATAATATTTATTTTATATTTATTAATATAATAATATGAATAATATAGCAAAAGGAGCAATTAAGAAACAGAGAGTTAGAAAATTTCAAGTAGCATGGCTAGATGAAGATATTTTTAAAGGATGGTTGGCTCCTCATCCTGTAGAAAATAAAGCAATTTGTGTTATATGTGATAAGACCATCAGGCTGTAAAACGAATTTAATTAAACATTCCAAAACAATGAAACATTTGGAAAATTCCAAAAAAATTAATTCTGAGAAACATAACGCGACTGATAATACAAGCACATTAACGCATAAGGATAAAGCCAACGCGCAGAAATAAAATTAGCTTCTTTTTTTGCAGAGCATAACGTTGCTTTTCGTACAGTGAATCATTTAATTCCATTAATAAAAGATATTTATATAGATTCAGAAATTGCACAGGATATTTCACTTGCTCGACATAAGTGCGCAAATATTATCACAAAAATTATTGCGAAACGCGAAATTGACAATATTGTTCAAAACTTACAAAGTTAAATTTTCCATTTCAATTAATGAAAGCACAGATATTTCAGATAATAAAGTAATGTGTGTTCTTGTTCGATATGTGTCCCATTTAAATAAAAATGTTGTAACACAGATATTAGAATTATTATCTTTAGATGCGACAGATTGCAGTACGAAGAAAATTTTTTGAAAGTTTTAAAAAATCTTTTAGAAGAAAAAAAATTCCTATCAAAAATATTGTTGGAATAGCATGTGATAATGCATCAGTGATGACGGGATGCAATAATTCTTTTATATCTCGTTTAAAATTAGAAATACCAAAATTAATAACATTAAATTGCATTTGCTATTTTTTCGCGATTGTAGCCAGTAAAGCGTGTGAAAAATTGCCGTCATCTTGTGAAGATTTAATTAGAGGAGTTGCCACTTATATTTCGAGCAGTGCAAAAAAAAGTGCAATTTTAAAAGAATTTCAAGATTTTTTCAATGTAGAGGCAAATAAAATTTTAAAATCTAATACTAGATGGCTTGTATTACAAAATTGCGTTGTACGACTTCTCGACAACTGGGAAGTTCTAAAAAATTATTTTATTTTAGCGACAGTAGAAGATAAAACGAAATCTGCGGTAACCATTTTAGCATTATTAAATGATGATTCAATTAAAGCATATTTATTATTTTTAAAATATTCATTAAATTTTTTAAATACTTTTAATGCTTTATTTCAGTCGCGTAATGTTTTAATACATAAACTATATTCAACTAGCCAGAAATTAATTCCAGTTAGCTCAAAATTTCATGAATTTCAATGCTCTTAAAGATATTTCTACTTTAAATATAGACGATGAAAATAATATTAAATATATAGAAAATATATATCTTGGACCCGAATGTAATAAATTAGAAACGTTATCTTTGGAATGCGCGAAACAAATTAAATTAAAATGTTTTTGTATCACAGCAATTCGAGAAATGCGTTTACCATATAAAGATAAATTATTCGAACAATTAACTTTTCTAAAACCAAAGATTGCTCTTTATGAAGAAAATAGATTTAAAATTAAAGATTTAACCTACATTGCTATGCGATTAGGACATATTGATATTATAAAGTTAGCTTTTGAATGGAGAATTTTGCCATCATGTTTTGATGATGAGCAGAAAACAGAGTTAGCTTCTTTAAAAATAGATGTAATGTGGAAAAAAATAGTAAAATTTAAAGATATTTCTGGGGAAAAGATGTTTCCAAATTTAGAATTTTTAACCGAAATAGTTCTTTCTTTTCCCCATTCGAATGCCGAGGCCGAACGAATTTTTTCAAAGGTAACAGATATAAAAAAAATAAAAAAGAAATCGATTGTGTAATGATACTGTTTCCGCAATTTGTGTTATTCGGTCTCATTTTCAATCACAAAACATTAATTGTGTAAACTTTGAAGACGCCAGGCATTTAGAATTGCATAATGCGCAAAATTTATAGAACAATGTACATCTGATGGCTCTTAATCAATTCTTTTTCTTTTTTAATTTTTAAATATTATTATTTTATTTTGCTATTTTATTATTTCATTAGTTTTATTATTTAACTATTTTATTTTGTAAAGTCACACATATAGCCAATTCTCTTAATGCATGTTAATTATGTGTTTTTATAAATTTGTTTCTTTTCAGAGTTTAATTATTTTTCTTTTCAGAGTCATAATATATAAACTTGTGTACCTGTAAAAGCCAAAGTTTTGTGCCAAATTTTATTTTTATAATTTTGTTTCTAAATATATAATTATTATTTTATTTTTATTATTTATTTATTTCTATAATTATTATTTATTTTATTTAGATAATTATAATTTGTTATATAATTAAAATAGCATTAATTTGATTTTAGTTATATTTATATTTAAAATTTTATAAATAAATTATTTTAAAACGTTGTTTTATTTTTAGTTTACTATGAGATATAGTTTATTATAAAATATAGTTTATTAAGATTTATTATCCGATGTTCTAGTTTAGTATAGTAATACAATTTTTTGTTTACTGATAAAGTTGAATATTGGTAAAGTTTTTGGCAGTTTCCTTTACCTTTGCAACAAATGTTGATATTCTTTCATTTTTTTCTGCTAAATAAAACATTTTATTTTGAGTTACATTAAAATTGTTGTATTTTTAAAGTTATTTTAGCCCTTTTTCTCTTTTCAGCTTTTCTTTATTTTATTCTATAATAATAAGCTAATTATTATTAATTTTTATATATGCGTTTATGTGTGTATGTTAGACAAGTTTTTTTAATTTTTGAGAATCGATAAAAAGTGTTGCATATATATATATATATATATATATATATATATGAGTTAATATATATAAAATTTTATATATTGTACATATATATAACTTTTTACCGATTTTCAAAAATTAAAAAAAATTGCGCGGACGATTAAGGATATCCTTTTTTCTAGGATTAGATACTTTACTGATAGCGTACTGGCCGCGCATGCGCGAAAAACGGCCATATCGCCACACTGCATACAACGCTCGCGACTTGTAGTGTAATAATAAAGTATAAGAATCTGAACGAGCTGAGTCACAGTCAATCTAAAACCGCATCCACGGTTTTCCTCTCCCACAGTATTCTTATCATCTGTTGTGTATTCAGTATATAATGTTCAGCATACAAAATTATAATTTTAATCGATATATGAAAAAAAAAACTGTTATGTCTTTTATGTTTAATAATGGCTGAAACGCATGCGGGAACTTATAAGCGGAAAAGATGAGTTTCTAAATGGATACAAAAAAGAAAAGAAAAAAGTTTGCATCATAATCTTTTCTTAGAGCTTTTATTGGAAGACCTAATCGGTTTAGAAAGTTTGTCATATAAGTTAAAGAATATAACAAGAATATTACAATTTAAAAAAATAATTAACAATTTTTATTTCAAAGACATCTAAATAATAAATGTCTTTGAAATAAATGTCTTTGAAATAAATGTCTTTGAAATCTTTTTTTCTCTTGAAAAAAGTTAGTCTTCTGATTAAAAAACAGGATACTCATTTAAGGAAAAGCATTCCACCTAGCGAAAAGCTATCGGTTATTTTGCGACATTCAGCAACAGGTAAAAAATCAATTGATGATATATATATATTGTTGCGTCCCCGTGTTCCTTCCCTGCGGATTATTTGGTCATCCGAAATGTTTGGCAGAAGATCGCGTTGCCAAGAAGAATGTTGACGAGACGTTTGACAGTCGAGTCACTTTCCAGCTGTCAAGCTGAGAGGACGCGTATCGATCCGCAGCAAAACGTTATCTTTATTCTGTTCTCTTTGTTGTGTATTTCCTGTGTGTTATCGTGTTATTAAAGTTCCAGTGTTCTGTAAAAGTGTGTTCATCATTTTCGAGTGCGCGGGTGCCGTGTGGTTTGCGTGTGCAAATCGGTTGTGTCGCGCGCGCGTTAGATTAATAAAAAAATTAAATAATAAATGCTAAGTTTTTTTAATTAATTTTTTTTTGTAGAATATAATGTAAAAAATTACAACAACTATTTTGTATAATTTTTTTAATTAAAATAAGTTTTTAATTTAATAAGTTTTTATTTTTACTTAGCACAATTTTTTTAATATCATTAATTTTTGTAAGATATAAAATAACAACTTTAGAGATAGGTTTTTATATATAAAATAACATGACTTTGGAGATAGGCTTTTATAGTTAACGCACTTTGCAAATACATACAATTTTTTACGCGAGACTTAGCGCTTTTTTTTTACCTCTTTTTTTGAAAAGGTAATTTTTTTTAGAGATATCACTATTTTTTGTACTATATGTTATATAAACGAAAAATTTAAATTTTCTTTTAATAAATATGCTAAGAACTTGCCACCCTCATCATATTTCCTTACAATATTACGATCCTTTTTGGTTATGTAAATATTTAGATTTTTCAAACTTTGTTATATTTATTGTAAAAATAACAAAGGATAATCACAAATCAATCTACCATTAGAAATTTACATTTATTATTCATAATAAAATTCCAAATCTAAATTGATAAATAATTATTGTTTTGTTTATTTAATTCATCATTGAATATATAAGTAAAACAGAAAAAGAGTAAATTTCATAATTCTTATTTTTAATACTAAAAAAAATGGAGACAAATTATTGGTTACTTATCTAAATATTTTTTGACAGTTTTTAAATAATGCAAAATATAAAGCATTCTTAAAATTGCTAATACATTACAATATTTTTTTATATAAGACTGATCGAAATATTGTACTAAATGATAAATTATTAATCACAACTTAGATGTTACATAAATGTTTATGTTTAATAAAGATTTTTTTTTACTACTTTATTTTATAACATTTTTATGTATTATTTAGTCATTTTTTGTAATCGAAAGATATGTGTGATAATTAGTGCATCACACAATAAGTACATGTAATAGATACATACAGAATAAGTTTTAATGCTTGTGTCAATCTTTTTATCATGCGGAAGATTATCGACTGCATAATAAATTAATCGGTAAGTAAATGTCAATTATTTGAATCGACTGTATCGAAGGCCCGCATATAATATGTATAATAGTAATAATAATAATAATAAAGATGTAGCTTTAATAATAATAATAATAATAATAAATCCATACTACATAATTTCAGCTATTAATTTGCTTTAATTGGACACATCATATTCGGACCTTAGGCTCGTATTTATAGTCGTTTCTCGAATCTCGTCTTAAGAACGTATCAGATGAGATACTCAGATTGGAGTTTTGTGTCTTGAGATACGAACGGTTCAATAGTTACATTTTGATTAAAGATCACTTGAGACTGTATTTAATTGAAAAATGGAATAATTACATGAAATTCGTCTTGAGATTTAAAATATTGATGAAAGCAGCGATGCGCGCTTGTTTGAGTAACCTTTTTTTAAATAAGTGTCATAAGTGGATACAAAAGTGACAGAATGTCATCGATACAAAAAAAGAAAAATTTTACATCTTTTGAAAAAAAGTTTTTACTTGAATGCATGATCAAGTACAAACATGTTATTCAAAATAAAAAAACGGATGGCAGTTCCATTAAAGCAAAGCAAGAAGCATGGCTCAAGATTGCATCTGCTTTCAATGCTAGCACTCATATTAATGAAAAGGTAACTATTATATATAATAATTTATATAATTGTATATAATAATAATAATTTAATAATATAATAATATAATAATAATATAATTTATGTAATTATATATAATAATTATTATAAATACTTTATATTATTATATATAATTTATGTATTACATTATTATTTGAGTAATTAATTTTTTACATATAGGCTACAGACAAACAGTTGCAAAGATTATGAGCAAATTTAAAACAACGCCAACGAAGTGAATTAGCTAAGTAAAGGTAACATAGAATTGCCACGGGTGGAGAAGCTATTGGGGATGTAGAAATAGATCCCTTAATAGAAATTATAAACCCGCATTTAATTATGGAAATTCCATCAATTAATGATTCCGACAGTCTCCACCAAACTGATGAACGTAAGAGATTATTGTATATTATTATTATTTATCTTTATGATTATTATAATTATATATTATTATTATTATTATTATTATTATTATTATATATTATTATTATTATTCTTATTGTTATATTTATTATTTATTTATTATTATATTTATTATTATTTATTAATAATTTATTATGTTTATTAATAATTATTATATTACAGTTAATGAATCAATTACTTTATCCGATATAATAAACGATACTCTGCCAATTTTGATTGAAGAGTCTGAGTCTAAAAATAAAGATATTACAATTAAATTATTTAATATTAATAAATATTAGAGATTTTATATTAATAAATTTTAAATATTCTTAAAATAATGTATTATTGATTATATATATATATATAATATATATATATATATATAAAATGTACATAATATGTTATTATTACAATATATAAATTTTCTTTATTATTAATATCTATTTGTTTTTTTTAAATAATTGTTAGACATAGAACTAACAAAGAAAAATAAAATAGACGTAACACCAATAAAAGAAAATAAAATAGACATATCACCTGCAAAAACTGTTGCACGACGTTGTCCATTTTCAATACATGAATGTAAGATGCTGTACGAAGATAAGAAAAGTACAATTATAGAAAAAGTAGCAGAAGAGAGATTGAAATTAATAAAATTAGACAAGCAGTTACGAGAAGAACAAATTCGAACGGAAAGAGAAAAGCAGGGAGAAGCCAAAATACGAGCAGATATAGTGGAATTAGAATTAGAAGTTTTAAAAAAAAAGTTAAAAATCTTATCTTATGTTATTATATCAATTATATTATTATTATTATTATATTATTACAATGTTATAAATTATATTATTATATTATTACAATATTATAAATTATAATTAATATTGTTATATATTACATATAATAAACAGACAATTTTAATTTTATGAATTATATAAGCAATTATATTTTAAAAAATATTTTAAAAATATTACGTATTCATATTTAAAAGTTTTTTAAAAAGCGAGAATAGTATAAAATAAACATGTGGATTATATATATATATATATATATATATATATCAACATATATACAGGGTGATTCAAAATAAGTATAGTGTCCATGAAATGACACATTCTTGAGTCAATTCTAAGACGATTTTTCCTTTGGAAAATTTCGTCCGATGCTTAGTTTTCAAATTATTAAAAGAAGTAATTAACTTATAACGGGTCGGATACAAAAGGCAGGCAAGGGTGGCGCGAGTCACTGTCAGACGCGGGTGCTTACGCGGGGCGATCGCTGCGATCAGCTGGTCGCTACATACACACACATGCGAATACATAATTCTCATTCTCTCTCTCTCTCTCTCTCTCTCTCTCTCTCTCTCTCTCCCCCATTTGCTTATTATTACTCTTACTAAAATTATTATTTATTTTTTATTGTTACACATTTTCACTTAAATTATTTTCTTATTCTATTGTACCGGTTTTTTTTTTTTTTTACGAGAGAGGGGAAAAATGCATTTTATGCATACTCCCGGGCGATCCGGTGAGTTATGTGGGACTCGAGTATCAAGTCGAATTACCAACTCGGTACTCCCACTAAAAACCCCTCTCTTTCGCTAATTTTCTCTAACACTGTTTATTTGACATCCAAATTTGTTTTCACACAACACCAAAGAATAGTTATTATTACCTTGTTCGATGTATTGTTGTAATTTCTTGAGAAATAAATTTTTCAATAGGTCGTACTTTCACTCAAATTGAACGTAGATATCACGTTTTAAAGAACAGAGATCCACACTAAATAATTAATCGAAAATTCTTTTTTCTTTTATAAACTGTTTCTTTTATAAACTGTATTCTTGTATAAACTTCAAATCACATTCATTCACTCACTCGATAAGACGAGAAATTTATCAATGACTCTATCACTAATCACTATCAATCACTATCGAATAATCACTGTTGGCAATTAAAAATCACGATTAAAGAAAGACGTTATTACGACATGACGACGCGACAACGCGACGATATTTACCCGGCGACAGCAAACAGTTTTTGGTTAGGCTAGGTTGCGGTAGGTTAAGGTACTAACAGCGCTGTCGAACGTGAACATGTGCTTGATTGAAGACGCGACAATTTAGCGTATAATATTATTATAATATTATTATCATATGATATTTATACATCGTATGAGATTTGTTTTAAAATTAATTAGAATAAATAAATGTTTAATACATTCACTGTTAATATTAAATATTATTTATTATTAATATTAAATATTATTATTAAATATTCTTAAATATTATTATTAACATTAAATATTTATTTATTATTATTAAATAGTATTATTAATATTAAATATTTATTTATTATTATTAAATATTATTATTAATATTAAATTTATTTATTTATTATTATTAAATATTTATTAAACTGTTGAAAATCAATAATAATATGAAAATAATATAAAAAAATATCAAAAAAATATTAAATTCTGGCGTTTCGCTATCTCTTGGTTTTTTTCTTATGGTTTTCGTAAAACGTAAGAAAATGTTCCAAATGTTCAAAAATATTGGTCGCTCTGAAAAGAGCGGATTGTTTCTGATCGCTCTAAGAAGGGCGAATTAATTTAAAAATTATAATAATCCGCGAATCGGGACTCGCATGTCGCGGATTGGTCGCGGGAGGCGCGGAGGGGGCAAGGACCCCCCGCGACGATCGTATAAATAAGGCAAGGCGATCGATGCTGCAATCAATAACCCTTCGATCATTAGAAGCGTCGAGATAACAATATGGCGAGATACACAATTGAAGAATATTATGACATGCTAATGGCACTCGGTGAATGCCACGGAGAATATTACGTCGCTGCAAGACGATACGCCGAATTATATCCAAATCGGCCAAGACATCCAACGGCTGCTATCATACTTAGAGCAGCTCAAAGATTATATGAAACGGGCAACGTTCTCCCGAACAAACATGACGTTGGACGAAACCGTAACGCAAGAAATTTGCGGAATGCGGAAATCGTTATTCGGGCTCTCGAGCTGGAACCTGAAACAAGTATTCGGAGTATTGCTCGGGAGCATAACTTATCATATTCGACAATACAGAGGATATTGCGAGAAGAAAAATTGCACGCATTTCATTATACCCGCGTGCAACACTTACGTCCAGAAGATTATCCTCTGAGAAGAGTATTTTGTGAAAATTTTCTGAGGAGCGTGGATAGAGATCCCAGATTTCCTTCTCGTATAATATTTAGCGAATCGCTATTTACACGAGAAGGATTATTTAATTCGCATAACATGCATTTGTGGAGCGATGAAAATCCCAGAGCTACACGAGTCAGGAATTTCCAGACTCGTTGGAAGCTCAATATCTGGGCTGGAATCATGGGGGTTGAAATATTAGGCCCAGTTATTCTCCCGGATATTTTGACCAGTGCAACATACATCGATTTATTAAAAAATAATCTACCAGATTTCCTAGAAGAAATACCATTATTGGAAAGAAACAAAATTATATTTCAACAAGACGGTGCTGGACCTCACAATGCCAGAATTGTGACGAATTTTTTGAACAACGAGTTTCCTGGACGTTGGATGGGCCGATATGGTCCGATACGTTGGCCTGCAAGATCTCCGGATCTCAATCCGTTGGATTTTTTTCTTTGGGGATATTGCAAAGAAAAAATTTATAAAACGCTCCCTGAGGACATCGAAGATTTAGAAACAAGATTGCGATATGCCATATGGTCTATCGAAGAAGACGTAATGGAGAATGTCCAAGAAAATTTATTGAAACGCATGAGAGCTTGCGTTAGGATGGATGGGGGCCATTTCGAGCACCTATTATAATTTTTAAATTAATTCGCCCTTCTTAGATCAGAAACAATCCGCTCTTTTCAGAGCGACCAATATTTTTGAACATTTGGAACATTTTCTTACGTTTTACGAAAACCATAAGAAAAAAACCAAGAGATAGCGAAACGCCAGAATTTAATATTTTTTTGATATTTTTTTATATTATTTTCATATTATTATTGATTTTCAACAGTTTAATAAATATTTAATAATAATAAATAAATAAATTTAATATTAATAATAATATTTAATAATAATAAATAAATATTTAATATTAATAATAATAAATAAATATTTAATGTTAATAATAATATTTAAGAATATTTAATAATAATATTTAATATTAATAATAAATAATATTTAACATTAACAGTGAATGTATTAAACATTTATTTATTCTAATTAATTTTAAAACAAATCTCATACGATGTATAAATATCATATGATAATAATATGTATACGCTAAATTGTCGCGTCTTCAATCAAGCACATGTTCACGTTCGACAGCGCTGTTAGTACCTTAACCTACCGCAACCTAGCCTAACCAAAAACTGTTTGCTGTCGCCGGGTAAATATCGTCGCGTTGTCGCGTCGTCATGTCGTAATAAATTTGTGTCTTTCTTTAATCGAGTGATTTTTAATTGCCAACAGTGATTATTCGATAGTGATTGATAGTGATTAGTGATAGAGTCATTGATAAATTTCTCGTCTTATCGAGTGAGTGAATGAATGTGATTTGAAGTTTATACAAGAATACAGTTTATAAAAGAAACAGTTTATAAAAGAAAAAAGAATTTTCGATTAATTATTTAGTGTGGATCTCTGTTCTTTAAAACGTGATATCTACGTTCAATTTGAGTGAAAGTACGACCTATTGAAAAATTTATTTCTCAAGAAATTACACAATAACAATACATCGAACAAGGTAATAATAACTATTCTTTTGGTGTTGTGTGAAAACAAATTTGGATGTCAAATAAACAGTGTTAGAGAAAATTAGCGAAAGAGAGGGATTTTTAGTGGGGAGTATCGAGTTGGTAATTCGACTTGATACTCGAGTCCCACATAACTCACCGGATCGCCTCGATGAGTATGCATAAAATGCATTTTCCCCTCTCTCGTAAAAAAAAAAAAAAAAAACCGGTACAATAAAATAAGAAAATAATTTAAGTGAAAATGTGTAACAATAAAAATAAATAATAATTTTAGTAAGAGTAATAATAAGCAAATGAGAGAGAGAGAGAGAGAGAGAGAGAATGAGAATTATGTATTCGCATGTGTGTGTATGTAGCGACCAGCTGATCGCAGCGATCGCCCCGCGTAAGCACTCGCGTCTGACAGTGACTCGCGCCACCCTTGCCTGCCTTTTGTATCCGACCCGTTATAAGCTAATTACTTCTTTTAATAATTTGAAAACTAAGCGTCGGACGAAATTTTGCTAAAGGAAAAATCGTCTTAGAATTGACTCAAAAATGTGTGTCATTTCATGGACACTATACTTATTTTGAATCACCCTGTATATCCATATATATATATATATATATATATATATATATATTAAATTAAGTAAAATGTGTCTCAATTAATGCTTGACGGACAGCCATATCTTCTCCAGGACGTGATGGTATTGGATCTATTAGTATGGGCAATTCAAGAGGAATATTATTATTAATTATTAAAGCGTCTTTAATTATGAGAGCAATATTATGTAAAACCGCGCAAGCAACTATTATGTTGCATACTGTTTCCAATTTGTTTCCCATTCCTCGATTTAAACATGGAAATCTTCTTTTCCAAATTCCAAACATACGCTCTACAACATTGTGAGCTTTAACATGAGCACGATTATATCGTATTTCTGGAGCTGTCCGAGGATTCAATATGGGGGTATAAAGATATGGAAGACTGGGATATCTATTATCACCAAGTAGTGCACTTTCTAATTCTCTTTGCGTATATTTCATATTTACACGGGACATATTAAATATTCGGCTACCATGTGTACTGCCAGCCCATCGGGATACGATATCTAAAAATTCTCCTTGAGGTCTAGCTACTGCTTGTACATTTATCGAAAAAAACGATTTTCTATTTCGGAAAGCTTCATGAAATTGTTGGCCTGATGTATTAACAATTTTGATATGTGTACAATCAACGGATCCATCAATTCTTGGTATTCCATTCCAGCCTTCTTGTTTGCACAATTCTTGATACATTTGCCAATTTCTTTCAATTTCTTCACGTGTACTTGGAAAGAGCAACCCTAAAAATTGGCTAAAATTAGCCTGTTTTCTGGACCTCAAATTTGGGGTCAGAATGAATGGGAAATGAAAGTTTATGATAGATTACTCGTGGAAAATTTTTAGATGGAGCATCTCAATCTTGAGATATGGAGGATCAAAGGGGAGATATTACAATAATAAAATTAGATATTTATGATGTTGCACATATATTGAAACAAAATAAAATAAGATGGAATATTATGGCATTGATTTTAAAAAGACAAATTCTTTGGAATGTGTAATGATTGGAGTGAATGTGCAGTGAACACCCCATTGGGGAAGAGGGGGGGGCTAGGCGGAGTCGAAAACCTCACATAGTGCAGTAGGCCGAGTGGGGACTCGTATGAAAGGGCTTTTCAAGAGGAATGCAATGCAAGGTTGTAGAAATTACTACAGCTTATACATTGGTTGTGCGCACCAGTCATAGTAGCGCGATTACTGCGCCTTCAGCGCAAACGCGTCATTTACTCTTCCGATTTGTTCACTGCACACCCACTCCAATCATTACACATTCCAAAGAATTTGTCTTTTTAAAACCAATGTCATAGTATTCCATCTTATTTTATTTTGTTTCAATATATGTGCAAAATCATAAATACCTAATTTTATTATTGTAATATCTCCCCTTTGATCCCCCATATCTCAAGATTGAGATGCTCCATCTAAAAATTTTCCACGAGTAATCTATCATAAACTTTCATTTCCCATTCATTCTGACCCCAAATTTGAGGTCCAGAAAACAGGCTAATTTTAGGGTGGCTCTTTAATGAAAGTCCGATGCATGCCGGCAAGAAGATTTGATATTTTACGAACAATATTCGAAACGCTAGCTTGAGAAATTTCTTCTAAATCACCGCATACTATCTATAGAAATATAAATTCATATACTATATATGTAAGAATATATAAACAGCATTTAAATTTTTCAATACAGAAATATCTTTTTTTTTTCAAAAATCAGTTTAGCTAACTTGGAAAGATGCTGTAGCATAAAATCGAAGGCACAAAAGAAGCTGTTTAATCGGTGATATTGGAAGACCTCTTCTTGATGGCAAAGAGGTTCTTCAATTCGAGGGAGAATATAATACATTACAGATTCTTTTCGAAATCTGTATCTTTTAATAAATTCCTCTTCAGACCACCATTCGAAGGGATTTCGTGCATCTCTAATATAACGTTTTGGTAAACATTCGAGTAATTCCTCATGTATATCATATTGATCATAATTTTCATAAATATCATATTGTTCATAATTTTCAATCTAATTCATTTTAATTAACCTATACATTGCTAAAAATTTTGTAATAAAAATATTTTCACTATTAAGTGCTTCTTTACTATGAAGTAAAAATATTATTTATATTACTTATATTAATCATACATTAATTATTTATATTATATTATTTATTTTATTTATATATTTATTTATTTATTATATTACTTTTTTTTTTAGGTACACTTATTTATTATTAAACTGCAATATAAACGTACTTCTATGAATCAATTGATGATTAATCTGTGTAAATTATTTTATAAATTCTGTCAACTGTTCCTCAAGTCACTTTCGAACCACACTTGAGTGATACGCAATTTCTCACGACTCAAATCTTAGCTGATACGAAATCTCAAATCTATTAATATGTACACGTATGCTCTTTTCTCAAGTATCGATTATTAAAATGCAATGAACATAGCTCAAGCTGCATCTTAAGACAAACTTCCTCTGAGTATTTCTATTGAATCGAGATTATAAATGAATATCATATCGATTCTTAAGATTCATTTATTACCGTATCACATCTCAAGATTAGTTTTAGCTGAGTTTCTCAGCAGAATAACGACTATAAATACGGGCCTTAGATACGATTGATCCAAATTGACATTTATGTACCGATCAATTTATTATGCAGTCGGTAATCTCCCGCATGTTAAAAAGCTTGACGCAAGCATTAAAACTCACCCTGCATCATCTATTATTTCAAGCTCGATATCGATCGATAATTCATCATAGATCAATTAGTTACAAAGCGCCCTTAATATCACTAACCGCCGTTAGTATCATAGAGCGCTACTAACGCTGCGCCGTGAAATCACTGCTAGCGCATTCTTGTGACAGATGTTGGAAACGTATTTCTGTATATTTCTTTGTTACGTTACGAGGAGTTGACGATAACCATGACGACGTTTCTTAATCGAAATTTTCACAGTTCAAGCTTTGCATCATGATATCTCGGTTTACAAAGCACGTAGTGTAAAAATAAAAACACATAATTTTATTATATAATTTAAACCCAAGCTATCGATTAATTCTATTAAGAACTCGATCCGTTAAGCGGTTATATAAGAAATAAAAAATATCGAGAGTATCTCAATTCGACTCGCGTAATAAGACACGGAGCGCATCTTTGCTTACGCTGGGACTTAGCTAAGACACTACCGTGTCTCTTGATCTCGAAGTTGTCGCCGCGGACGCAACAATATATATATACATATACATATATGTATATATATATATATATATATATATATATATATATACAGGGTCTAAAAAGTTCCCATACAGCTAAATAATTCCCAAGATAAAATATTTTCCAAAAATGTTAAGGTCATTCTTGTAGTAATTTTCAACGAGGAATTCAATGGTGATCTTGGTTTTGACCTTGACGATGACTTTCAAGGTTATTTCAAGGTTATTTCAACTTTATTTTTTTAAATGGAACCCCCTATTTTTCATTGCATATTCTTGAGGCTTACCCTGAGAACTTTCCAAAACACTATAAATTATTTTTCCTTCAAATACTTTTTGAGTTATAAGGCTTGAAATCATTTTTTAATTTTACATAAACCGTAAAATATCTTGTAAAATATTTATTTTTCAATTATTTTATCTTAATACTTTTATGTACAAAATAATGAGAAGAATCAATTGGTGTAAAGAAAACACTTACTTTAAGTAGTTACTTTTAAGAAAAAATATTTAATTGTTAATTGCAAATTACATATTTTTTCTTCGAAATAACTATGTATTTTCTTTACACTAATTGATTCCTCTCATTATTTTATACATAAAAGTATTAAGGTAAGATAATCGAAAAATGAATATTTTACAAGTTTTTTTACGGTTTATGTAAAATTAAGAAATGACTTCAAGCCTTATAACTTAAAAAATGCTCGAGGGAAAAATATTTTATTATAGTGTTTCGAAAGCCATCGAGATAAGCTGCAAGAATATGCAATGAAAATAGGAGGTTACATTTAAAAAAATTAAGTTGTAACGGAGCACCTTTCCCGACGCCGCGGATCGGCTCGCCGGAGTCAGGGGTTCGGGAGAAGGGGAGGCTCAGGCTCGCGAAACCACACTGTTCGGGTTCAAATAGATTCTTTATTTAATAGACAGATTACATAAAGCCGCGGACGCATAAATAGTGGTGAAATACACGGTTATACACAGGGTAGTCGTGAACTAATTCGCTATATACAGGGAGATCGCACGGATCTATGGTCGCGCCTTAGCCTAAGGGTTATATACAGTATCTATTTACACGATGTAGTAGTCGTCGCCCGACGCGCAAACTCTTGTACGGACGCGGAAACCCAACGGGTGGTCGCGTGAAATAAGGCACGGACTCGGACCTAGCAGGGTTTGCCGACCAGGTCGGCCGAGGACGGGAACTCCCGTCCTCAAGTGGTGCACACGAGAACGCCCGTAGTGCACCTGGATACTGGACGTCGGTTACGACCGACCGGGCCCGGTAACAACCGGGCTCTAGACCAGGGAGTTAAGTCAGGACCCCAAAGACTAATCGCGTAACCGGTGCGTGAGCGTATAGATCGGGAGGCGCAAAGGTGTACTTTATTTCGCTCGAGGCCGTGAAAACGGCTGGTGTTGTAGGGCCAGTGACAAGGCCTCAGGGGTCGCACGAGTGGTCGCTGTCCGGTGGCTGCGGCGGTCGTCCAGGAGCCGTGGATACGGCTGTCGTCCAGGAGCCGTGAGAACGGCTATCGGTCAGGAGCCGTGGATACGGCTGTCGTCCAGGAGCCGTGAAAACGGCTATCGGTCAGGAGCCGTGGATACGGCTATCGGTCAGGAGCCGTGGGTACGGCTGTCGTCCAGGAGCCGTGAAAAACGGCTATCGTCCAGGAGCCGTGGATACGGCTATCGGTCAGGAGCCGTGGATACGGCTGTCGTCCAGGAGCCGTGAGAACGGCTATCGGTCAGGAGCCGTGGATACGGCTGTCGTCCAGGAGCCGTGAGAACGGCTATCGGTCAGGAGCCGTGAAAACGGCTAAGTTCCAAGAGCCGTGAAAACGGCTGTTTGGTTGAGGGCCGCAAAGCGGCAGGTCGGGGAAAGGAAGCGGACCCTCCGGGCGCCGGTTACGACCGGCCGAGTACGAGAACGCCCGTACCCTGGACCGAGTTGTCCGTGGTTTCTACGGGATTCCCCTGGGCGTCGGTTACGACCGACCGAGTACGAGAACGCCCGTACCCTAGACCAGGTAGAGGATTAGGAGCTCGGTAAGCTTTGAATGCCCAGAGAACGCCCTGTGGCTTAGCGTCCCGAGAGTCGGGACAGGAATAGGTGCCGGACTGCCCGAGCGGCCGCCTTATATACCCGGCGGGACCTTCCCCACGCGGCATCTCCCCATACGGTCATGCGCGTTGAGTGGGGCGGACCGTGATTCTCGGTCTGCGGCTCCCGAGCCGCGGGTCGGTCGAGGTGCTCAATCGACGGCGCTTGACGCCAAATTGGCGCTCAGAAAAAAAAATCCGTCATTAGTGACGGCTGGGTCGTCACACCACCCCCTCTTTTTATGGGGGAGGGGTATCCTGTACCCTCTTGCAGGAACGCTGGCGGCCCTGGGTGGTGGTGGCGGCGGTGAAGCCAGAAAAATGGCCGCTTTCCGGGCCTGATCTCGGTCCGACCTCTGGATAGAGGTTCCCGGACCTGGAGGTCGCCGTTCCCCGGCCCTCCACTCGCGTCTCGCTCCCTTGCTCTCTTCCTCCCTCTCTGACTCCGAGGAGTCGCTCCCGAAGAGTTGCCTCGATAATGCTCGCCGGTCCATTGCGAACTGTTGACCGGCGCTGCGGTGGCTCGCCTTATATATCCTCCGCGGTGGGGTGGTCGAGTGGTGGGGAGAATTCGGCGCTCGGCGGTGTGTCTTTAAGTCGCGGACGTGTACTCGGCGGTGCCATTTCCCTAGATCGTCGCGCAAATCTACGATGACCGGGGAAACAATTCTCCGGACGGTCATTGGGCCCTGAAAACGCGGCGCTAGTTTGGCATTGAAGCCTTCCGTCTTATCGGACAATGGACGGTCGCGTTTCCATACGCGTTCTCCGATTCGCGGTCGCCAGTCGCGTCTGCGCAGGTCGTAGTTTCGCTGCTGCCGTTGGAAGGAACGGGCCAGGTTGATGCGGACGACTTCGAACGCTTCGTCGAGACTCTTACGAAGGTCTCCGGCTGTGGCGGTCAGGGGTCGTCGCCGATCGTCTGGATGGGAAGCGCAAGCTCCCGGCCGTGACTAAAAAGGCCGGAGGTACCCGGTGGTTTCTTGTTTGGCCGTATTGAACGCGAATTGCAATTGGGGTATATTTTCGTCCCAATGCCGGTGTCGCTTCCCCACGTACTGTGCGATCATCGTTTTTATGGTCCGGTTGGCCCTCTCGACTGGGTTACACTGGGGGGTATAAGCCGGCGCGGTACGGTGTGCAATACCGAGGGTTCGGAGTAATCCCTTGAATTGGTGGGATTTAAACTGGGAGCCATTGTCAGATACCAGGACGTCTGGACACCCGTGCCGGTATATTATTCGGTTCGCGAATTCCTTCGTGACGTTATCGGCGGTAGCTTGGCGCAGTGGGGCCAACTCGAGCCACTTGGTGAAACGGTCTTGTGCCGTAAGTAGCCATGTGTGTCCTCGTGTGGAACGTGGTAAGGGGCCTACTAGGTCCACCGAGACCTGTTGCCAGGAGTGGTTACGTTGGTGGCGTGTAGGCGGCCTGCTGGTAATTGTTGTGACGCCTTGTATTTTGCGCATTCTGGGCACTCTCGTACGTAACGGGCTATATCTCGGTACACCCGGGCCAATAGTATAGCCGGGCTATTCGCGCGATCGTCTTTGTAATTCCGAAGTGGCCGGCGACCGGATCGTCGTGAAAACGGCGTAAAATTTCGGGTCGACTAGGCGTGGCTACGCAGCGTTTCCACTGTTCGTGTGCGGGGGTTTCTTGGAACGCCAAGCTGTGTAAGACGTGTCGGTAGAGTTTGCCCTCCTGTAGCCTAAAGTCCGGATATCCTACCGGGTTTTTCCTCACCCCTTCGGAAATACTTCGGTACCAGGGACACTTTTCGGTTCTCTGGACGGCACTGCTTTCCGGCTGACGGGATAGGGCGTCGGCTACCCTATTTAAAGCCCCTTTTCTATATCGGATATCAAAGTCGAACTGTTGTAGCTCAAAAAATCCATCTCCCCAGGCGGCCGGTAGGGGCTTCAAGTCGTTGGAGCCACTTGAGTGACTGGTGGTCGGTAATCACCGTAAATTTATAACCCTCGAGATAGTCCCGCATACGACGGATCGCCCAGACTACGGCGAGGCACTCCAGCTCGGTGGCGCTGTAGTTTTTCTCAGCTGGGTTTAAAGTTCGGCTGGCATAGGCGATTACCCGCTCCCCGAGTTCTAGACTTTGGGTGAGGACGGCACCGAGTCCATGCGCGCTAGCATCGGTTTGCAACGTAAACGGCCGGTTAAAATCGGGGCAGGCCAGGACTGGGGCCGTGGTGAGCGTTTTCTTTTAGTTGCTCGAAGGCCTTTTCCCTTTCTTCGGTCCAGACGAACCGGGCGTTTTTCCGGGTAAGCCGCGTTAAGGGGGCCGCGATTGTGGAGAAGTTTGGTACAAATCGGCGGTACCAGGAGGCCATTCCCAAGAACTGCCTAATTTGGCGGACGGTGGTTGGTGCAGGCCAACTACTTATAGCGCTTACTTTGTCAGGGTCCGTGCGGATTCCCCCTTGGTCCACAATGTGACCCAAATACTTCAGGCGATCTCTGCAAAAATGGCACTTGCTGACATTCAATTGCAGGTGGGCTTGTCGTAGGCGACGGAAAACTTCTTTTGGTGGGATAAATGCTCCTCAAAGGTACGGCTGACGATGATAATATCGTCTAAGTACACCAGAACATGAGGATCTAATTCGGGGCCTACAACGTTATCGAGGAGCCGCTGGAAGGTAGCCGGTGCGGAGTGAAGGCCGAACGGCATCACTCGAAATTGTAGAAGACCTCGGCCTGGTATGGTGAAAGCGGTAGCAGGCCGGCTAGCTGGCTCGAGGGGTACTTGCCAGTAGCCGTTTTTTAGATCGAGTGTGGAAAGGTACTTCGCCCCCCTTAGTTTGTCTAGCGTCGCTGTGACGTGCGGAAGGGGATAAGCGTCCTTCTCCGAGGCTTGATTCAGTTTACGGAAGTCAATGCAGAAGCGGTAAGCTCCGTCCTTTTTCTTCACGAGGACTACTGGCGAGCTCCACGCGCTATTTGACGGCTCTATGATCTTGTCTTTCAACATCTGGTCGACTTCAGCGTTTATTACGGCCTGCATTGCCGGATTTCTCGGTCGGTACCTCTGTTTAATCGGGGCCCCGGGTTTTAAGCGGATTTCGTGCGCGATACGATCGGTGGGGCCACGAACGGTCTCGAACTTTCGCAATTCTTCCTCGAGGAATTGTCGGAGGCGTAAGTCTTCAGCCGGGGATCGAGGGGTAATTCCTGCGGATATTCCTTCGGAGATGGTGGCTACCTGGGGCGCAAAGATATCTTGCCCCCGGGGGGGGGCTGGCACAGTGATCCCCAACTTAGCCCATAGGTCGGTGCCAATGAGCATGGTACTCCTCGATGTGGGCATGACCCCAAACCGATGTTCAACCCTAATTCCTCCGACTTTAATCGTGAGATCGGTGACGGTCTTCACTGTGGTTTCAGTGCCGTCGGCCAGGGTTATTGGTTCCTCCGCACTTCGCGACGGTTGTCCTATCTCCTCCATCCTTTCGGCGGTTTCGGCATTTATGAACGAAACTTCGGATCCAGAGTCGATAAGTGCCCATATAAAGATGCCATGGGCATTGATCTGGATATGCGGCCGAGGCGTGTATCTTATTCGGAAGCGGGTCGGGGCTCGGCCGTCTTGTCGCCGACCCGTGGGTCGTTTCCCCGACGGGGGATGGCAATCCCGAGTAAGGACACCGTCTTTACCGCACTGTGAACAGAACTTACGCGGCGGTCGTTTACAATCTAGACGGGTGTGTCCTCTCTGTTTGCAACGCCAACAACACGTACTCCGGTCGTACCGAACGGCGACCACGTTGGCCTCGGGGGTTTTCTTTAGTTTCCTTCGAAAGGCTGATCCTACGTTGGACAATGGTCTCGAATTCGGCGGCTCGACGGAACAACTCGGGTAGGGTAGTTATCTCGCTTACCCTGGCATAGAGCTGAAACTCCGGATCGGAATTCTCGTATATCTGGTCAATCTGCTCTTGGGGAGTAACCACCTGTTCTGCGCATCATCGTCAGAACGGTCGTCGCGTATTTCTTAAAAGGCTCGTTCGGTTGTTGTTTTTGGCGTTGAATCTCCGCCGTAGCTGGCGTTGGTAACCGCAAGGCAGATATTGTTCTTTCAGGTCTTCGCAAAATTGTTCCCACGTCTGCCAGGAGTCTCGGCAATCCGAAACCAGAGTAGGGCATCGCCTTTTAATAGTTCGGGCAGACCTGTCAATAATCGAGAACCGTCGTAGCCGTACGCGGTGCTGAGTTCCTCTACTCGTTCGAGGAATGAAAGGGGATCCTTTCCGTCGAAGTGTAAACCCCACTTCCGGATCTGGTTCAGGATCGTGGCCGGGCTTTCTGTCTGGGGCTCTGGGGTACCGGGTACGCTCAGGTATCTTTCACTTCCGGACTTAGCCATCTCGGCGTTTTCTTCGAGTACGTGATTTCGTAGCCGTTGCCGCACGGTTTCAAAGTTTCCCGTGGTTTCTAACCCGGCCGCGGATAATCTTGCGACGATCTCGGTCTTGTCTAGTCGGTAGACTTCCGAAAGCATGGGCGGGTCGGATAGTCTTGCGAGTCGGAGCCTCTAACGGTCAGGTCCCTGTTCGGGCGCCATGTAACGGAGCACCTTTCCCGACGCCGCGGATCGGCTCGCCGGAGTCAGGGTTCGGGAGAAGGGGAGGCTCAGGCTCGCGAAACCACACTGTTCGGGTTCAAATAGATTCTTTATTTAATAGACAGATTACATAAAAGCCGCGGACGCATAAATAGTGGTGAAATACACGGTTATACACAGGGTAGTCGTGAACTAATTCGCAATATACAGGGAGATCGCACGGATCTATGGTCGCGCCTTAGCCTAAGGGTTATATACAGTATCTATTTACACGATGTAGTAGTCGTCGCCCGACGCGCAAACTCTTGTACGGACGCGGAAACCCAACGGGTGGTCGCGTGTAATAAGGCACGGACTCGGGCCTAGCAGGGTTTGCCGACCGAGGTCGGCCGAGGACGGGACCCCCGTCCTCAAGTGGTGCACACGAGAACGCCCGTAGTGCACCTGGATACTGGACGTCGGTTACGACCGACCGGGCCCGGTAACAACCGGGCTCTAGACCAGGGGAGTTAAGTCAGGACCCCAAAGACTAATCGCGTAACCGGTGCGTGAGCGTATAGATCGGGAGGCGCAAAGGTGTACTTTATTTCGCTCGAGGCCGTGAAAACGGCTGGTGTTGTAAGGGGCCAGTGACAAGGCCTCAGGGGTCGCACGAGTGGTCGCTGTCCGGTGGCTGCGGCGGTCGTCCAGGAGCCGTGGATACGGCTGTCGTCCAGGAGCCGTGAGAACGGCTATCGGTCAGGAGCCGTGGATACGGCTGTCGTCCAGGAGCCGTGAGAACGGCTATCGGTCAGGAGCCGTGGATACGGCTATCGGTCAGGAGCCGTGGGTACGGCTGTCGTCCAGGAGCCGTGAAAACGGCTATCGTCCAGGAGCCGTGGATACGGCTATCGGTCAGGAGCCGTGGATACGGCTGTCGTCCAGGAGCCGTGAGAACGGCTATCGGTCAGGAGCCGTGGATACGGCTGTCGTCCAGGAGCCGTGAGAACGGCTATCGGTCAGGAGCCGTGAAAACGGCTAAGTTCCAAGAGCCGTAAAACGGCTGTTTGGTTGAGGGGCCCAAAGCGGCAGGTCGGGGAAAGGAAGCGGACCCTCCGGGCGCCGGTTACGACCGGCCGAGTACGAGAACGCCCGTACCCTGGACCGGGTTGTCCGTGGTTTCTACGGGATTCCCCTGGGCGTCGGTTACGACCGACCGAGTACGAGAACGCCCGTAACCTAGACCAGGTAGAGGATTAGGAGCTCGGTAAGCTTTGAATGCCCAGAGAACGCCCTGGCTAGCGTCCCGAGAGTCGGGACAGGAATAGGTCCGGACTGCCCGAGCGGCCGCCTTATATACCCGGCGGGACCTTCCCCCGCGGCATCTCCCCATACGGTCATGCGCGTTGAGTGGGGCGGACCGTGATTTCGGTCTGCGGCTCCCGAGCCGCGGGTCGGTCGAGGTGCTCAATCGACGGCGCTTGGCGCCAAATTGGCGCTCAGAAAAATCCGTCATTAGTGACGGCTGGGTCGTCACAAGTTGACTTTGAAATAACCTTGAAGGTCATCGTCAAGGTCAAAACCAAGGTCACCATTGAATTCCTCGTTGAAAGTTACTACAAGAATGACCTTAACATTTTAAGGAAAATACTTTATCTTGGAAGTTATTCAGTTGGATCGGACCTTTTAGACACCCTGTATATATATATATATATATATATATATACAGGGTATACCACACACACACACACACACACACACACACACACACACACACACACACACACACACACACACACACACTAGCTTTTCGGCCCGCGCGAAGCGCGGGCCTCAAAGCCTTTTTCCATTAATAATATATATTTTTTTCTTTTTTTTTTCTTTCTTTTTCTTTTAAATATTTTTTTAAACTTTTTTTTTCTTTTTTCAGTCTGTCTGTCTTTGCCTGCACTCTACTGAAATCAACTCCTTTCTTTTTTTTATTGTTCACCTCATTCCTGCTCTCTCTCCTTTCATACTTCGCTTTTACAAAAACCCCCCCTGTATATTACTTTTTTTGGAAAATTTTTTGTTATTTGTTATATATGTATTATATTTTTTTTTATTTTTTTGTCTACAAATGTAATTTATTATACTTGATTATAAAATCAAAAATTAGCTAATTTGATAATCATATATTTTTCCTTTTTTTTAAGTACATTTCTCTCAAAATTAATTTAATTAATAACTTATTTCTTTTCCTTATGACATAATTTATCTTTTCTTTTTCTTCTTTTTTCATCTATGTTAATTCCTCTTCCTTATTTTTCTTTCTCATTTTTTCATTTCTTTACCATTATCCTCCTTACGCACACATTCTCTTGCCGTTGTTTCTCCTCTCTCGTCTTTTCATTCTACTCATCTTCTTTCCTCTCTTCTTTTTTCTGCTTTCTCTCCAATTCTTCCACTGTCTCTTTCTTCATTTCATCCCTCCCATCATCCAATTCTGAAATTTAACAAATTTTTTTTTTGTGTTTGTTCCTTAGAATCCTTTTTTCCTATCCTTTCCTTTTAAAAAAAAACAAATTATATCAACTATTTCTCCTTTATACTTTATTTCATTTTAATCAAATATATTTCATATATATTCTACTTTCTAATGCAATACATTTTAATTTAATCAAACATATATCATGTTAATCACTATCAATATTTTCTATTTTTTTTTTTAAATATATTTTATTTTATTATTTTTGTTTTTTATATTTTATTTTTCTTTGTATTATATTGTCAACAAATGTAATTTAAATTAATTTCTATTTTAATTTTTTTCTTTTCTATATTACATAATTTATATATATATATATATATTGTATATATATATATATATATATATTCTTTTTCCTTTCTTATGTATCTATTCTTTTTTTTTTTTTTCGATAATGTTATTTCTTCTTCCTTATTAGTTTTACTCGTTTTTTTTTTTCTTTACTACTTTTCTTCTTCCGCACTCATTCTCTTGCCGCTGTTTCTCCTCTCTCGTCTTTTCATCCTCCTCATCTTCTTTCCTCTCTTCCTTTTTCCGCATTCTCTCCTCCAATTCCTCTACTGCTTCTATCAACAATTCATCCATCCCGTCATCCATTTCTGAAATTTTAATATTTTTTTTTTTTTCTATCCTTTTCATTTTATTAATCCTTTTTTTGTTAAAATTCTGCCTATCTTTATCCTCTTTCGTTCCTCCATTCTACCATCTATCTTTTTTCCTAACTTTCGTCTCGCTAACCCTTATCTTTGAAAAATGTATATGTCAATATTTTCCTTTCTGTAAATCATCAATCCCTCTTATCATCATTTCTTCCTCTTTCCTTCCTCCTCATACATTTTTTTCCTCTTTTCGCGTCCTTTCCATTTTATTCCTCTTATCCTCGCCAATATCTTTTCCATTCTGTCGATTTCCCTTTTCTCCCTTTTTTTTTTTTTTTTGTTTATTCTTCTTTCGTTTGTTAATCATCCATGTCCGTTAATTCCAATCATTTCTCGCTTTTCCCCTTTCAATTTTCATTTTTATTCTAAATTTTCTTAATTTTGTTTGTTCTTCCGAATTTACATTAAAAATCGTTCCTTCTCCCTTCCCCTAATTCCCCGTTTTGAGGGAATCTTATTCTACGTATTCCGCTCATCATCGCGCACCTTCTCTAATATATGCTTGGGTGGGTCATGTCCGCTTTTTCTTTATCTTCGTTTTAACTCCTCTGCATTTCTGCTTTTTTTCCTTACTTTTTTTAGTCTATTCTTCTTTATGTTTATTTGTATCTTTCCTAATTAAATTTCTGCTATTCTTTTCGCGTTTTCGCTCTTCCCTCGTTAAATTTCTTCTATTCTTATTTCGTTTTCGCTCTTTTATCCTTTCCTTTTCACGACATTCCCAATTATGCTCCCTCACTGCGCGGTGGTTAATACGTGGGTCTTTTGCGTGGGCATTGATTCTCTATTACACGCACATGCCCTTGCATATTATTACGCATAGAGTATAGCTCGTTCATCCATGTCCCGCGACCTTCATCTGTTTTTTCTTTTGGTGTCCCAGTGGATTCCTTCCCCACGCTAACTTATTACAAATAGACTATAGCTCGACGTTCCTCGTCCCCCCTCGATCTTCAACTGTTCTTCTCGTGTTCCGCGACCTTCATCTGTTTTTTCTTTTGATGTCCCAGTGGATTCCCTCCCCACGCTAACTTATTACAAATAGACTGTAGCTCGACGTTCCTCCTCCTCCCTCGATCTTCAACTGTTCCTCTCACAGCTATACTCTATGCATAATAAGTTGCTGTTCCCCGCTAATCAATTCTGGCTTCTTTATGCGTGGGTGGTCCAAACCTTTTAAAAAAACCTAGCAGCCTCCCCAAAAAATTGGTACATTTTGGTACCTCTTTTACGAAAATCGGTCCACGAATGTGGGAGTAGTTCGCGGTCAGACAGACAGACGGACGGTATTTATATATATATGATATATGTGTGTGTGTGTGTGTGTGTGTGTGTGTGTGTGTGTGTGTGTGTGTGTGTGTGTGTGTGTGTGTTAATAGTTGTATATTTTGAACTAAATTTTCCCTTTTGTATCATTCCAAAGGAGAAACTCAAGAATCAGTATCTCTCACATTCAGACTTGGTAGAAGTATCATTTCAAACATTATAAAAGAAGTAACAATAGCAATAATCATTGCTTTAAAAGAAATATTCTTCGCTTTCCCCATACTGAGGATGAATGGCGTGTAATTAGCAATAATTTTGGAGAGCAATGGAATTTTCATCATGTAATCGGAGCAATGGATAGAAAACATTGCATTATTGATCCTCCATTACAGTCTGGATCTATGTTTTATAATTATAAAGGAGATTATAGTGTAGCGTTATTACCTTTGGTAGATGCTCAATTACGTTTTATTTATGTTAATGTGAGGACTAATGGCAGAGTTAGTGAGTCTGGCGTTTGGAATAAGTACTACCTCAAAAATCATTTAGATAACAATACTCTGCACATTCCTCCTGCATTGCTAGGTACACAAGATAATTTCCCCTTTATAATTATTGGGGATGAAAGTTTCCCATTATCAGAAAAACTTTTAATTCCTTCCAGGACCTCAGTGTAATGGAATGAAAAACAGAAGAATATTTAATTATAAGTATGTAATAAAAAAAATTGTGTCTTATGAGATTATTTAGCTTAAGTACTTTGTCTGTGCCAGTCAGTGCATCGTGCTCCCTTTCTGCGCTGTCGCAGCAACCTGCAGTCACTCCGCGAACACTAACAGCAATATATAATATAGAAAATAATATATTTTCCGCTTCTTCTGTATGAACTAATATTAATTGACTGATACTTGCTAAATAAAATCTTCTTACGCATAAACGGATAATTTTTAAAAAATTTGCATATTTTAAAAAAATAAGCAACATCTATACGTATATAACAAAAAGGTAATTCTTTATTTTCCCATATATTATCAGCATAATCGTTAATGTTATTATAATTGCTAAATGCTTGAATTTGTTGTGTTGTTGAACAACAGCATGAAGCAAGGCTGTTGATGCATCACAAGTTATTTCTCGCGGAAAAGGAGCACCGCTTTGAATCCATTATAATAGCCACATCCAAATCGCTATTGTGGTATGTGATTCACTTATCATTTACGTAACCGGATATTTTATTTTATGTGAATTAATCACGCAAGTGTATAGAAATATATGTTTAGATTGTGATTTATCATGATAAGTTATTTTTTTTACAATGCTGCTAGTAGCATCAATAGCTATAGAGGCGAGTTCCGTAAATGTGTATTGTTTATAACTACCAAGTTGATATTTTAAAAAATAAATTCTTATAAAAGGATCCATTTCCCATTTCTATATTATGAATGATATTGGTAATATAGTTCGTTTTAATATAAACAATGATATAATTGGATTTTTGTCAAAGATTTTTGACATTAAATATTCCGATTTTGCATCGCGAAGAGCTTTCTGTTTGTATAAGTGAGGAGGCTCAGCATCGCAAGGTGACATAATTTTTGAAGCTTTTTTTGTTCTGTAAATTATAGCGGATTCATTTCCTTTACATAATTGTTCGCCTATTTCAAAATGTATGGGGTTTCTTAAATATCTTTTGCTGCAAGTTCCTGATCCTTTTGTTATTTTACATTTAATTATAACAGTTTGATTATTATCTGTAATATTTTCCGCAACTCCATTAATAATGCTACCGCAATTACATTTTCCGTATATTATTAAAGAATTATTAAAAATTTTATTCCGTTTAAATTGATCTCTAAAAAATACCTTTTAAAAAAAGGTAAAGAAAAAGCGTCAAATTCATCTCAAAACCGTCTCACAAAAAATAGCTATCACGAAAAGTACCTTTATGTAAAAAATTAACTCTGAAATATTTTCACAAAAAATAGTTATCTAAAAATTGTTTCACAAAAAATAGCTATCACAAAAAATTTACAAAAAGTACTAGTATTAATTATAAAAAAATTGCGTCAAGTTGAGGTGCAATTTCACTTTAACTTTGTTAGTATTATAAAATTATTGTACATATGTGCTTTTATATAATATAATCCGCTGCTGACAAATAGGTAGAAGTTCTGTTTAAAATTTATTACATTTTTGTCATGAAGAAGAACATTTTTTGTTAGAGTTGAATCAATTTTTTAAAATAATAAAAGATTACGTCAAATGATTTTTAAATTTTCTAGAAAATTAAAATAAGATTAATAAAACTTATTTGTTAAAATGAGGGCGCCTAACCATCGGAATTCGGCTGTGATTCCTCTTAAGAAATCTTTTTTCTCCCGTACTACTTTTTACTACTCTGTTTACCATTACTTCTGCCCATACATTTATTGACCAACGATTTGAAAAGCACACTGTCGAATGGCATAGGGATTCTCATTTTGTCAGAGCACAAAATTTCGAGAATTAAATATGCCATTCGGTGAATGTAGCCTCATCCGTCCACAAAATATCGATCGGGAAGTGAAATATTTTGCCAATACTGAGCGAAAAACCCTACGTGCATTTTATGATGATTATTGTACGAAAGCTGATATTCGAAGAAAAACTAAAATAATGAAAATACCTTTATAGAAATAAATACGCTGTTCATCTCGCGCAAGAAGTTGCTGCACGCGTTGATATGTGAAATGGATGTAATCCATTTTCTTTTAAAATCCGATGCACTGTGGATCGTGGTACGCCAAGTGTATTAGCTATAATACATTGGCTATTAGCTATAATACATGGCGTATACTATTTCCCGGATTTTCTTTAAACGCATGTAGAACTTCTTCGTCGACGTTAACATGACGACGTGCGTTAACACGGTGTTGCGGAAGAAGGTATCCTCTTTCTCTTCTTCGTTACATACACCTTAGTATGGTGAACCTTGACGGATACCGCCGATTGGGAAATCATTTCGCATATAAACGCGTCGCACTGTAAGCATTTTCCCCGGCTATCCTGTAACAAACACTTATATCCATATACTCTTCAGCCGTATAATTCATTTTGCACCTTACTAATACGTAAAGAAAACATACAAGACAATAAGTGCAAAAACCGAGAAAACAATTGAAAATCGGAAATTCTGCCCGTGATGTCCTCATAATAAAGTATCTCAATCATCGCTCGATCCCGGTCGATAAATGTATAAGGGGCAGCAGTAATGACAAACAGAGTAGTAAATAATCTTGTATATTAAGAAATCTTTTTTCTCCCGCACTATTCTTATAATATTTATTGCCGATTTTTAGATCGGCTCATATTTTTTTCCGCCACGTTTCAATGGACAAATGTACGTGGAATTTATTAAAAAAAATTGCCAAATCTATTAGAAGACGTTCCACTCCGCAATCAAGAAACAATGATGTTTCAGCATGGAGCTCCTGCACATTATCGCCGACAAATACGGGAAATTTTAAATGCGCGCTTTTCGGATAAATGGATGAGTCGAGGTGGCCCAATCATTTGGCTGACATGATCTCCAGATTTAAATGTGCTAAATTATTTTGTTTGGGGCTACATAACAGCATGACTAGAGCACCCACGTGATAGAAATGAAAATAAGGCACGCGAAGCGATTATAGCGGCCTTTAATAATATTACGCTAGATATGGCACAACGAGCAACAAATAGTTCGAAGAGCTGAATTCTGCTTACAAATACGAGGGAGGCACTTTGAGCATTTGTTGATTAAATGGTGAGAGTGGATTAGGCCTATTGAAGAAAGCACTAAAAAAAACGCGTTATTTACCTCAAAATGGTGTAGTAACAATGTTTTCTTACTACGAAATAATTTTATTTGAAAAATGATATGAATGAAGCATGATTCTCTTTTCACATGAATGCAAATTATATTTGTTATGTCATATATCGAAAAGTATATTATGAAAAATGCTTCTTGTATCATTTTTATATTAATGGATGGTTTATTTTGATATGATATGATGTTCGAATATTTTTATACGAATATATGTTGTAGCCTTGACAAAAGAAACAAAAAAAATCGATAGAAAAAGCTGTTATCTATTAATTGTAAATAATACATTAATTAGAAACTTATCATAAATTCACGATAGATTCCTTACATTTCTTTCTTTTTCGTATTTTATTTAAAGCATCTATATCGAATTCAGCTTCGTTTTTTTATTGTGTTATATATATCTCTTATCATACATAAATTAATTATAGCAAACAATGTCAGAAATGAGACGCGAGAGGCGAGCCTTGACGCGATGCAGTGAAAAACGTGAGAATAGTGATAACGGTAACGATGAGTAGCACCGCGCTGTCCCTCCTCTCATTACGCGCCGGCAGGCAATGTCTGATACTGTGGGCCGTGCTATAGCTAGTGTTGCCAGAAAATCATATTATATAATTGTATTAAAAATATGCCAGATTGGTGCATTTTGTACTAATCAAGAATAACCTTACCCGACTATTAAAAACTCTAAGCAGCGAAAGCAGCCCTATAAATCGGCCGCTGTAAGTAGATACCCAGGTAGCAAGCACACGTCATTTTGACGTTTCAAATTGATCATTTTTGGTCATTTGTCGTCAAAATGACTAATTTGTTACATGATTATATTAACGTCTTGATATGACATTATTTTAACATCATTTTTCAGTCATGAAGTGACGATTATTTTATTATTAATATCAGTTAGTACATCGTCATGAAGTGACGATTATTTTATTATTAATATCAGTTAGTACATCGTAGTAATATTAGTTAGTACATCGATTCCATAATAAAATCTTTTAAAATTTTTTATATAACATGACTTTCGCGATCAGACTTTAACAATTGTTAAAGTAAAATTCACTGTAAAATCAATAAATTTCATTATAAAATCAATAATCGCTAGTTCGTTCGTTTACCGCTATAAGCGCTATCTCTCTCGTATTTAATTTTAGTTATGAGCATTATATAGTTATGAGCATTATAATATAAAGTTTACAAAGAATGATAGATAAAATTAGAAATATTACTTCGATTTAATTTCTTATACAATCTCAATAGAGAGGCTTCAGATATTAAATCGATTTTATAAGTCGGACAAATAAATATCTGGCTACTTAATGAAAATTATTCATTCATTATTTATTTAAAATAACAAGTTCAATATACATGTAATATAAATAAAGTAAAATTTTTAATATAATAAATATTTAGTAAATAAAATTTTTAATTTTATATATATTTATTTATATTGATATATATTTATTTATTTTTATATTTATTATATTTATATTTATGAAATAGATAGAGATGAGAATTGTAGTTTAACATTACTGGCAATAACGAAAGAAATATTACTGAGATATTACTGATTGAAATAGTCAAAATTATTAACTGATTCTTTTAATATCACTGATATAGAATGCTGTACTTATAACTGCTGTAATCAGTGAATAATCATTTACTGTTTTTTTAGTGATAATGCTGATTCACTTTTAGACAATGCTTTATTCGATACTATTAAATATATTATTATGCTAAGAAAAAGACGTCAAAATATGGTACATTTTATGACGTCAAAATGCGGTACATGTCATGACGTCAAGAATCTGTGACATTAGACCGTCACTTTTACGTCATAAAAATTTCAATTCGTCATGTCAAGAATAGTCAGTGAATGACCAATTTGAAGTGTCAAAATGAGATGTACTTGGGTATACGTGGTAACATAGTATGAATTCAACATAAAATAATTTTAAATATGATTATATATTCTATTCAATATATTTTAATAATAAAAATATATGAAAAATCGTAGAAATATGAAAATATTGTCTTATTTTATGAAACATTATTTATTAAGAAAGATTATATATATAATACGCATAAATATCCAAAATATAACTCATATATCACAAAATAAAAATACATTGCAAATTTTATAACTACATCTAGAAAACTAAAGAATATCACATATATTTCAAATATCGAATCATCTAATAACTTATATTATTACATTATTCATATCAATCTAATACGTTATATTTCTTGTTAATATACTTTCATATAAAATATTTTGATTTAAAATTATAACATTTAGAGCTTTCTTGATTTATATAATACGTAGTATGAAGTAAATTTTCACATGTAGATATCAATAATATATTCCGCACTCTTGTTTCTGACAAAGAGAGTTGAGAGAAAATTCTCTCGGCTGAAGCTGAAGAATGTGGCAATGCAAAAATATATTTAATAATTTCTTTTAAATTCGAGTAAAGTATTTCTTGTTTTAAAGAACACTTTTTGTTTATTATAGAAAATCAAAACTCTATATCTCTCTACCATATCTTCAATATTTTCCAAATCTTTTACATCTGAAATGCTTCTCCATTCAAGATTTAAATGTTCTACATTAATAACATCTTTCAATTTTGGAAAATTATTCAAAACCTTAACTAATGTTGATATGTTTTATGATTTACTTACATTAGAATTAAACATATGTAGAACTTCTAAAGTTGCGTAATTATTAAAAGTTAATTATTAAAAGGAATACGTTCCTTTATTAACGTAATAATTTTTAATAATTAACGTTATTTTAAGGAACACGTATTCCTGATGTAATTCTAAGAAAAAGTACTAAAAAAAAAAAAAGAGTTTTTCTCGTCTATACGCATCCAAGTAGGACGCATCGTCTTGCGCTATCTAGAAAAAAAATGTTTTTCTCGTCTATACGCATCCAAGTACGTCGTATGGTCGGGCGCTATATGGAAAAAAAGTGTTTTTCTCGTCTGTACGCATCCAAGTAGGTCGCATCGTCGTGCGCTATCTGGAAAAAAGTGCTTTTCTCGTCAGTACGCATCCAAGTACGTCAGATCGTCGTGCGCTATCTGGAAACAAAGTGTTTTTCTCGTCTGTACGCATCCAAAGTAGGTCGCAACGTCGTGCGCTATCTGGAAAAAAAGTGTTTTTCTCGTCTGTGCGCATCCAAGTAGGTCGCATCGTCTTGCGTTATCTGGAAAAAAGTGTTTTTCTCGTCAGTACGCATCCAAGTAGGTCGCATGCGTCTTGCGGTATATGGAAAAAAAGTATTTATCTCGTCAGTACGCATCCAAGTAGGCCATATGATCGGGCGCTATCTGGAAAAAAAGTGTTTTTCTCGTCTGTACGCATCCAAGTATGTCGCATCGTCTTGCGCTATCTGGAAATAAAGTGTTTTTCTCGTCTGTACGCATCCAAGTATGTCGCATCGTCTTGCGCTATCTGGAAATAAAGTGTTTTTCTCGTCTGTACGCATCCAAGTAGGTCGCATCGTCTTGCGCTATCTGGAAAAAAAGGGTTTTTCTCATCTGTACGCATCCAAGTATGTCGCATTGTCTTGCGCTATCTGGAAAAAAATTGTTTTTCTAAAATTTACTTTTATTAGAAAAGCTGGATGCTCGTGTAATAGACGGTTCGATGAGCTTCTCCTCCGCGCTCGCGCCATTTATCGCTTCTTGGAGCGTAGTATATCGTTGTGATTGCACGAGAATTTTTAATTCATCGCGTAATCCGATTTGAAAGTTTATTAGAGCTTGTTTTTTAATTGTTTCTTGTATCGCTTGTTTGAATGAAGGAGGTTCCTCTCCTTCCACCATAAACTCATATAACTTCATAGCTAGTATATCGATTCGTTGTCCGAATGTATGTGCGGTTTCACTTTGTTTTGATTTTTGTTTTAACGAGTTGAACTCTATTTGCAAGTGAACACACACACACACACACACACACACACACACACACACACACACACACACACATTACACGTGTATGTACGCACATATACATATAATCTTATTTCTTATGGCGCATTTGCACCCTCGACGAATAATCATATATGTGCGTTGCAAGTGCGCCTTGACAAACTTGCTTTGCGTGGGTGCGTGCGATCTTATGTACGTAAGTCTGAACCTGGAAATGATGAATTTGAAAATGGAAAAAGATAAAATGTCACATTCTGATATATGGTCATTAATTTCTCGGGATTGATTGCACCAATCTTATTCAAACTGGTCGCAATCGAATGTTTATATTCAGATTATATCATAAAGGAAGGATCCCAGTTGCGCACAAAATGAAACGGACACAACCAATCATATCGACCGATGCCTAGAGGCCTAACACGGTTGATCAATAGAAAGTCCGAGAGAGTTCTGTGTCCGATTTATTCTGTGCGCAACTGGGCCTCACTCAAATTTCGGATAAGGTACTTGGCATCGCGTCGAGAACAATGATTTTCAATTCTCGGATCCAATCTTTTATTAAGAACAATGACTCTCAATGCTCGGATCTATTTTTTATGTACTTGGCGTCCCGACACTATCACGTCAAACGTCGTCTACAATGAGATTTTAAGGAGATTTAGAGGTATAAGACTTAAGAAATTGACTAATCACAATCTCTTAATACTTGACTGTGATTGGTCAATTTCTTAAGTCTTATGCCTTAAGTCTCCTTAAAATTTCATTGTAGACGACGCATTAATAAACTTCTCTCCTATTTAACAAAAAAATCATATGATATGTTAATGTTTAATTTATTGAACTTTTGCAAATTGAGCATAAAAAAAATTAAGATATGTAATATCCATTTTTTTTCTCTTTTATAATCTTTATTCATATATATATATATATATATATATATATATATATACAAAAATAAAATGTATAATTAAATAAATTTTCTATTTTTTTAATTAAATAATTATTTAAAAAATTATTCTTTTAAGATAAAATTGCATATTTAATTAAAATTTATGTTATCAATTTCCTATTTTATATTTAAGGTCATCTTAAGTATGCTTTCAATTTTATATTTAAAATCATCTTAAGTGTGTTCCATATTCTAATAAACATATAGTGCAATGATTAATTTAGTACATCTTAAGATCATATTTAGGCTGCGTTCTTCTTGATGTTAAAAGTGCTAAAAGTATTTGATTAATTAATCATAGCAATTTCTTAGTTCCGATTAGTCAATCAAACGTTTTGAACGTCGTTTTTCAGCTTTTAACGTCAAGATGAACACAGCTTTAAGATGATCTTGAAAATAAGAACAAATTTGAATATCATATTCATCATTCAAATCATATTAAGTCTGTACTAAATTATAGATTGAAGCTTAAAATTTGAAATTTGACTAATCAAAACAAAAATCTATTTCTTTGTCTTGATTAGTCAAACAATTTTCAATTTTCAATTTTAATCTTTAACGCATAATCTGATACAGGTTTTAGGCTAGTGACACATACAAAAATGTAAGCAGTAAGACGTAAACAGTAAGCAAATCGATAATTTTTATACTTATAAAGCTTCGTCTACAAGAGATTTTAAGGAGACTTAAGACGTAAGACTTAAGAAATTGACCAATCACAGTCAAGTATTAAGAGAATATTCAATTGTGATTGGTCAATTTCTTAAATCTTACGCCTAAGTCTCCTTAAAATCTCATTGTAGACGCTGCTTAAGCCGAATCTGAACAATCCACAATAAGTGTAGTAAGCTTTAAGCTGTAAGAAATTTATCAATCACAATTAAATGTGAGAGAAATAATCGAGTATGATTGGTTAATTTCTTACGGCTTACTACATTTATTGTAGATCCGGCTTTATTGCTGCATTACTGCTTTATTACTTGATATGATCGTTGCTCTTAATATATTTACTAAACGCTCAATGTTTAATTGTATTGAAATTTAATATCTATTGTCATTCGCAATGATTTTAATATAGAGATTAATAATATATCGATATTAAAAATTATCAATTTGTTTGATATTTTGTGTTGTTTGACAGATTATGTGGAATATTTAATAATACTAAAGAAGAGCTCCTTCCTCTCCGATTTTATTGAAACTTCATAATATTGTGTATTTTTGTGCGTAAAACACGAATCTATTAAGTTAAAATCGTCGCTCTCAAGTAAAAAAAAATTACGAATTGTTAAAAAGTGACTGTTGTGGGGTAAGAAAATCTATCATATCGTCTGGGATGGAAAGTTGCAAATCCATGTGGAATTTTGCAAATATACACCCTGTTTCGCATTAAAACTGGGTGATGGGGGACCTCGTTTTGCGAGAAAAGTTGCAAATTCATGTAGAATTCTACAAATAAAGATTTAACTCCACAACACTTCTTAACAACTTGTAATTTGTTTCTACTTGGAAGCGACTTTAGCATACAGATTCGTATTCTACGCAATATAGAAAAATATACAATATTGTGAAGTTTCACCAAAATCAGAGAGGAAGGAACTCTCTTTCAGTATTATCGAATATTTTATCAAGACACTTATAGTATGTTTTTGGTCAAATATGTGGTAACGTTTGATGTGCACAGTGCATTAAATTATAAATTTATTGGATAAAAATATTTCTTAGGAAAAATGCAAAAACCACATTACTTATTAATAAAGAGAAATCAAAATTATCGTGTGTGCACAAGGAAAGAAAAAAAGGGAACAGATCACATATTAGCTAAACATGGTATTTTAACTTAAATACAATTATTTTTACATGATTTTTATAATCTTTTTATATGTCAAAATATATAACATTAATATTATAAATATTATTAATATTTCTATTTTTTTTAGAGAATCAAGTTGTACTTGAAAATATTGCAAATAATTTAAATATGAAAATACTTTACATTAATGTAAGGAAACTTAATAAAAAAATGGATAAGAAAATAAAATATATTTAAAGTATATAAAAAATATGATAATTATGTTTTTTTAAAATAAACATAGTTTGAATGGCGTTCGCTTTAATTTTAATATTGACTTTGACTTCCAAGACGATCAATAACTAAAATTGTAGATTATGATATTAATGTGAAGATCAAAGCAAAAATAATTTAAACTTTATTGAAAAAAATAATTCAAAAATATTTTTAGTTTTTAATTTTTGAAATTTATGACAGTTATTTAATATGTATAACGTTATTATATAATTCTAATATATTTTTTTATAAATTAGGTGAAACGTACTTAAAAAGCGGAAGCTTCCAATTATAACTGAAGAAAAAATATTAAATAAATTTGAAATAAAAGGTATTTCTTTGATTTTTTATTATAAAAATCTATATTTTTATTTTATATATTGATTACTAAATGCTTGTAGAGAATTTGAAATCTAATTATTACATCATTATATTAATATATATTTTAAAATATTTTTACTTTATTTCCATTAAAATCCTTTGATTATTAATTATCATGTCAAAATTATTATTATTAAAATTATTAATAATACACTATAATATTTCAAAATTGTTAATCGTAGTTATAAATAATAAGTTAGAAGCAAATTGTAAAAAGAAAGAAAGAGATCAAATTGACATATTTAACTATTGTGAAACTAACAAAAGTGAAATAAATGTGGAAATAGAAAAGATAAAAGAAAATAAAATAAATTCAGACATTTATTTGCATAATAATGACATTGAAAGAACGAATGATTACATAATGAAAGAAAACAAAAATATTAAATTATATGATGTTCTGCAAGGTAAATCACACACATGTAAGTTGCATTATTATATTTAAAATTTTTTTTAAAACTTTTAATGTGTGATTGTATGTATGTAACATTATTATTACTTATGCAGCTAATAAAACATATATATTGCAAAACAATTGTGAAGATAGAAATAAGAACAATAGAAATGAAACAACTGTAGACAAAAAGATGAAGGATAAAAGTAATATGTGCTATGATATCGTTTTACAAAAAGAAAGTAAGAATAATAATAATGAAATTCAAAAAAGGAATGAATTAACATCATATAATAATGAACAGAAAGAATTAGGAAATACAGGTATATATAATTTTTGTGTCATGAACAAATGTCTTTTAAGAAATAAATATAATATTTGCAGACTATTGCATATTATTTATTAATACATAAACAAATGGAATTGAAGATAAGTAAAATAAACGCTGTAAATTATAATAATGTTTATGTCAAAATAATTATTAGAAAAAAATTAACAATTATTTAATAATATACAAAACAATTCAAACTTACAATTATAGTAATTACAAATAAACGTCTGATAAATGAATTTTAATATTTCCATTTAAAATATTTTACAATATTCGTTTACTTATCAAGTTTACTTAGTATATGTCATTTAAATTTGTTATTTTGAAATAATAAAAATTTTATTTCAACACCTGAATATTTCTTATAGATAATCCATTTCTACTTGCTGCATTTAATCGCGCATTTTATAAAAACTTAATAAATGATGACAACTCTAATAAAGATATAATTTGTAATAAGGAAAATGAACCTAAAATAATTGCAATAGAACCAGAAGTGTGCAGGTAAATATCTATACTTTTATATGTAAACTCTCTTAATGTTGCATAACATTAATGTTATAAATCAAACTTCAAACAATTTAATAGTTATTGCAAATATGTGTAGTAAACTATAATTTCCTCTGTTAGGAGTTATAAAATTATGTAAAGATTTGTCATAATTTATGACAACAAGACACTATTTTGTAAGCACATATGAAGTACACTATTTTATGTACTTCATATATATAGCATAATATCAGTACTTGTAAATATTGTCAATGCATGATAAAATTAAAACAATATACATATACAAGCTATATATACATGTGTACAGGATGTCCGGATAGAGCGGATTAAATCGAGTAAAAAAGTTCTCTAACGTTTTGCAATTTTCGCGCAATAATTAATGCTAAATTAATTTATTAATTTATTAACTAAATTTTGGTGGAGGTGAAAGAAATTTTTATGCAAAGTATATTTTCTATTTGTTGAATAATTACAAATAATTTGAAATGTTTTAATACTAATGTTTCCACTTTTTTGTGAGTTGCATCAAAATTTATTATCAATTACAGCAAATTATATGCATTTCTATATAATATGCAAACGTTATGTCAAATATAATATATGTGTTTATTATATTTGATTATATAGGTATCAATCCGGAAGCAACCTGTTAAATTTATCTGTACTTGATGAAGAATCAATTTTAGAACAGATCAAAAATAATTATAATAATGAAGAAGAAGAAAATTCGTTAAACTATACTGATATTAATAATATGTCTTTTATAGATGAATCGATACTTTTAAATAATACATATATAATAGAAAATTTTCCCAAAATAGGAGATACTATCGAAAGTAAGTTAATAAAAATTTAGATTTTATTAATAATGTTTTGCCTAAATGGTGTATCTATGTTTTATTAAAACGTTGTTAATGTAATTAATTCACATTATACAATGGCTAATATCTTATGTATAATGTATATATACAAGGTATCACATTTTAAAAAATATGCTTAAATATATAATATAATAAAAGATCGCATTTTAGAAAACAAGATTTCGAACAAAAGTTGATTTTGAAAGTTTGGCTTTAGAAAGAAAAGAAATTGATCTTGAATTTTAAACTAAGATCATTTTAAAGATCATTTGAAGATGTGCTCAATTTTTTTAAATTTATAACTATCTTAATTTTTTTATAAATCGATTCCTCGCAATATTTAATATAAAAAGTTATAAAGGTACAATGGTCAAAAAATGAACATAGTTTACAATATATTTTATACTTTAATAATATTTTTTACTTTAATTTGACAATAATTTGACAATAATTTTATAAACTATGAAATATCTTGTAAAATTCAGTTTTTGATTACTTCTATACTTTTATGGACAAAATAATCAGAAGAATCAATTGGTTTAAAAAAACACGTAGTTATGTTTAAGAAAAAATATGTAGCTACTAGCTGTAAATTATATATTTTCATCAAAAAATAAATATTTTACGAGATATTTCGTAGTTTATGTAAAATGTATGTATATACATGAAATGAGCGAACATACTTAATTGAACATACAGTAAAATTTTAATGTTTAATAGAATTAGAAAGTACAAGACAAGCAGAAGATGATCTAGAGGAAGAACAAGATATCGAAAGTATCAATGATGTTAGAGATTATGAATCATCAGAAGATTCAACAAGTGATACTGATTATGAAAGCAACGATGACGAACTAAATAATGAACTTATAAACAACAATGAAACAAATACTTTTAATAACTTAAGTAGATCGAATTTAAATCTATCGTCAACGGCAAATGCACCAGGCACGTCGGGATGCGATGACGCACAGCTTACGATTGATAATTCTTGTAGTGGTAACAAGAAATACTATTGTCTTTATTGTAAGTTACCAAAATCAAAAATTGCAAGACACTTGGAAAATGTACATCATAATGAAGAAGATGTTAAAAAATTCGCACAATTACCAAAAGGATGTCTTGAACGTAAAAGAATAATTGAAACAATACGTCGGGAAGGAGAATTTCAATTAAACACAAACAAAATGTTAAATGATGGCAAATTACATGTTGTTAGACGACCGAACATTAAGTTTAATAAGAAAGCTAGTGAATATGGAGTGTGTATCAAATGCCATGGATTTTTTTCCAAAAACACTTTACGAAATCATACTCGAAAATGTATAAATTTAAAAATCGAACAATTACAGTTCTCGGACGGACAATTCTTGGAAAGATTAACGAAATAGCTTCTCAAACTCTAAAAAAAGTGATTTTTCCAGTATTACGAGAAGATTCTATTACACGTCTCATAAGATATGATGAGTTAATTATTCGATATGGTAATAAACTTTGTATGAAATATAAGTCTCAGCATCAACACGACATGATGCGAAATCGATTACGAACACTCGGACGGTTTCTAAAGGCATTAAAAAATATAAATAATGAAATTACGGATTTTGCCTCATTATATCAGCCAAAATATTACGATGACTGCATTAAAGCGGTATATGAAATAGCTCGATATAATCCAGACACTCAGAAGTTTGGTGCCGCTTCTACAGCATTTCAATTAGGTACATTTATTAAAAGAAGTCGGCGAATTATGGCGATCATAATGTATTAAAAGTCATGATTCTATTAAAAAGATTCTAGTTGAAGATTTTTTTTCACTTTGTAAAGAAGATTTTGGCCATTCAGTTAATAAAACAGTAATGGAAACAAGAGCACATATTACACGACGAAAAGTGAAAATAGCTCCAAGCATAAACAATATAAGAAAGCTTTATGATTATGTACTACTAAGAGACGTGAAGCATATAACCTTTTAAAAGAAAAATTTTCTTATAATATATGGCAAGCTCTGGGTGAATCTACATTAATTTCTGTACAAATATATAACAGAAAACGTGCAGGTGAAATACAAAGAATATTATTGGAAAATTTTTATACTTATGAAGGTTTAAATGAACAAAGCGATCCGGATCTTTTTAAATCCCTTTCAGACTCAGCCAAAGAAATTGCACATAAATATGTGCGATTTCAAATTAGAGTAAAGTTAGGTCGTCCTGTTCCCGTTTTATTACAATCTGATATTTTAGATTGTATAAAATTATTTATACAATGTCGAAATCAAGCTAATGTACATCCAAAAAATCCATATGTTTTCGGTATAGCAGGTTTCAATAAGCAAAGATTTAAAGTTTTAAGAGCGTATGATCAAATGCGGAAATTTGCATATGAATGTGGAGCTGATCATCCTGAAAGACTGCGAGGTACTCTTCTAAGAAAACATATCGCAACTAATTGTCACAAATTAAAATTAACAGAACATGAAGTATCTGAATTGGCGAATTTTATGGGACACAAAGAAAATATACATAAAGAATATTATAGATTACCTCAAAAAGAAGCTGATATTCTCAATATCAGTAAATATTTGGAAGCTGCACTTGGTATAAATAATAGTAATTCCGATATAGATGATAACAATACATACTTATGACCATGATAATAGTAATATCAGTTATAATAATAGTGACATCTTAAATAGTGATAGCTTAAATGATATTAATGCTGATGATCTAGCTAATAATAATTTTGATTATGACATGCAAGGTATAAAATAGTAATCATTATCGTTATTTTATAATTATCAAATTTTATATAAAAAACTAATTGTTTTTATGGAGATATAATTATAATAACAATACTATTGTGCACGATAACTCGGCGGAAAAGACCGAGGAATTTGAGCGGCGTGAGAATCCGCAGAATCAAGGAAGGAACGAGAGATCGCGAGAAGTCCCGATAAAGAAAATATATATATATATATATATCTAAATCGATCTTACACTTTATTTCACTCCACAGTTTTCATGCAGAAAATAGACAATTATTATAAAAATACTAGGACAAGTTTCACACAATAAGCCACGAGAAAATAATTACTGTCCGCGAGCAACGGAACTTCACAATTTCTAATCGTCAGAACGAAGAAGCGCGTCGAAAGCTTTGAGAGACAAAAGGCGCCGTGTCTGTCGAGCGCGTCAATTTATACTCGAGCCCCTTCTGGAAAGATCCCGAATTTTCAAGAGCTCGACAGTTACTCGATTCAGTTTAAATTTTTCTGCCTAACGCGTTATTTATTAAACTTGGATCTTTCCAGAAGGGCGAGTTTTGTTTGTGTTAGCACGAACGAAGCGATAATTCCTTTTACGGCTGCCAGGAGCGCCGAATGATCGGTTGGGCCCGACTCTCCTCTTTTTTATCGAGTGCATTTATTTCGGGTGCTAAACTCAATGCTCGATGCATTCCGAACATCCCGCCCGCCTTGCCCGAGTCTTCGGGCGAAAGTGATAGTGCGGTGCGAAATCATGAACATTTGACTACAAGAGTGTCTCACAAGTAATTATTAATGCTTCTATACATTGACTAAGGACATCGTAGCCTGATTCTATCACTGCGGCTATTTACATCTGGATTCACTGAATTGCTTCCGTCTTAGCTTGACTGACCGGTAGGAGGATAAGCTTCGTGATCGGCCGTGTAAATTGCGAGGAGGCTGTGCGGACAGTGACTACGCGGACAAGTCCATCATCGCCGGGATGAATGCGGACGATGCGGGCTAAAGGCCACCGCGTCGGCGGCGTGGCTTCACTCCGAATGAAGCACAGCCGACTGACTTCGAAGCTTAGCTCCCGTCGCCACCATTTTGGCCTGTGTGCGAGCAAATGATGGTACTCCCGGGACCAGCGCTCCCAGAAGTGATCCCTCATCCGCTGCAGCAACTGCCACCGTGAGAATCGATTCTCGGGTTGATCGCTCAGCGAGAGTTCCGGCACAGCGGTGAGCGCGGATCCGACCAGGAAGTGTCCAGGAGTCAGCGCGGCCAGGTCCTCCGGGTCATCGTTGAGGGCCTGGAGAGGTCGTGAATTCAGGCAGGCCTCGATCTGAGCGAGGAGGGTCGACATTTCCTCATATGTGAGCATAACGTCGCCCAACACCCGCCGCAGATGGTGCTTGACCGACTTCACGGCGGCCTCCCAGATCCCACCGAAATGCGGCGCTGCTTAAATCGCCACTGAATCCGTTCGGATGCAAGTCCGTTGATGATCTGCCGTCGTCCGGGGCTGCTGGCGGCTAGAAGATTCCGCAACTGGTGGTCTGCACAAAGGTAAGTCCCGCAGTCGCTCCAGATCGTGCTGCACAGTCCGCGACGGGATACGAACCGCCGCAGCGCAGCAAGGAAGGCGTCCGCTGTATAATCTGAAACTACTTCTAAGTGAACGGCTCGAGTGCTGAGGCAAACGAAGACGGCCACGAATGCGCGATACGAGCGGTGCCCTCGTCCCTTGGCGGCCTGCAGCTATATCGGTCCGGCGTAATCCACGCCGGTATTGAGGAACGGGCGTCCTGGAGTCACTCGTTCCCGGGGGAGATTTCCCATCAATTGTTCTGTTGTGGCCGCCCGCCAACGTACGCAAGTGACGCACCGATGGATCACTTGCTTCACCAGGGCTCGGCTTCGAGGTATCCGATAGAGCTGGCGAGTCAGGCTCAGGGTCAGTTGTACTCCGCCATGTAATGCCCGCAGGTGGCAGGCCTCCAGAACCAGTCGGGTGAGATGTGAGTCTGCTGGCAGTATCATTGGATTGCGCTTGTCCCAGTTCAGCAGGCTGTGCTTGAGACGACTTCCCACTCGCAGTAGACCTTGGGCGTTTGAAAAAGGATTTAAGGAGGTGAGTTTGCTCGAACTCTTAAGCGTCCCTGACGTAGCGCATCTAATTCTGCCTTGAATTTCAGCGCCTGGACGCGGCGGATCCACAGCTGCCTTGATTCCTCCAGTTCCTTCGCCGTTAGGGTGTCCCCCACATCGTCCCGCTTCGCCGAAGGGCCTGTTGCTCCGGCGTCGCCCCGGAGTCTCAGCCATCTCCTGCACCAAGCCGTGACTCGGAGGAGACGATGCCAGGAGGAGAACCGCAGCAACTCCGCCGGCTCCTCCTCGTGGGGCTCGACTGCCGTCGTCGGACTGAGTGCCAAAGTGCGTGTCTCTGGTAGTTCCTCATCCTGAACATCGATGTAGGTGCGCCAGGCCGTGACCTCCTCCGATAGACAAGGAGGGCCGTGCCACCAAAGTTTATGTCTCACCAGGCTGCCCGGCGATAGTCCCCGAGACGCACAGTCCGCCGGATTGTCTTGGCCGGGAACGTGATGCCACACAGCATCCGGGATCGAAGTCTGGATCTCGGCTACACGGTTGGTCACATAAGTCCTCTATCTAGTCGGATGACCCTTAATCCATCCCAGAGTCACGGTAGAGTCAGTCCAACAATGTAGCGGCGTCCGTTCTAATCCGAGAGTCGTCCGAAGGTGCGTGGCCAACCGAGTCAAGAGCACCGCGGCACACAGCTCCAGACGTGGCAAGGTTACCGTCTTAAGGGGTGCCACCTTAGTTTTGGCGGCCAATAGTAATGGTCGCCATGTTCGGCCGGCTCGTCTTCGCAGATAGAGCACCGCTCGCTCCGAGGCGTCGGCGAATCCGTGAAGCTCCGTGCTGTCCTCCATCGCAGATAGTCCGATCCACCGAGGAACTCGAATCGCTTCCAGTAGCGGGAGCTCCTCTTGGAATCGACGCCAGAAGCCGGCTGAGTTGTCATCCAGGGGGTCATCCCAGGCCAGTCCCTGGAGCCAAGTACTCTGAATGGCAATCTTAGCACTCACAACTGTTGGCGCCAGCCATCCGAGAGGGTCGAAGAGACAAGCCGTCAGCGACAGACCTCTTTGTGAGGGTCACGACGGAGATGTGGCTCGTAGAGAATGAAAAGTCGTCCGTGCGTGGGTGCCACCTTAAACCCAACGTAGAATGAGCTTCGTTGAGATGCCAGGCGCGTGCCTCTCGTTGCGCCAAATGCTCCGTCGGAATGCCCGTGAGGATCGCCGCGTCGTTCGCCGACTACTTTCGGAGCGGGAATCCGCCCGCTAAATGAAAATAAAGTGTTGTGAAAAAAAAGTGTTTTTCTCATCTTTACGCATCCAAGTATGTCGCATGCGTCTTGCGCTATATGAAAATAAAGTGTTTATCTCGTCAGTACGCATCCAAATAGGTCTTATGGTCGCACGCTATCTGGAAAAAAAGTGTTTTTCTCGTCTGTACGCATCCAAGTATGTCGCATGCGACTTGCGCTATTTGAAAATAAAGTGTTTATCTCGTCAGTACGCATCCAAATAGGTCTTATGGTCGCACGCTATTTGGAAAAAAAGTGTTTTTCTCGTCTGTGCGCATCCAAGTATGCCGCATGCGACTTGCGCTATCTGGAAAAAAATTGTTTTTCTCGTCTGTACGCATCCAAGTATGTCGCATGCGTCTTGCGCTATTTGAAAATAAAGTGTTTATCTCGTCAGTACGCATCCAAATAGGTTTTATGATCGGACGCTATCCGGAAAAAAATGTTTATCTCGTCAGTACGCATCCAAGTATGTCGAATGCGACTTGTGCTATCTGGAAAAAAAGTGTTTTTTCTCGTCTGTACGCATCCAATTATGTCGAATGCGTCTTGCGCTATTTGAAAATAAAGTGTTTTTCTCGTCTGTACGCATCAAAGT